>JAJGOT010000343.1:555000-926977 GCA_022457155.1 Cladopsammia gracilis
ATCGAATTAAAATATCTTCGTTCTGAAAATAAGTATAATTTCCTTCTCACTGATTCGAGTTTGTAATGCGTTCCAAAATTTTGTAACTTTTCTTCGATAAGGTATGATCAAATAAAAAGAGTATATTTAAACTTCGATCCATTCAGTTACTTACTTCGTGTTAACCTGGAACTGGATGATCGATCCTCTTGATGTTTGTAAAACGACTTGCACAAGAAGAATAAAGTACCTTAAAGTTTTCTCCTATTTATAGTGTTAGAGACCTGATGTTCTGCTCCCGAGCATAAGTTTGGAACGTCATGTTTGGAACGTCATAAGTTTGGAACGTCATGATTTTATCATATATGGATACTGATCGCCCATCAAATATTTACAAGTCATGTTGTAATATATATTTTTTTTGATGGAAGCGGATTAACTATTATTAATTACAGTGCCAATATTTAAACAATGGAACAGTTACATTATAATTTAGTTTACGCTCTGTCAGTCTTCGGAAGAAGACACATTACAAGTCCTGATGTTCTGCTCCCGAGCATTAGTTTGGAATTGCATGTTATAATTATGTTTCGATGGAAGCGAAATCGATATATAACTCTTATTGATTGCAGTGCGCAGATTGAAGAATGGGACATTGTAATTTGATTTACGCTCTGTCAGTCTTGGAAAGAAGAAACAACACAAGTCCTGATGTTCTGCTCCCGAGCATAACTTTGGAATGGCATGTTATTATAATGTTTTGATGGAAGTGGAATCTATTATTAATTGCAGTGTCATAGAGCAACCACTCGGTAATTTGATTGACGCTCTGTCAGTCTTGTAAAGAAGACTCACTGACATACGTTCTGATGTTCTGCTCCCTAGCATAGGTTTGGAATGACATGTTATATTTATGTTTTGATGGAAGCGGAACTCTATTATTAATTGCAGTGTAAATATTGATATGGAGCAACCACATTGTAATTGATTTATGCTCTGTCAGTCTTGGACAGAAGAAACAACACAAGTTCGGATGTTCTGCTTCTGAGCATAAGATTGCAATGTCATGTTATAACTCCTTTTTGAATGTAGCGGATTCTATTTTAATTGCAGTAACAATAATGTAGCGGCTACATAATAATTTGATTTACGCTCAGTAATTCTTAAGTTATTGAGGACTTAAAACTTTGCCAAATCTCAGCCTCAACGTATTTTTATATGTAACAGTCAAACTTGTATTAAGCAGACACCGACGGGGAATACTCTATAGTGCTCGCTAAATAAGGTGGTCCCCTTAACCCTATTCAGACTGTGGGGGGGGGGGGGGGCTTTTCGAACCCCCCCTCCAGTAAAATTGTGATAACTCTTGCACCGAAATAGCTATGAGGCTGAAATTTTCTGACTTTTCCTAGAATTTATCTAGGGACATTTTGGTATCCATAACATCTCAGTGTGATTAACCATGTTGCCATGGCAACCGGTTTTTGACACACAGGTTTTCAAAATATTAAAATATGGTGAATTTTTTATTTTAACATCTTGTTCTTTGACTTATAGTGCATATTCTTATTAGAATAGTTTTTTCTTGGGACTAGTTCTTGAAAGATATCAAAAATTTTTAACATCAAATATTTGGGGGAAGGGTAGGTAAATTTTTGCTCTCTTTTACTTATAGACAAACGTTTTGTACTATTTATTAAATAACGCTTCTAAGTTCATTGTTTGGATAATAGACATTAGTTTGATACGTGTTTTATACATTCTGATCCTTTTCTCTTTTACATATTTTTTAAATTTTAATTTAAACAAAAAAAAAAAGGAAAATCCAAGATGGCGGATCCAAGATGGCGGATCCAAGATGGCGGATCCAAGATGGCGGACAATAATTTCAAAATTATAGTTTTTTCGCTTTTTATTGCTTTTTCTCGCTTTACAAGTGTGTCCTTGTTTGTATTTATTATGTTTTAATATTAAAGAAATGATTTTACAGTTATATTTGATACTTTGAGCATCTGGATGGAAAAATATCAAAGAAACGTCGGAAAACAAAACATGACGTCATTATGACGTCATAATTGGATGTGGCAGCTCAAAACTGGGTGTGAGGTTTCCTTGTATGGAGGTGAATATTGTGTGAAAATTTCATGGTCCTGGCCTTACTGGTTCCAGAGATATACAGGGAGTCCGAGGAGCCCACCTCCCCCCCACCCCAGTCAAAGATTTTTCCATAGAAAGCGTCATAACTGAGGCCAAATATCATTCTAATGAACGTTGCAAGTTATCGTTAACTTAAACAGCGCGTTTCATGCATGCCTTTTATTGAAAGTGAAAAGCCGATCAAATTATCATGGCATATGTAAAAAGATTATTTTTCGCACAACCAAGAAAAATAAGTCAGTTTTGAGAATTAAAACACATCAAAACGTGAAGGGGCGGAACAGATTTGTTATCCCTTAAGTTTCTTCAGCTTGAATTGTTTGGAGCAAGCTATTAACTTTGCAGTTTGATGACAACAAGATTTCTCCTATCCCTGGTAACGAGAATAGTCCAACAACAGCAACAACAAATCAACCAATCGATAAGTTAAAACTGGCTTCAAATAGATCATGCTCTTCGACTGACTGATTACATTCTTCTGTTCAGAATGTGCTTTCTTTGCTCTCCAATGACTGGTAGAATAGACCAGAAAAATATTATTTTCTCTTCATTGGCTTGAGTCATACTTACAAGTAATTGTTTAATGCAGGTTTTAAACAATACAAACAACCATTTCAGTCAACTTTATGGTGTCCGCGTCCGCTTAATAGGGGTATCCGTTTAATACTGGTATTCTTTAGCTACTGTCCGCTTAATAGGGGTATCCGTTTAATACTGGTATTCTTTAGCTACTGTCCGCTTAATTGAGGGTGTGTTGAAGCCACAAATGTAATAATTGACCACAAATGTAATAAAGCCCTCAAATGTAATAAAGATTGACCACAAATGTAATAAAGCCCTCAAATGTAATAAGGATTGACCACAAATGTAATAAAGCCCTCAAATGTAATACGAATTGACCACAAATGTAATAATGGATTTTACCGTGCGTTCTTCAGTTTGCACGACAGGGTTACCAGCCCTAAGTTATGAGGACCAGGATTTTTCCAGTCATGCATATCTTTCTCGGACAACCAAACTTGGACAAACTGAAGTTGTCTATGTAGTGTGTTGGACATCATCTGTCATTCACGTGACCAAACGTGAAGTTGCTATTATCTCAACTAAACATTTTCTAGTACGGAACCAAGGCCCAGTTATAAAATGTAAACGAAGTAATGTTCGGAGTGAATATCTGTCAAGTTAAATTAAGAAACGTTTATTCACATTTCACAACCTGAACGAACGTAAGCAATTATTTATGCTAGCCTCTTGTCATTTCATTTTAGTTCACTGAGGTCTAAGCGGTATACCACGTCATCGGTCACTTGTTCAATCCCGAAGTAACAACTACAATACTGAAGAGCGCCTCGCAACCAGACTTTGTAAATTTTTTGTAAAATAAACTGCGTACTACTTTCAGCTGGCTACTCTACCATTTCAGAGGCAAATAAAATCTCCGTAACATCACCCAGGAGCAGTACCTCTATATGAAACAGTATAAACTACACGCATAGACAGGATACCGGTGTACAACAGGTTTCGTGACAATCAACTCACAGAGAGAAAACTTAGTGCGACCGAAGGGTATGCCACTTAAAAGTAATTTATATAAAGTTCAAAGTTTGATTGTTCAAATCGCACACAAATGATACGAGTCTCACATACGGTAATTCATGCAATCAGAAGCTTCAACTAACAATTCCAACAGGAAACAAGTATTTCCTTAAGGCGAATCAGTGAAGGGTTTTATTACATTTGTGGTCAATCCTTATTACATTTGAGGGCTTTATTGCATTTGTGGTCAATTATTACATTTGTGGCTTCATATTGAAGCCACAAATGTAATAATTGACCACAAATGCAATAAAGCCCTCAAATGTAATAAGGATTGACCACAAATGTGAATGACAGATGACGTCCAACATACTACATAGACAACTTCAGTTTGTCCAAGTTTGGTTGTCCGAGAAAGATAACGAATGACTAGCGAAATCCTGGTCCTCACAACTTAGGGCTAGTAACCCTGTCGTGCAAACTGAAGAACGCACGGTAAAATCCATTATTACATTTGTGGTCAGTTCGTATTACATTTGAGGGCTTTATTACATTTGTGGTCAGTCCTTATTACATTTGAGGGCTTTATTACATTTGTGGTCAATCCTTATTACATTTGAGGGCTTTATTACATTTGTGGTCAATTATTACATTTGTGGCTTCAACAGGGTGTCCACGTTATTGAACTTTAACTGTATCGTATGGTCCTCACGGCCCCCGCGCGCGTTCTTTCGAAACCATTACAAAATACCCGAATGAGGGCCGCCGTTAAACCGTGAGCGGGGCTGGAATATGTACTTATTGACTAAGTGGGAGGGCCGGATGGGAAAATATTTGGCTCGAGGTCATGGCGTACGGACCGAACACGGCGAGGTCCGTGTGCCATGACCGAGTATTTTATCATATGACCAATTTGGAGACAAAATTACTTGAAATTTTAACGCGCGAGGCCGTCTGCTTTTGTAGTAGGGCCGTACGCCTTTTTCCGGCCCCGCTCGCGCAAATGCGTACGGCCTTCATACGAGACTTTCATCAATGGTTTTGTAAAGAAAAGGTTGTTGTGCAATCACTCCGACAACGACTGAGATGACTAACTGAGCTGAGCGCGTGGAGACGGCGAACACGATACGACTAGCTAGTAAGGCAACTTACTCACTGTCAATAATTAACCTAAATATTGAATAAGAAACAGCTACATTATAATCAGGTTATAACTTGATACGCTCTGTCAGTCTTGGAAAGAAGAAAACATGAACAAAAGTTCTATAAATGTTCTGCTCCTGAGCATAAGTTTGGAATGGCATGTTACGTTTACTTTGTTTCAATTTGATGGAAGTGGAATCTATTATTAATTGCAGGGTCAATATTGAATATGGAACAGCTACATTATAACTTGACACGCTCAGTCAATCTTGGAAAGAAGAAAACATGAACACAAGTTCCAATTTTCTGCTCCTGAGCATAAGTTTGGAATGGCATGTCACGTTTACTTTGTTTCAATTTGATGGAAGTGGAATCTATTATTAATTGCAGGGTCAATATTGAATATGGAACAGCTACATTATAACTTGACACGCTCTGTCAATCTTGGAAAGAAGAAAACATGAACACAAGTTCTAATTTTCTGCTCCTGAGCATAAGTTTGGAATGGCATGTCACGTATACTTTGTTTCAATTTGATGGAAGTGAAATCTATTATTAATTGCAGGGTCAATATTGAATATGGAACAGCTAGTCTTGGAAAGAAGACACATTACAAGTTATATGATGTTCTGCTCCCGAGCATAAGTTTGGAATGGCACGTTATAATTATGTTCAACCTATGTAATAAATGAACAAACACAAAAACATGGACAACAAAATCTTCTTTTGAAAAATTTTGTTCAAATATCCGTTAGTTTATGTTTAAAAGCAAAAAGCGTACCATTAGCGCATCGAGGAGCTGTCTGGCTGAGCACATGGCGAAATTCAAGATGTCAATCCGACTGAATTTGAACCCGTTTTATAAACATTTCTCCAAAACTAACGAAAATTCTTAAAAACTACGCTTTTTCCTTTCTGACTTCCGAAGAAGAAATATCGCCCCGCGTGAAGTTCGCCCTTAAAGCTCTTCTTTTTCCACTAAAGCGGCTTCTGAGTATTCTCTTTCCATTTTGAATATTTTAAATGTGTGTTATTACTCCAATAAGACCTAATAAGATGAATCTACGGTTTTAAAAAAATCGACGCACTTGCGCTTTGTCGTACGCGCATGTTTGGCGACGTCATACGCGCCCGCGATCTAGCCCTGCACAACGTACGCCCACGATCTAACCGTGCACGACGTCGCGTCCGCTGAACATGACCATGAAAAATGACGGGCATGAGTTCTATGAACATGGAGGTCAGCGAGTACTCCGCTATAATGAAATCGCGTGTTTTTCACTTTTTTGGCTAATTTTATGTTATTTTGCAACTCTAGCAAAACATATTTGCAATTTCCGCATTTTTGGGATAAATTTGAATTTTTAGCAAAATCCGAGATGGCGGCCACCTTGGCGGCCATTTTGGATGACGTCACGGATCACAACAGCGCCACAACCCATAATATTTACTTTATCTTGTAGAGCACATCAGTGGCTACCTATTAGACGTAAAATATTTCCGAAATATTGCAACATCGCAAAAACCCAGCAACCCAAGAACTCCCCCCCCCCTTGTGCCACTGTGGGGGTATAAGTTTGCGTGTACGTCGGAGGGTTAAGCGCCAGCTTGCATGCAGGCGTCTCGGCAGTAAAGGGCACCTAAAAACGACTTTCGAGTCGTGTGTGGGTCCAACGGCTATGCCATGCTGATGAGTCCTAGCAAGGACGAAACAGCTGTCCTTGGCTGCCACTGCCAGGGTGCCCATGCGTAAGGTATTGGTGATACCGCGGAGATGTGTCGTGTGACCCATTGCATTTGGTTAAAATAAGGCTACAGTAAAAAAAAACTCAAAAGTCGAATTAAATTAAAAACTATTATGCGCGCGGAGAAAGTTTTGACGCTTAAATTGTGACAAGATAATGAATAATATCGTGAGAAATTTAGTTAATTCAATGTCGAACAGACTCGTCAGCCAATAAAGGAGGCAATTTAACAAATAACAATATATCGTTAATAATAAAATCGTAACCAGATAACAATTGTGTCGTAGTGTCAATTTCTTCGTTTTAAAAATTGCCCAGCATTGAGAAAAAGGAAAAGAGCAAAAACCAAATAAACTTCACCAACAGGTGAAAGGTATGTTATAAATAATTACTGAAGTAAACGAGGGTGCAAAGTGATTTTTTTTCTATATATTGACTTTTTATTATTTATTTATTTTTTTATACAAATACAAGTATCGAACAATAAAGGCAAGCAAAACAAATAGAAAGCTAATTTAAAGTAAAAGTTAACTCGGTACATTGAAAACTTAGATAAATTTACATTGTAAAAAAATATATACTAAGTACTAACTAAACATAAATAAAGTAGAGGGTTTTATAATCGCCTGAAGAGCTAGGGGTCAATTTCTATTTTCCATTGCACTTGAATTTTATTTCGCAATTCTATGATGTTAGGGAGAGTAAAAGCTGTCTTACAAGCGTATATGTACTGCTTGGAACATAACAAAAGAAGGTCAAGTCTGCGTTTTTGAATTTCAGTCAAGCTGGCTTTCGGGTTTGTAAGGTGAAATAAAATCTGTTCCACTGTTGGATTGACATTTGAATTGTTTATTTCAAAGCGCTACCATAAAGCGATAATCTTGCAGAGCATTCCGTAAAGGTGTGTATAAGTGAATCATTCTTTGTGCACAAGGAGCACTTACAGTTGTATCATCTGTGGTAATTTTAAATTTCTCAAGTTCCTTTCTTTGTAACAATTATCCTGTGCAAAAGTTTAAATGAAAATTGTCTGAGTTTATTGTTCTTAGTTATTAGTTATTTTTGTAAAAATTCCCTCCAATGGGCGAAGGAATTTGGGAATTGTTGTTTCCAAGTTTTGACACCTGTAGGTTCAATCGCACATGAGTATAAAAAGTTTGTAATAGTCTTTACACCGCATTTTTTTGTAACATTACACTGTCTTTGTTGTTCCATAGAATAAATTCTCTTTCTTGGCTACCTCCATATATACTCATTAATTCCTGAAAATGTTGCAATAGCTCTCTATAAAACGGGAAGGGCTGGATCTAGACAACTTGTATCGTAGTTGCACTTTAACATTAAAAAGCCAAACCACCGTGTCTATCCAGGTAATATTTTGAGATTTTATTCCAGTTTGCACTGTAGATTATCTCATCGAGTGATCTTCCAATCTAGCATAAGCGTAGAGATTTGACCAATGCTCTGAAGTTAATAAAATTTAGGCCTCCAGCTGAAAGTGGCTGATATATAACCTTTCTTTTAATTTTATCTTTTTTATTTCTCCACAGGAAGGCAAACAGTTCAGATTGCGTCTTTTGAATTGCGTTTTCTGGGACATTCAGCATTGAGGCTACATATGTCAGTTGAGATACACCTGTTCCTTTTGCTAAAAGGGTTCGGTCATATAAAGAAAGATCGTAGGATTGCCAAATATTCAGTTTTGTCTTCATTTTCTGAATTTTCCTATAAAAGTTGGCTTCATTGCTTTTGCCTTTATCATACGATAAGAAAGTTCCAATTGTTTTAATAGGGTCTTTTACACACTGAAAGTTCAGTATTTTGCTTTTGTTGTCTTTAGAAGAGCTAATCCACATCGCTTTTGTTTTCTTCTGATTTAGTTTCAGTCCGGAAATTTCGCTAAAGGTGTTGATTTGCAATAGGGAAGTCTTAAGGAAATCAATTTTCCCTGAAATAAGAAATGTATTGTCTGCAAATTGTGATAGCTTAACCTCTTGGGAATTTGGTAGCGTGATGCCTTTACGATTTGGGTCTTGACGCAATTTTGTTGCCAAAATTTCCACTGCGAGTATAAACAAGAAAAGACTAAGCGGGCAGCCCTGTCGCACTCCTCTCGATATTTTAAAATAGTTCGTCATAAACCCAGTGATATTGGCCATCATTTGATATAACTCAGGCCTTTCAACATCAAAAACAATTTCAAGAGTTTTATTTGTTCTAAAAATGCGGCAAAGTCTTTCAGTTGCTGAAATTGTAACTCAGAAAATCTCAAAATTTGGATCACAATATTTGTGGTGACATTGTCATGGAATAATCGCTCTCCTGTGAGCTTTCAAAAAGGTGCCAAGCACCTAGTTTGGAGTGAAACAGTTTTGTTTGCTGTTATAAACGTAGCAGCCTTTGTTGGAAATCTCTCCGTTTGTTACGCTGTTCAGATAACCGAAAAAAATATGGTACTAAATTTCGGTTCATGTGCACTTTAAAGAAACGGTCGGATAAAATGTTTATCAGATTGATTTTAAATATTTATAGCTTTTTACGTTCATGCAGAGTAAACGTAATTAAGTAATGCTTCACATAAAAACTATAGTAAACTTCATTGTTCTGCGGCATTGGCTCTTTCCCACATGGAATATCTTTGATTTACAGAATAGAGGAGGGGGATGATGGTTTATATTTATATTTCATTATGAAAATACAGAAAATCCATTTGCGTCAAATATATTTTAGGAAATATTCGTGCTTAATTAACCAATCAGAATAGCAGAAGACAATAACTACTAATTTTGCTTCTTTGATGAAGTTCCCCAAATACAATATCTTTTAAGAATTGCATGTTGTGCGATTGGGTCTCAAAATACTTGAAACCTTAAAAAAATAGACTTAATGCACCTTGAACCTTAACTTTTTAGTGATTTTTGAGTCTAGGCCAATGAAATCACTAGTTGTGACAATGAAAATAGTTGACATTCCATCGTGCATTACCGAAGATCTTCGATTCATTTTTTGTCAGAACTTCTACTAAGCATAAAGTCATCACTCGCTTTGCGACTAGGTCTACCTTCTATCTTCCAAAAATACGAACAAACTATGGTAAATTTAATATTCGATTTATTGGACCTAAATTGTGGAATGAAATTGAAGAAAGATTCAAGATTCTAACCTGCTACTTATTTAAAAGACATTTAACTTCTCACTTTATAAATTTCTACTAATTTCTACTATTAATTGATATTTTGTGCTATTTTTTTTTTGCTATTTCCATACAGATTTTTATTTATTTATTTATTTATTATTTATTTATTATTTATTTATTTATTTTTTTTTTGGAGAAATGTTTATAAAAAGTGCACAAATTCAGTCGTATTGATATCTTGAAGCTCCTCGATGCGCTTATGGTACGCGTTTTGCTTTTCAACACAAGCTAATGGATATTTGAATACAAGTTTTCAAAAGAAGATTTTGTTATCCATTTCTGTGTTTTTTCATTCATTGCATAGGTTCAAAAGCGATTTTACGTAAACAAAACAAGCCTTTGATTTTATGCAAAGATGTCTATGTTGTGGTGCAATTTTATCCTTGGTGCAAATTTTCTTTTCCTTTGTTAAAAAATCATTATCAAACATTATCATAAATTACCATACCCCAAACTAAAGGAAAAGTAAATTTGCAGTAAGGACAAAATTGCACCACAACATCTATGTAATTTTGCAATCAGTTTCTCGGGCAATTTTCGTGCACAACAAGTGTATTCTATTCGGAAATTAGTCATACTAGTTATTCTAGATCGAGAAAAAGTTGTTTTTGGGAGCTTTTGTACAGTCTAAATGTACTGTGCGGACGGTCGCGTAACACTGTTTTTGAGAATTGCTAAAATTGAAAAATAGCCTGGTCGTCAATCTTAATTCCTGTGCTTCCGACCCTTCACCTTAGCTAAGCTTATCACCAGCTTTCCATGTGGCTTGATAGCTCAGTGGATAGAGCATTGCACCGGTATCGCAAGGTCATGGGTTCGAATCCCGTTCAAGCCTGAATTTTTTCAGGTTGCTTTTTCAACTGCTTACTTTGAGAGCACACTGCGAAGATCATAAATTTCACACATGTTTATCTGCAGTTCAAATATATGATTTTCACATATTCACATTCACATCAGCTTTCTGTTCAGAGAGCTCCGCTGTTAGGCTCCGCCTATCTATACAATGTGCCTGGTGTTTGACGAGACTTAATATAGGGTTTTGAATGCAGCTCGGCAAGCCTTTCAAATAGAAAACTAACAAGAGTAAATTACTAAGATTACAATTCTTTATGAAAAAATAGGCTCTAAGCAAGACAATAAACACTGGCCGCTGGTGACGCTATCACAGAAAGAGTCAGGAACAAATTAATACAATAATGTTTGGAGTTTTTAATTTAAACTTACGAGTTCTGTCGATCATAATATTAAAAACTGGCTGATGAACTTAGCAATACGTGGTCAAGTACCTTTAAATCCTTAAGTATGTTACAAAAATAAAAGCCGTTTATTAAAACCATCCAGGTTGCTTCGAATTTTTTTCGGAAAATGAAATTTAGTATTGTTCTCCTATGTTTTGTGAGGAGCTTGCCTTATTTGAATTTAAATGAAAATTTCCTGAGTGTTTGAAAGTAATAAACGAGGCCCATTTTGGGAACAATGACAACAATAACAACAGGTTCAACGGCAATAAAAGTTTAATAAAAATTAATCGGTTTTTTCAATTGTTCTTTCCGCATATACATGTACACGTAGCTATGCGACACTTTAATCTAAATTTATATTTACTTATAGCTCCGTGTACGATTACAACATATAGTATTAAATCGACAGTTATTGAATGGAAACAGTGGGACTCCAAAGGCAGATATATATATATATATATATATATATATATATATATATATATGAGTTCTTTAATTCTAAAAACCAGATGTCTGTGGTTGTTGTCTAAGGATTCTTTTTCCTCCTTTAATAAGAAACTAAGCACAGCTCGGCTTGGTCGTGAATCACCATTTTAAAACCTTCGAAATGTCCTTGAATTCGTCCAGTTTGCCATACAGCTGGTGTTTTTTAACAACTGAAAATTTAAAAGCCAGTGACAGTACTTCAGTGTACTATCAAGCGACGTTTGCAGCCTGTGTTGTCTCCGCACTTTTAGCACCGATGACAATAGCGGGAAATTTTTTTATTTTGGCGGCAATTTGGAGAAACCCGTCCCTGAGGACTCCATCCTATGTTCTTCTTGCTGGATTGGCGATCACAGACTTCTGCACTGGGATAATAACCCAGCCCTTCTTTGCTGTGTACAAATTTGCTGACATAACGGGAAACCAGATAATACACTGCATTGCTGCTATTGTCACAGAAGGTGCTGCACTCTATTTTTCATCATTAACAGTCTTCGTTATGGTTATGATAGCTGTTGAAAGATGGCTGCATATGAGCCGAAGATCTTTCTTGACAGTGCATCGAGTTGTTTTTCTTTATATTACGTTTGCGGTTATACTATTTCTTTTTGTTGCTGGCCGCATGTACAGCTTTTATAATCGAAATGAATTCGCAAACACACTGCTAGCTCTTTACTATGCAGCTGCAGGACTTTGCGTTGCTGTAACGGCTTTTGCTTATTTTAAAGTTTTTCAAATCATTCGTCGACATCAAAATCAAGTGCAGGCAAATCAGAATGCCATCGACATGGAAAAGTACAATAAGTCAATATTTACAATTCTCTATATTCTTATAATTTTTATCTTTAGTTACGTTCCTTATATCTGCAGTGCATTAATCATTCACATTTCTGGATCAATACTTGCCGTGCCTTTTATGGCAGCGGCCTTGAATATTGACGCAGCTGTGGTGTTCTCTTCCTCGTTCATCAATCCTTTGTTGTACTACTGGAGAATAAAGGACATTAGAGATAGTGTAAAAAGTATCACAAGAAAAATACTTTGCAAACAAAGTGTGGAGGAATCGTAACATTGAGATTCAATATTCTTTTGGATTTTTTATGCCTTTCCCACTGGGCTATTTCTTACAACATACATTATAGGCAAGTGCTGTATTGACTGAGCTTGTTTACTGGGCAACAATGTTATTTTACTCACACAACACGATTTGGAGTAAAATGGCTGAGGGAAATCCCAAAGCCGGTTTTATTAAAATAACAACTTTGTAATTCATATGAAATATCTTCAAATCTGTTAGAAATATTTTGGCCCAGTAAAGGTGAGGGCCACAAAAACGCCAAAAGCATTATAATGAATATTATGATGCTGCCCCACCCCAGGAAAAACAGCACTTGCAAATCTGCAAAACCATGTCCAAACCAATCAAAGATACAAAATCAAAACAAAAGAAAAAATATTGAGACTGCTGCCCTTAACTTGCTAGTCAGTTCAATATAAATCAGATGATAAACAATAACAAAATATTTTGGAATATGGAAACTGCTGCCCTTGCGAATCAGTCCCATAGACCCTAATCTGTAATAAATTACTAAACCATAAGTACATTTTATAGAAATGTCACCACTGTTATACATTATACATAGCAGAAGTAACAAAATATGGTGCCACTGCCCTTGCTAATGGTCCCAAAATAAAGACACTACATAGCCAAGTGTAACAATTATGGGAAATTCAAAAGCTTACAACAATGATGTTAAAGATCATTAAATTAAGAATACATTGAAAACTAGCAGAGCTGAGCAACCGCTTACAAATGAACCTGCGGTTTGAACGCAGGCCAGAAAAAACCTGCCCGAAAAAACCCTGTGGGAAAAACAGTGCTGGAAATCTGGGTAGGAACCATGGCTCATGCTCTAAGAAATTTGGAAGCCCATCCTACGAGGCTGAATAGTTCAAAAAGCATACAACTGTACTAAGCTAATAAAGAACTTGGACATATTGAAAACTACTGGCCTTGTTATTTTGTTCCATAAACCCAAGAGATATAAGAACTGCTGCCCTTACTAATCAGTTCCATATCTCCAGAGTAAACCATGAAAATATGAAAATTGACCAAGAAAAAGACCATGAAATGAGCCAACTAAATCCCTTGGAATATTATATGATAACAAAATTGAACTACTGGCCTTGTTATTTTGTTCCATAAACCCAAGAGTTGTATGAGAACTTCTGCCCTTGCTAATCAGTTCCATATCTCCTGAGCAAACATGAAAATATGAAAATTGACCAAGAAAAAGACCATGAAACTAACCAAATAAATCCCTTGAAATATTATGAAATAATTATGATAACAAATTGAACTACTAGCCTTGTTAATTTGATCCATAAACCTAAGAGATATGAGAACTGCTGCCCTTGCTAATCAGTTCCATATCTCCCCAGTAGAGTAGAACAGGCAAACTAGTGAAAGAAAGCTGTTGTAAAAGAATGTTGTTGTGCAAAAAACTTTGTTGATATAGAGAGAATGTGAATATACTGTGAAGTGCATTGGACTTCCACCTGCCCAAAACTTGTATCTGGGCATCAGACAAACCCTGATCTGCAGCATAAGAAGCAGCCCGATATACAAAATCTCTGACCATTATAATGCGTAGGGTGAAGCCCACAACACTTGAAGGCTAGTGAAAGTGGATGGCCATTTAACGTAACAAAGAGAGGGCCTGGTTTGTCACCCCAGAGGGCTAAATAATCCAACATCAATAGGCCATTTGCACGATGACGTCATATGACTACAACTACCAGAATCCTTCAGTTTTTTGTTTTGTAGTGCAAATTAGGGCTATTGTTATTTAAACCGCACTGGGATTACAAAATTTAAATAAGAAAGGAAAAACGAAATGAATTCTGGTAGTTGTAGTCAAATAACGCCATCGTGCAAATAGCCTATTGAACTGGACAAAAAGCAGGTGCATGATTTATAACTATAGAAAAAAGAGGGCGGAATGTAACTGTGTTTAAAATCCTGAAAATAATTTTCAAAGAAACTATGCTATTTGTGTCATTCACCAGCCACACAACTTGATGAATTTGGAAAGGATTAGGACAAAGCCAGTTGTAGAAGTCATCTCATCCACATAGCTTGAAATTGACACAATTGATACTTAAAAATCGAAAATCTCTGTCAAATTGGTATTGGCAACAGACTATCGAAACACACACCAAGCTTACCATAGCCTTTGAAAAGAGACTTGAGGCAGGTCAGGAAAACCTGACAGCATAAAAACTGAAGAGAGAGCATAACGATTATCAAACATACAATGTATAGGCCATAAAAAGTGCTAAATTAGGAGGTGAAATGTTGTATGTAAAAACTGTTGAAATAGCTTTCAAGCTCGGTTGTAAGGCTCGATTTCATAACGGATGAAACTATGGTTGTCAGTTCTGAGGCTGCAAATACAAGGAATGTCTGTGGGACATTGATTGGTCGATGTGAGCTGGAACCAAGTGTCTGAAAGTCTGTACCTACATGTAAACATCAAGGGTTTGTCCTTACAAGATAGTTAATGACATGAGCAAGTGCTTCATTGTCAGTGAAAAACGAAACACTCATTGTTCATTTCCCATCCCACAGGTACACGTAGACTTAAAACAATTGGATAAAACTCTAAAATGGCAATACTGCAATAAGCCCATTCCCCATAGCACCATTTACTGCCAAAAATGACACAAAAGCCAAGTGCACCTTAGGCATCTACACTGTTTATAAAGGCTAATTCAGACGAATTTTGCCAGGTATCATCAATGACAAAAAAGGCCGGCCACTGATCCTTTTTATTAAGCCAAATGAGATGATGAGGTGACCGGACACCTACATGTACCATGAGTCTCCTTAAGAATACTCTGCCTGGCTTGTCATGACTCAACAGACAAAAATTCAAAAAGCCTATGACTGGTCTCCATTCAGAAATATCTTCTTTCAAACCAGAATTCAGAGATCAAATTTGTGTTTTTGTGAGTTTTCTCAAGTAGTAAGGGAACCTCTGAATGGATGGAATACAATTCAATACTAGCGAATGACTAAGTAGTGGCAGGGTCAGAAGTTTTTTCAGGTGTCATGGGAATGCTTAAGTACAGTGAGAACACAAAATCTATCTTATTAGTCTTGAAATATGCTAAATATACTGCAGTACTAACATTTTCACAAGTTAACCAATAATTAGAACATCCCATAGGCCCCTGTTGTAATAATACAAGCCTCATCACTGCATCCCAAGCAAAGTATAGTCATTACTTAGGTTTCCTAAAAGTGTTCTTAATGTCAATTTATGCCAAAAAGCAGCCTGGGCCTGCCATCTCAATAAATTTAATTGTAGCATCAATACCATCATCAACTGGGGAACTCCTTGCAGATGGAAATGTCATTGGCAGTGTATTGTCAGCAGGAATTCTGAAGCAGGTGGAGTTAAGTCAGGTGGATGTCTGTCCAGCACCTGGAGCAGTCAATGATGTTTTCGGAGTTGGATGTTCTGAGGGCATGCCTGCAAACAAACATAAATAAAGGCAGAATCTGGAAATCTTAAAAATTAAAATCAAGGTTGAAAAACAAATGGGCAAAATGTAAAATCAAAAGGCAGAGACAAGCCGCGAGAGACTGAAAATCAACACATCAGCAAGCTCTATAAGTGCCCCATAAACAAGTAAAAACTTTGAGAGCATAACCTCAAAGGTAACAAGAATCGGCTTTAAGGGCAGAAAACCTTGAAAGCAAATAGTAGCTCCTTGAGGGTGAAACCATAAAGGCAAAATTACAATTCAATAGGCAGAGACAACCCAAGCCCTTGAAATGCCCAATAATCAAAACTCATTAAATTGAATGTTTAGCTACAAACCAGTCATGGGCAAAATAAAAATGTGGCAGGGAAAGTCTGTCAGACATAAAGTCGACGCGACAACTCCCCTTTAAATGCCAAAATAATATATAAATCAGGGGTTAAAAACCCCAAAGGCAACAGTGGACGAATCCACAAGAAGCCAGAGGACGAATCCTCAACAAATTATTATTAAGGATAAATCCTTAATTATAAAAATGGATGAATCCACAATACAACACAAGGACGAATCCTCAATACAGTAGAAGTGGACTAAGCCACAACTAAATTGCCTGTGCTGAACACAACAGGACCTTAAAACAAAATTGCCTGCATTAACACAACAGGACCTTAAAATAAAAATGTGGCAGGGAAAGTCTGTCAGACATAAAGTCGACGCGACAACTTCCCTTTAAATGCCAAAATAATACATAAATCAGGGGTTAAAAACCCCAAAGGCAACAGTGGACGAATCCACAAGAAGCCAGAGGACGAATCCTCAACAAATTATTAAGGATAAATCCTTAATAATAAAAATGGACGAATCCACAATATAACACGAGGACGAATCCTCAATACAGTAGAAGTGGACTAAGCCACAACTAAATTGCCTGTGCTGAACACAACAGGACTTTAAAACAAAAATGCCTGTGCTAAACACAACAGGACCTTAAAACAAAATGCCTGTGTTAAACACAACAGGACCTTAAAACAAAAATGCCTGTGCTAAACACAACAGGACCTTAAAACAAAAATGCCTGTGCTAAAACACAACAGGACCTTAAAACAAAAATGCCTGTGCTAAACACAACAGGACCTTAAAACAAAAATGCCTGTGTTAAACACAACAGGACCTTAAAACAAAAATGCCTGTGCTAAACACAACAGGACCTTAAAACAAAAATGCCTGTGTTAAACACAACAGGACCTTAAAACAAAAATGCCTGTGCTAAACACAACAGGACCTTAAAACAAAAATGCCCATGACAAGTTAACTAAACCTAAAGAAAGGTCAAGCCTTCCAAATATAAATCCTTATGCATTTTATGTTTGCCACGTGGAGATCATACAATTACCGGTATTGCAGCTTGTGCACGGTACGGGCCGTACGGCCACTAATGCCGAAAAATTCACCGTAAGTACCCTCGAGCTTTATATTGCTATCTGTACGAGCGTCAAGGCCAAATTGTAAATAACTTTGCAGTCGTTTTAAGAACGAATGCCCCAAAATAAGACTTCGGAACGGCGCTTGTCGACCGTGTTTACACACGTGTGAAAATGAACTCGCGAGATAATTAGGCGCTCTAAACCAAGGAAAAAACCGCAATTGAAATAAAATACGGGTCTCAAAGAGAATCCAACTAAAGTGCTACCCCAAAAACGAGTAGAAGGATAGATAGAACGGAAGAAATTCTTACCTCTTCGGAGTTCTGTGTTCAGTTTCGCCAATACATGACCATACATATACTTGTGCTATTGATTTTTTTTTTTTTTAATATTTTCTTTTTCAAATAGCGAACAATTTTGGACGGGGACTGTTTTTTTTATCATTTTCCCGTTTACTTTGTTTGTTTGTGGTCATTGCAGGTGTCGTTTTTTACACGATTTCCTAACTTTTCTCAAAGACCGAATAGTCCATTGATTAAAACTGCCCTAATCTTGTGTAAAACTTCCCTGTCCTCAATTTTTTTTAATGTAATACTCGCAGTTAATTACAATATAGTATTTACGGTGCTTACAATGCAATACTTGCATTACTTAAAATACGATACTCTACTTACAATACGTACAATACAATACTCACACTACTTACAATACGATCCTCTACTTATATACAATACGTACAATATAATACTAACACTGCTTATAATGCAGTACTTACACTGCTTACATTTTCTACCTCGCATTTTCTATCTCGCATATTTTATCTCGCATTTTCTATCTCGCATATTTTATCTCGCATTTTCTATCTCGCATTTTCTATCTCGCATTTTTTTTATCTCGCATTTTCTATCTCGCATTTTTATCTCGCATTAACCAATAAAAAACAATTTCCCTAAAATTAAGTCACATCTCGAATGTCCCCTACAGGCTTCCGTACTTACAGGTTTCCGTAGTAAATAAATTACTAAGTAAGTTAGCAAAGGTTTGAATAAATGCGTTTAATATTAATTTTCGAGAAATTTTTAAATTTTTTTTGAGGAAAACAGTTCTAGAAATCGATGCAATCAGCTACTTAATCACGTGTTGTTTTTCTTTGGGAGTCATTATGCATTTCTGGTTTTTAAGAAAAGCAGCTGACCAAATACAAGGAAATGTCACCACTTAGCTACTCCAGATTTGAAGTCTATCAATGGCTCTATCGGCCGGTGTTCTCTGAAATAGTTCCAAGTTGAAGATCTGAGTGGGAATGTTTTCAATGCACAACCGGGGGTGCATTCAATTCAAAAAAGAACACACCAAAATACTTTTGTTGATATTTGTAGTATTAACAAGCTGCGAGATAATGGGAGTTTTCTTGGCTACGATTACGCGCCTTACCGTGAGCACCTAACAAACTTTTATACAATTTAGCCAATCAGAGAGCGCGAATTCGATTGACGGGAACTCCTCCTCGTAAAGTTGAGCAGGATCAAATGAAATCTTATCGCTTCGCTCGCGTTTATCAAAGAAATGTTAAGTTAGATTCAAAATACGGACAAGATTATTGGTCACTTTATTGCATCTAGTGCTGCTTCACAAGTATACGCTGCAGGTACGAATATAATTATAAGAACTGGGCTGGTGATATCATTGTAAGAAAGTTTCTTAGGTGCTCACGGTAAGGGGCAAACAAAACTGCATGAATGTCGCATAAACCAACTGTCTCTTCTTTCTTTCATTTAAATGACGCCAAACTCGAGCAATATATTTAAATTCTGAAATATCATACAAAAATTAACAGCAAGGGTGACAATGGAAAGCCAAGGCGATAGAAGAAAAACGCCCCAAATTTAAACCATCTAATTACATGTATTCATTATAGAGATTATAGAGATAAAAAGGAGAAAATTATAATAGTGGTTTTGACGCATATGCTCGACTGGTGAATAGCTTGTCACATTTTTTTTTCTGTAAACGGACGCACAGTATCAGACAAAAAAAAAAAATAAAAAAACTGCCGTAGTGTTGGCGTAAAAACCCTTGCTTCTGTAACTATTTCGCAACTGTTTACCAAGCACAACAATTATTGTTCTTCTCCAGCACACAAGTGAAAACCCAAGGGACAAAGGAGAAGAGCTTGTCAATAAATGAATTCTACGAGCACGACAACTGTTAACGAGTGTTCTGGAGAACTCAGAACCACAGAAATTGTGGTGTTGGCAATTTTAAACATAGTGCTTGGTTTGATATCCTCTGTTGGTAATGCACTTATTTTAGGAGTCATTTATCATGTCCCAAGTCAGAGAACCGTATCAAACACGTTTATTGCTTCACTGGGCGTTGCTGACTTCACAGTCGGTTTGTTTATGAATCCGTTATGGGTTTCAAAGAGTGTCCTGAATATTTGGAAAAGTGATAACCAGCATTCAACTATAATAGAATTCTTGACAATGCAAACTATCGTCGCAACAACGTTTAGCTTGTGTGCGGTTAGTGTGGATCGCTATATAGCGGTGACTAACATGCGTTACAATGAGATCATAACTTGGTATCGCGTTCGAGCTGTCATCGTCTCCATTTGGGTTTTTTCCATCGTATTCGCATGTTTGAGACTCGTCATAACTGATCCATTTGACTTACCAAACCTCTGGATTGCTGCCACAGGCTATCACTGTCATTTTACCTTTAGCACTCATTTCGATCTGTTATTATTACATATTTAAGGCGGCTCGACTACAAATTAGACGAATTGCAATCGAGGAAGCTCTCAATCCAGACGAGACTATAGCGCAACTTAAAAACCGTAAAGCCGCAATTACTATCGGAATAGTTGTGGGTGTCTTTTTAATTTGCTGGACTCCGAGTTTAGTTATATCCCTTGTGCAGTTCTTTAGTACTGATCCTTGCGAGAAAATGAAAATTAACGGTTACTGGTTTGGGGGAGCGTTAGCGGAATTTAGCAGTTCAGCTTTCAACCCCTTTATATATTGCATACGAAGTAGAGACTTCAGAAAGGCTGTAAGAAAACTAGTTTCTAGCTGCCCATTAACAAAAATTTGCATACAGCAAGGATAATATATAGGTTATGTTTGAATTATGTGTCAAATAGTGGCTTTGAGTAATAGTTATTTTTAGTTTTTTTTTATTCAAGTTTATTTACAACTAAAACAGTAGTATTAAAGACTATTGACATTTTTGTATTTTCTTGAGATTTGCAAAACGCGTAACTGCCGGCTAGAAAAAATAAACAACCTATTGTTCAGTGTCGAAAACCTTTTCCTTTAGCCTGTCAATAAGTGATTTTATTCATAAAAGTGCCAGATGCAGCTCTACCTCTATTCAACTTTTAGTGAAAACGTTAATTTCAATACACCTAAAAAAAAGGGCTGGTTGTCAATAAGACTTTTTTTCAAGCTAAGAACACACATCAAAGTGATTTCAACTCGATGGACTGGCCCAATTTGTGTTTTAGATTCACATTTTGGTTATGACACAGACCATTTTACCGTTTGAATATTTAAACGTCTAAATACTGCAATTCGCAGGTGTTCGAATTCATTAAGAAATTAATTTCATAAATAGCAGGTTTACTTATCTGCATGTAGCATCTTTTTGCTCAACGAAACATAAAAATGCTCCGTAAAATTGTTGCACCCTCTATTTTTTATCTGAGTGAGAGAGCAACAAAACATATCATAACTTAACTAAGTCATGATGAAAGAAATATATGTTATTTACCGGCCGGGAGGTCCGTATAGGAAAAAACTGTGCCAGAGGTCTCGAGTACTGCCCGAGGCCGCAGGCCGAGGGCCGTACTCGAGACCGAGGGCACAGTTTTTTCCTATACGGACCGACCAAGGCCGGTAAATAACTTATTTATTTTTTTCCTACTTCAATTCTGTGATTTGCCGAGAAAATCTTGATATACTTGTACAGCTTTCCAAGTAATTTCTTTACGCGCCGCGTAAAGCAAAACTGACACAACGCGTGCAAAGTAACTCGGTAATCTTCACAACTTTTTCATTCAGAAACAAAAAAACTTACTTTACAAACTGAACTAATTTCTATCAGTTTATTTCTCTCAGTAGAATAAACGGCTGATGTGTTTGTCTGCGGTGAGGATCGAGAAATGTTCTAGCCTACAGCGAAGCCGTGGAAAGCTGAAGATTAACTTGAAAAACTTTTCAAATTTTTCTACAAATGGAAATTTAGTCGAGCGTAATTCATTTATAGCAGTGCGAAAGCTTAAACTGAGCTATTCTTATTTAAAAATCATATCTTCTTGAATGAAAAATTACAGAATTTAGATAAAAGAAGACAACAACTGTGGAAAATAAGCATACTAACCGAGCAATGTAGTGAAAGTACGAATTATCTCGTAAAATCCGATCGCGAAAATGCGTATAAATTAACTGAAAACAAGCCAGTACAAAACTAGAATGTTAAGCAACGCTTTTTTAATGAAATTTCACAGAATCTCGATTAGAAGAAAAAACAAAACCGGAAAAATAAGAACACTTAAATCAAATGCAGTCAAAACCTTTGTAAACAAGCGCTAGATTGTCTAATCGCTGATTTTTTTAAGCCACAAACTGTGTCAGGCTCTTTGTAAAAAACAACAACAAACGCCGAACAAACTATAAAATCAATAAATCATAAAATCCAAACTTGTACTCGCCTTTTCGAGGAATAACATTGGCCTTTAATTTTACGGCTGATTTCTCTATCCACTTAGTTTAATCTCTTTCTTTATTGCGTCTTTTTGATACCTCGTTGAAGCGTTAAGACATGTTAAGAGCTTTAGCGTGTTTTCGGATCTTTGTCAGCCGATGTCAGCCATGTATGGTGAAACTTTGCGAGTTTTCTTCATTGTTTTCTTCATTTGTGTCGTTAAATATTTTATCTAGCTAATAAAATTCGCTTTCGCTTTGGTAGCTTTCGTCTGGGTCCATATTTGACGAGAAAATTCAATAATACCAGGGCTCACAAGCTTAAAACAACGGAGTCACAAATTATTGTGATTATGCAACTACGCAACCCGGGCGGAATCGTTGAGTGAGCGGGCAAGATCGTAAATTTCCGCCCGCTCCCGGAACCAATCATATTGCAGGATTCTCAGAATTCCGCCCGCTCGCGCTAGCTCGGTAATCTTCACAACTTTCCATTCATAAACAAAAAAAACTTAATGTGCAAAGTGAACTCATTGCTATCAGTTTATGTCTCTTGGTAGAATAAACGGCTCCTGTGTTGGTGAGGATAGAGAAATGTTCTTGCCTACAGCGAAGCCATGGAAAGCTGAATTATAACTTTAAAAACTTTTCAAACAAAGAAAAGTCGAGCGTAATTTATTTATAGCGGGGAGAAAGCTTAAACTGAGCTATTCTAATTTAAAAATCATGTTTTCTTGAATGAAAACTTATAGAATTTAGATAAAAGAAGGTAAAAACCGAGAAATAAAAGAATACAAACCGAGCAATGTAGTGAAAGTACAAATTATCTCGTAAAATCCGATCGCTAAATGGCGTGTAAATTATTGACAACAAACCTAGTACAAGACTAGAATGACAAAAGACTTTTTAATAAAAAATTCACAGAATCTCTATTACGAGAAAAAACACAACCTGAAAAATAAGAACACTTAAACCGAATGGAGTCAAAACCATTGAAAAAAGTGCTAGATTGCATCTTATTATAGTAATGTTTTGCCACAAATGCCGCTTTGCAAAAAAACAACAACAAATCCAAAAACTATAAAATCAATAAATCATAAAATCGAAACTTGTACTCGCCTTTCATTTCGAGGAATAAAATTGGCCTTTATTTTTACGGCTGATTTCTCCTTCCATTTAGTTTGTTCTGTCTTTCTTCACTGAGTCTTTTTGTACCTGGTTTAAGCGTAGTTAAGATCTTCAGCGTGTTGTCTGGTCTTTGTATGTCAGCCGATGTCAGCTATGATGAAACTTTGCCGGTTTTCTTCATTGTTTTCTTTGTTTGTGTCGTTAAATATTATATATGGCCAATAAAAATTCACTTTCGCTTTGCTAGCTTTCGTCTGGGTTCATAATTTACGAGAAAATTCAATGATATAAGCAGTTCATCAACAGAAAATCAATTCAGTTTCATTGCAATCGTGAAAGTACAACCGGCAAACCCGGTCCGTAACCCCGGTCCGTATCGTAAAAAGCTGGACCGGCTGAAAGCGCGGGAAAGCGCGCGATTAGCCAATCATATTCAAGAATTTAGGATTCTGGACCGCTGAGATGCTTCAAAAAAAAATAATGCCTGTTATGTAAATATAACCCAGACTACCTTAAGGTATTGAGTGATAAAGATTGAAATTGCCTACGCAGCGTGGATACTAAATGCTAAAATGAAAAAAACTTGATAAATTTCGACGCTGTTCGTATAATTGTTATACCGACGTTCCGGTAATGCTGCCTTTTTCAATAGTTTTGTACCACGAAGAAGGCAGCATTGTTGAAACGTCGGTATAACAATTATATGAACAGTGTCGAAATTATCATTTTTTTTTTTTTCATTTTACCTTAAGGTATTGTCGCGTAAACTTAAACGCCCCGAGGGGGAGTTAATTTAACATAGGTGTGTGTCGCAAAAGTTCTTAAAGTGCCACTACGACGAAACTTTTTGCATTTCTTTTTCGCTTTTTTTAACGCAAATGTATCTAATAGGTTTAGACAAATACGAATTGCTATAAATTAGATTGATATATTCTTACACAGCCCAGAAATATCTGGCCGAAACCCACGAAAATCACATAAAATCCGTCCGCAATTACTCCGTTCATAAATCCGAGCCCAAGTTCTATGGTTTGCGATCTGGTACACGTGACTTGATTTGCGACGTCAATGACTCAACGCGGTTCCCTCCGGGTCACAGACAACAAAGCCAAAAGGCACGTTTTGAGTCATTGACGTCACAAAATCTTTAGGAAAACTCGATACAACTCTCAGGGTTCAGTCCCTGTCATTTTTGAATTGAGTAATGGCGGCAAGCCGAATTGGAAATGTAAAGTTAAAATAATGGTACTTTCCGTACGAGTTTTGACTTGAAACTCATACCAAAAAATTGCTCCCTGAAAGGAGACATTTGCTCCGAGCGTGCGCGTTACTAAAATGAACTTTTAATAGATATGAACTGTGTAGCGCCAATCGTATGAAATGAATATGTTTAATAAAAATGTTATTAAAGCGCTTTTGAAACTAAAAATGAATTATTGCCCATGTGCAGTTGAGCTCGAACGGTCTGGGCGCTAGTCCGCGCAAGTCACCAATAGAAGCCAACATGGGCTCAGTCGAAGCATATTGCACTGAAAAAACGGCAAAATGACGGGATTTTTTTCGCTCCAACTAAATCATATTTCCCACCAAAATGTTCACTAGATCCTAGTCTCTTTAAAATCGAGTGTGGATGCTGACATTACACCTATTAAAATGAGTTATACCGCTGAAAGCGATGACCGCGCGGTTGACCTCCATACCAGAGGAGGGACGACTGCCCTCCCACAATACCACGCAATCGCATTTCTGTCAGGCTCTCAGAGATGGCGCGGAATTGTCTAAGAAATACAGTGGTGTGAGGCGCCGGTTTCTTACTGTTCCGTTAGACGAAGTGGAGGTTAGATACCAGTTTTGTAGTTTCGAACTTGTTAATTTTTTCTTTTTTTTTTTTCTTTTTTGGAACAGTTGGCCGGCTTTTAATGTAAATTATTTAGGTTAACAATGTGAGGTATTTTGACCTCGTGCCACGGGTCAATGACCTTGTTGAAATAAATCGTTGGTATTCATTAATAAGAACGAGTAATTAGCATTTTCATTGATATTCGTCGCATTGTATTGTTATTCCTTATTCCGCGATATTGTTCTGAAAATGTATTGTAAAAAGCGCTTAGATTTGGCTATTTGCAATATGAGACACGAGCAGTACAAAAATAGACAGCACGCGTACGACTCCCACTCGTCGCAAAAATGTATTTTAAAAGCCTGAAGTTTAATGCTTTCCCAGTAAGACTTCAGAGAGAATTGCGCCTTTAGATCACAGTTATGAATTTGTTCTCTTCGATGATATAGACTTTTTTATCTCGGCAGATTATCTCTCAAATTGATGGGAGGATTTCATGCTGCCAGAGCCGTTAGAATTATTTTATTTCTTTATGCCGTTGTTCGGTGCTAGCTCTATTGGTATACATTGCGGTTTCTCAGGCCGTGATTTAATGTCTAAAGTCTGCGGTGTGCAAGACTTGTGATAAAGTGTTTCCGGCATCACGGATATAGGCGTCTTAGATCCGAGTCTCAAAAAGCCGCAGTCTACAATTCCATTGCAATGAAATCATGAATAGACCTTATTCGCTTGGGCGTATTTGTTTACCCATTAGAGACCACGTGTCATTCCCCTGGGTATTATTTCTTTCTTTTCCGTTAACGCTTGAGAAGAAACATTAATATGGATGTTGCTCAGACAAATGATTTAACTCCCAAGAGGTTTGTATTGGGTAAACATTACGCCCAAGCGAATAAGGTCTATTCTTGCAATGATGTTTAGCTCCTTAGTTAGTTCTGTAGTTGAGTAGTGTGTTTTAGTGGAGCTAGGATAAACCTCCGTTGTTTTGTAAGAGCGTTTGATTTGGCATCCACCAGATAATCTGCAGCATGGTTGCTGTTTTGTAAATCTCAAGGATGATAGTAAATTCTTACATTCATTCCTTAAGCAAGGAATTTCATGTCCTTAAGGAAGACTCGAGTTTCGGTTCTTTGGCGAACCTCGTCAGTTGCTATCGTGTGTAAAGCTCTCGTAGGACGGATTCGCTCCCAGCGCCATTTTGCAATGGCGTCGCTCTCGCGTGGGTTCTGAACTGATCCAATGCCAAACTGTACTGATGACGTCATCCGAGATTTGATAATATACTTCAAAATGCAATGCATTGTGGGATGGCAGTCTTACCTCCTCTGCCTCCATACAAGCCTTTACGTGACATTGGTCACTTCACGGTCAAAATGACGGGACTTATTTTTTGAGTTATTAAAATATTTTAACGTTTGCAGATAGAATAATAACCAAATGACTGGAATCCGAGAGTGGATTTCCGAAAAGTAATTGATAAATGGGCGAAATTTTGATTTTCCCTCAAAAAAATGGCGTTTTCGCTCTGATTTTAAGGGTCAAATTGGGGGTCTGGGGACGAGTTCAAAAAATTAGAGGCAAATGTCAACCAATCTTTTGCCATGGCAACGTAAGTAACGAGTACTTTTATTTTCAAAATATGAAGAGAACAGGAAATGTATATGTTTGTATATTATAGTGGCACTTTAAACCCTGAACCTATTTAAAGGTAAAAAATCTAAAGTTGATATCCTTCTTAAGACCCAAAACCGAAAAGGATCATGATATCAAATCCGGTGAAAAAACTAAACAGTCAACGGAACGAGTAAAGTTGCACAAAAGACCGCTGGTCAGATGTACTTTTTCGAATCCATTCCCCAATAAACGCTCAGATCACGAATCTCAAAAATCAGGATTAATATTTAATATGATGACTCTCACCGGAAAATGGATATGGCTGTAACAACTTCTTAGCAAATTCAATAATCGGAAGCTTGTTTTGAAGCGCAGAGTGACACGTTGTACGTTTCAACCCACTTATGGGTTTCTGTTAATAGTTAATAAAGCGCAATGGTTATGATAGCTGAGACGTTTTTTTGTTTGATGTTAATTTTGGTAAGCATTTTTCGATGTTAACAGTGCACAACCACAATAGATTTTGAACTAACTATGGAAAAGTTTTCCTTAAGTTATTCAGCGTGTGACCAACAAACAAAAGATGTGCGCCGTTGTAGTACTTTCATCATAAATTGTAACTCCACTGTTATCGCCATTGAAGTCTTCAACGTTTCACAATTTCGTAATGGTCAGATAGTGACAAAGAAAAACAAAGAATTACTCTAATTAGGAGCAAAAAAGAAGCAAAAAAAGAAGCGCGAGTTTACACTTATTATGACGGCGAATCACTTTATCAATTCGAAATACATCTTATGTTGTCCTTTGAATTTCCTGTTCTCTGATAGAAGCTTCCTTTGATCGGTTCTCCCTGCAAATCAACCAATCGGTACGTAACTGGTTTTGTATGATTTATTCCATCTATTTTAAAGACCTCCTCGGTCCAATTAGGAGTGAAACTTTCGCTTGTATTTTGAAATTCTAACTCTGTCACCTACTGAATATTTCAGTGCATTGTTTTCTGAATATAATAAATCGCTGAAAAGATTACCGAAAACCTTGCTTTCATTTTTGTTTAGGCTCGCCTGTGCGGCGGGACATCTTAACGCTAGAATGATAAGTTTGATTATATTCGTCAACCAACCTGTCAAGTTTGTCCAAATAAACTGTGCTATTATTAGCCGAAAACATCTTCCAGAGTTTCTGTTTCATCGTCCTATTCCATCGTTCAATAACAGAACCCTTGTCTTCGTTTTCAGTGGAATGTAATTTAATGCCATGTTTATTCAGGAGACTTCCCAAATTTTCATTATAAAACTCACTTCCGCGATCTCTCCATATCATTTCCGGTTGTCGCTTCGTGTCAAATATTGATTTAAAAGCCTTAGCAACTGACTGCCATTTCTTGTCTTTTAATGGCCGAATCCATTTTGAAAAAACATCAATGATCATCAAAAGATATTTAACGCCTTTATTCTATTTGCTAAATTTCCCCATCTCGACCAAATCCGCAGACCCTATTTTGTCTATTCCATATGCAATGACCCTTCTCTTTTTAAATTTACGTTTGATTGGTTTGTGCAATTCCGCAGCGAGGTTTTGAGCCCAACCATTACTCAAAACCTTCTTCCGTTTTTTTATCAATCCAAGGCCAAGTTTCTGTTTTGCATTTATCACATTTCTAGCCACCGCATGTCCCCATTGGCGATCTTTCCATGGGATCGCATCCAAGGCCGCAACCATTTTTCTGTCTGCTTTGTTTTTGCATTGTTTAACTTTTATTCCATTGTTCGCACAGACTGAATAATCAACATCATGTTGCATAGCAACTACATCAGTCTTTCCTGTCGGCTGTTGATAAATTTTCAGAATCTCCTCAGTGTTTGGATCGAAACTAAGTTGCTTATCAAGCGGCGCGGATTGAAAGGTCCTGTATAATTACGCCTCGGAAGGGTGAAACCCTAGTAGTCCAATTAATTTATGAATATCAAAAGCTCCGCCCTTCGGTTGAGTCGCTGGGGTCGTTTCACTCATCGATCCTCTTCCAGATAATGGATCAAGTCTTTTTGAAATGTCACTTGTAAAACTATCTAAAGCTTGATCAAGATATTTATTCACAGTTCCTTTTATTTTATTCTTTGCAAAATCTGATTTGATTGCTTTACTTGCTCCTATTTTCCCAAGATAATATAATCCTTTCATGACACTTTTAGCTGCTCTTTCTCCAAGTGAATGACTTCCTTCAATATCCAAAAAGCCCGCCCCTTCGACGGGCTGATTCAGTTTCTCTGTTTAATGAATCTTGTTTTTTTAATTCCACAAGAAGCGCAATAGCAGAAAAACATCAGTCTTCCATTTTTTCTGTGGTTTGATAACCAGATGGCTCCACGCATCCAGTAATTCGTTTTTCTTTGATACAGTATGATTGCATTTTTATATGGAATCGTAAAAAAATTTATTCAAAATATTTTTTTTAATAAATCTTTCATTATACATCGTATCAGTCAAACTGAATGGTTTCAATATATCATAAAAATCTTTTTTGAGCGACCATTGATGCAGAAAATATAGGCAATAATAACCACAAAGGACACTTTTAATGTTTAGGTACTGACTTGTGTTGTAAATTATTTGTTTTCTACCGCTTTTAAATTCTTTGGGATAATCCATGCCAAAACTATCAAAATACCACAAGAACTTATTATCATACGATGGAACACAACAAACCAATGAGTTCCAACATTTTCAAGCGAATCAAGATTTATTATACATGGACTGTGTTATCTAGGCATATGTCGATCTCTTGAATAGACGCCTTTGAAATTGGGAATTTTAAATATTTTATCCATTTCAACAGATCAACGTTACTCAGTGGTTTGTTTATGAATTTTGGCTTTACAATATTGCCCCGAGAATTGGAATGTTGTTGAATGGGCTGTTCTCCCCTAATAGAATTAAAAATTATCTTCGGTTGCATCGCATTAGAAGAGAATTAATTTCTGTTCGCTATTGTTATTGCTGTTAATTACGATTTTTGTTATCTGTTGAATGTAGGCATGTTTTATGCCGATGTAAGTTATGTGCATGCACGTACATTTACTATGCCCGTGGAAGTATGTGTATAAATAGTTGGTTCCTTAGTATGCGAGTCAGTTCTCGGTCGTTACACTGCCCTAGTCAAATTTTACTTCTATTCCTTCCCATGCGCAAAGATCAACCGTCGAATTTCAGGGTATTTAACATGAATCATCTAGCCCTTCCTTAGCTGGTTCTTCCGTTCCGTCTGTGGTGTCCGACTCCGTGACCAAGGCAATCGTTGACAAGTCGTTGTTGCCAGTCCGTCGTCCTTGGTAAAGGCCGTGGATGATATAATAATCGCCTAGAAGATTTCAGAAAGCGGTTTGCTTATGTTGCACGGACACTGGCAGTTGACCATCCCAGTAGCTGTTAAAAATCGAGGCCAAGTAGATTGGAAGAGGAAGAGTCCTACATTCGCTAGAAGTCTTCCTTTAGCAGCAAGTTCTGCGTCAACGTTTCCGATCCCATCGTATACTTCCAACAGAGTTCCTGTTGTGCGATCGCCTTTGGGTCCCTGTTCCGCGTGCGGCAAGCTTGGCCACTTACAGGCAAAGTGCTCTGAGCAGGCGAGGTTCCAGTTTGGCTGCTGTCAGAATGTCTCAGCGCCCCAAGGATGAGTTGGATCAGTAGGAGAAATCAGATAAGTGTACTGTTTGGTCTGTATATCACAGGGATTATGAATATCAGGCGGGTTGCCCTCATGAGGGGTGGAAGGGAGGCTGTACCGTTGTAGGTCCCTTTTGCTTTCGACACTGTCGGTCCCTCTGTTTGTACAAAATATTGTTACTTTTATTTATGCTCTCCCTTTTAAATCCTTTCCAGAGTCAGCTTTCTTAAATAATAACCGTTCCGCAATGAAGCATCCTAGTTTTGTTGAGGAGGCCATCAATGACCTGCTATAAGCAAGCGTTTTATTGAGGAGCATAATTGCCCTCCTCATGCTGTTAACCCTTTGACTACAGCAAAACGGAAAAATTGAGGCTTGTTTTAGATTTATGTTATATTAATTATTTTATTGAGTGTACACGTTTTAAGTACGAAGATCTTAGGACACTTTCAGAAATTTTGTTAGTCTGGTTTCTTTTTCTTCCATTTGATTTAGAAAGTGTGTATCATCACGTTAGCATTATTAAGCATCATCAGCAGCTTCTCGGGTAGAGCTGGTTATTTTCAATGGTACAAGGAGGTATTTTACCTTTAAGTGTTATCTTTTGGCTTGTGCTCGGCCTGTTATTTATTTACTAAACTGCTACGCCCGTTAGTAACGCGTGGGCGATCTATATTTCCGTCGTTTATATTGACGATGGGATTTGGGGTGCCAGCGATGAGATTAGTGCGAAAGCTACTAGGTTTTGTTCATAGGGGGATCTCGATCATTTGGGCTGAAGTGTAACGAGGCTAAGAGCAACTGGGAGCCTCAGCAGATAGGTCAATGGTTGTATTATTCCACTGTTCGAATGATTTTTCAAGTACTTTCGCATAAATTGAGACTCTCAAACGGGCTATTCGCAATGTACTGGGGTCTGAGTAGGTTCCTGTAAGAATATTGCCCACTTTACAGATTGTTTGCCAGGCAAATGTCTTTTGTTATTGCTTGTAGAAGATCGTGGCGCGTTCATATTTTTGTCGCCGAACAGGTGTCTCAAGAATTAAAGTTTTGGTCACAGCACATTGATGCTTTAAATGGATATGCCATTAAGAGAACGTTTTCTGCTATAGCAGTTGTTTATAGCGATGCCAGTGATACTGTCTTTGGTGGTTATTCCGCCCTTGTCGGGGGTCCCATGTACAGGGTACTGCAATTAGCATTTTTGAAGTTCGTATGTCTTTTGACATTACCATAGAGATGGAGTGGCAACCCAGATGCGAGAACAAACATACATACATACATACATACATAAACTTTATTTTTTCTCGAATTTAAGAGTAGCTTTTAGTAGCTAATTTCTCCGAGAGAAAAATAACAAATAAAAAAATTTACAATAAAAATATTCAATATCATTATAAAATACAATTCTGTGCAATATTTACAATTAACGGCTAAAATGAAATAAATCTGTTTACTAAGTATTTTAAAATACTGTATTAAAATTTAAAATTAATTTACAAAATGTTCCAAATTTTACATTAAGTTAAGGCTAGCTAATGCATTTTTAAAGTCATTAAGGTTCAAAGTTCGAACGTTGTCCGGCAGTAAATTCCATTGTTTAAAGGCATAATAAGAAAAAGAGCGAAGGCCATAAGTAGTAGTTTTAGGTACGAGAAAGCAGATTGAAAAGTTAAGTTGTTTTTCGACAGTCAGAATACTTGTAGAATTGTTTCAGTGGGGAACCCTAAACCTGATTTGCAGGGTATTGCAGTTAGTATTTTTGACGTTTGTATGTCTTTTAGCAGTTTTTCGACAGTCAGAATACTTGTAGAATTGTTTCAGTGGGGAACCCTAAACCTGATTTGCAGGGTATTGCAGTTAGTATTTTTGACGTTTGTATGTCTTTTAGCAATGCCATAGAGATGGAGTGGCTACCTGGATGGCAGAACGCAAAGCTTTGTGAACCCTACAAATAGCGCAGTGAAGCGCTTGTGAAAGAATATTTGATTCTATCACAGATTTGTCCAGTTTTTTTGATCCTGGTACTGGGGAGGTCAGTCATTTCAGTGTAATGAGCGTAAGACTGTATTTTCAGCAAACCCGAGTTTCAGGGTTGTGGCTTTGCGAATAGATTGCAAGTGCTTGTGAATAGGCATGTAACAGAAGTTCTCCGTAAATCATACAGGCTTGTTCCGTGATATAACGCCTTGTAATTTAACCTGAATTTTCAGGTTTGGCTTCTAAGCATTTTGTGATTGATGAATTCAAACGGAAGAAGACTGACAACAGATCTTTGTTTTGCTGCGTTTATTGTTTTAGTATTTAATTGTACGTTATAGTATTTCTTAGTCGCGTTTATGCACGCATTGTTTGTAATACTTTTGTTTCTTCCTAGCTTTACCAAAGACTGGTCACGTGACGTTAATTGGCTTTGTGCGTACTGTTAAGTAGTATAATAAAAATTATTCACAGACAACATCATCATTTCTTACGCTTTCCCAAACATAAACCCATGACACAAAGCAATAAGCTAAAAAACCACACAACCATTTTGAGAAATAAATTATTATTTCTGCTGATATTAACATGTAATGTAAAATTAACATCAACGAACCAAATTCACCCCGTGTTTCGAATAAGCTGAAAATATCATGACAATTGCCATTTATTTTTTTTAATTTGAATTGGCATAAATCATCGAACCAAATTTACCCTCGTCTTTCGCATAAGCTATGATATTATTTAGCTGTTACGATTGGCAGACATTTAGCTTATTGCTTTGTGTCATGGGTTTATGTTTGGGTAAGCGTAAGAAATGATGATGTTGTCTGTGAATAATCTTTATTATACTACCGATGAAATCTTTCTCCCCAATTCTGGCAGTGGAAAATCTCCCCCAATTCTAGCAGTGGAAAATCTCTCCCAAATTCCGGCAGCGGCGGCGGAAAATCTCTCCCAAATTCTGTCAGCGGCGACGACAAAAATTCTCTCCCGGAAAGAAAATGTCTGATTCCGAAGAAGAAGAAATCGATTTCACTCCTGAAATTATTCGAGAAACCCTCACAACATGCCATTCTCCCGAAAATCGCAGGCTGGAACATTTCAAAAAAAAAATCATCCGCAAACATCAGGGGAAAAATCAAAAAATTCCACTCAAAGATCTCGAATTTTATGAAAAAGAAATTCTCTCCCAAATTCCCCGTGACGAAATCACAAGAAAAAAAGTCAGGGATTTCGTCAAAGCTTCCAAATGGAAAGTCAATGGCAACGATCATGAAATTTTTAATCACATAACAGGTCACGATGGAAATGATTATGAGCACCTGGAAAAATTCCTCATTGACGATTTTAAATATTTCTCACTGGCATATGATGACCTTCATCTCAGCAGAAAAAAGTTTCTCAATTGCCACCAAGTTCTTTTCGCCCTGTTGAAGAAGAACGGTTTCAACCCCAATGAAGATGATTTCAAACTGCTCAAAACTCCATCAAGCCGGGCGAAACAAGAAAAAATAATCCAAACAATCTTCAAAAAATGTCATTGGAAAGAAAATGGACCCATTTGAAAAAATAATTTCCAATGAGGCTGAGCGAAGCGAAGCGAGCGAAGCGAGCGAAGCGACCGGAGGGAGAGAAGCCAGTGACCATGAAAATTGTTCCACTTGCTCAGAGGAAGAAACAAGAAGCGAAGATGAAACCCCAACAACCTCTGACGAGGAATTCATTGTCTCTGATTCGGAGATGGAGGAAGCAGAACAAGAGGAGTGTGTAGAAGATCAACTCGAACTCCTTTTTGAATCTTTTGTCAATCTCCAGGAGGAACACAAGATTCTCAAAAAGGAACTCCAAAAGCAAAGTTGTCTCCTCTGGGAAATCCGCCGGGAATTGAAAGAAAGCGGTGATTTGAAATCATGAATATGAATGGCAAACATTCATATTCTAGCGCGTCTTCTGGGCATCACTTATTTTTGAGATAAGTTCTGAAATGCATCACATCTTCACATGTTTCTTTATATTTTTTGATTGTGAGAAGATTCTCGCATGTTTTTTTGATTTCTTCCAAATAAGATGTTACTGGTAGTCTTTGGAGAATTGAGTTGAAATAAATCATTGTTGCTGTTTCAATCTTTTTCGTTTTTTCATAATTCTCAGAAAGTTGGTATTCATCCCAGCGATGAATATCATAAAACTCGCTAAGACCGGCATTTCTTAGAAAATAGTTTTCATTCCCATTAAATCGGTACTCGACATTCATTATTTTATAGGAAAACATTAAATATTTTTAATTTCAATGATTGACTTTTTCAGCCAAGTTTTTCCACATCACTCAGCGGAATCCAAGAATTGAATTTATCGGAATAGCCTTTCCATTTTACCAAGGCTTTCTTTTTCTTGTGATCGCGGCGAAGAACTTTTTCAATGCGGAAAACATCTTGCTCAGTATGCGACAATTCTGCTTCGTAAAACGATCCGGTGATTTTCTCTCCCAGCAGATCAACTAATTTATACGTTACAGGATTTGTGCTCAATATTTCATCAATCACAAATATCTCCTCTGTCCAGTTCGGGGTGAAACCTTTGTCAAATATCTTTCGCTTATATTTTGAAATTCTAACCCTGTCGCCGACTTTGAATTTTGCTGGGGCATGTTTTGCATAAATCATATCGCTGAAAAGATTAGCGAAAACCTTTTTCTCATTTTCCTGTTTGCTCGCCTCTGCGGGAGTCATCCGAATGCTCGAATGAAAACGACGGTTATATTCATCCACTAATTTGTCTAGTTTATCAAAGAAAATTGTATTATTGTTAGCAGAAAACATCCGGAAGAGTTTCTCCTTCATGGTCCGATTCCAGCGTTCAACCACAGACGATTTCTCTTCATTCTCTGTGGTATACAATTTTACCCCATTCTTATCAAGCAGATTTTTCATTGTTGCGTTGAAAAATTCAGACCCTTTGTCACTCCAAAGCATTTTCGGTTTTCGCTTCGTTTTAAATATATCTCGGAAAGCATCAGCCACTGTTTGTCCTCGCTTGTCTTTCAGGGGGCGAATCCAACCGAATTTTGAGAAAACATCGATCACCATCAGGAGATATCTGATCCCTTTATTCCACCTCGAAAATTTCCCCATCTCGACTAGATCAGCCGCCCAGATGTTGTCAATCCCATATGCTATGACTCGCCTCTTTGGAAAGCGTCGCCTGATTGGCCGGTGAAGTTCATTTGCCAGATTTTGAGCCCAGCCTTCACTCAAAATCTTTTCCCGTTTTTTGGGGCACCGAGGCCAAGTTTCTGTTTTGCTTGAATTGTGTTTCTCGCCAAAGCATGACCCCACTGTCTTTCTTCCCAGGGAATGGCATCCAAAGCGGCAACCATTTTCCTGTCGGCTTTGTTTTTGCATTTACGTGGATTCTTTTCCTTCGCGCAGACTGAATAATCAACATCGTGCTGCATAGCAACTGCGTCTGTTTTTCCTGTGGGCTGCTGCATAATTTCGAGAATTTTTCCCTTTTCATCAAATCTGACTTGTTTTTCGAGTGGGTTCCAGGGGCCGGTATAATTATGCCCTGGGAGGGTGAAACCTTTCTTTGGTCTTGGCAGCTTCCCAATCAGGGAATGAACATCTAAAGCACCCCCATCCAAATCTGCTCGATCTGTTTTATATTTTCTGTTTGGTCGGATCGCCGTGGACAGCTCATTCATCATATCAGCAGAGGTTTTGGCAAGAAATGGTTTCATCTTGTCCAGGGCAAAATCCAATGCTTTCTTTTGAGTGTTTTTGTTTCGCAATAATTCACTGGCTCCATAACGACCCATTTCAACTGTCTTTTTTCCCAACCAAGGCAGCGCATGCGCGACGCCAGTCAGCGCAAGTTCACCAATGCCCCCACCTTGTGAGGGCCGACTCAGTTTCCCGACACCGCTCCGCGGCTCGCTCGGCTCGTTTTCACAAATCTTGTTTTTTTGATTCCGCAGGAAGCGCAATGGCAAAACCACATTTTTCTGCCATTTTTTGCGGTCTGGAATCCAGTTGGTTTCACGCATTCAGTTTGTTTTTTCTCCTTCACGCAATATGATTTCATTTTCAATCGAAATATTCTTTTATGAATTTCTCATTCCCCATCGTATCAGTCAGACTGAGAGGCTGGAGAATATCATAGAAATCTTTCCCCTGCGACCATTGATGGAGGAAGAAGAGGCAATAATATCCGCAAAGAACGCTGTTGATGTTTTGATACTGACTGCTGTTCCAAATCACCGGTTTGGAACTTTTGAATTCCTGGGGAAATCCCATCCCAAAAGAGTCGAAATACCACGTGAATTTCTGTCCGGGGGCGCAGCACACCCAGTGAGTTCCTGCATTTGCAAGGGAATCAAGATTGATAATGCAGGGGCTGTGTTCTCGGGGCCTCACTTCATCCCTGGCGAAAATCCCTTTGAAATTGGGAATTTTCAGAAAATCAATCCACTGGAGAAGATCAAGGTTGGTCAGTGGTTTGTTCACGTATTTGGGTTTCGTTTCGCTCACAATATTGCCCCGAGAACTGGGATATTGTTGAATGGACTTTTCGTTCCCAGCAGAAGTCCCGTTCCTTTTTTGGATTTTTTTCCCATCCCTTTTTTCCAGCTTCCGATAAATGGGGGAGGTGGATTCAACGCGTGATATAGGGAAGGAGCTCCCAATCTTGGAGCGCCGTTTCCTTTTGGGCGTCCAACTCTTGGCGCTCCTTTTCCCTTTGGGCGTCCAACTCTAGGAGCTCCTTTCCCAAACAAATTTTTCACCATGTCCAGCGCCAGTGGAATTCCGATGGAAGCCAGCACAGTTCCCAACAATCCACCAGATTGTTTTGCTGATGGTTTTATCGTCAGTTGTCCTCCTGATTTCAGGGCAGACAAAATATCCTGTTTCTGCTTATTTGTCAACAGATGTTTATTGTCAATCAGTTTCTGAATTTTATCTTGGGGAATGAGAAACCCCCCGTTTGCCCGCTCCCGCTTATCTTTTTCACGACTTGACTCGCTCCTTCACTCGCCAAACCAGCCAATGCTGACAACCCAAGTGTCTTTGCCAGGGTAGGCGCCAGGGAACGAGCCAGGGGAACAATAGCAGAGAAAAGACTTCCACCTTGCTTCATCACTTTTCGGATTTGCGTTTTTGATATCTTGATTTCAACTCCCTTTCCCTGAGATGCGGCTTTGCCGATTCGTCTTATTTGATTTGCCGTGAGCATCAGTTCATCACTTCCGCTTGTTTGTTTGCCACCCAATCTCAGGGTGATAGGGCTTTTTGTTCGGAATGCTCTTCCAAGCTTGCTTTTTTGCCCTTTCGACAGATTTACTTTATATGGGTGATATGTTGTCATTTTAAATGACAAGATATGTTTTTCACAGATCACACGTCACACGATAACCAGCTCATTTCCAATCTTATCGATTTTCACTTCTTCTTCATAGAGAACTATCGCATGTACATTGAAGTTTGCAGCTGCATCTGCGTTCAATCGATACCTGAATATCAACTGCTTGGGATCTCTTGTTGGTTTTTCAGTTTGATAAGTCAGATCGAAATAGATCAATGGGAAAAGAGAATTGAAATTGGCCAGATTCAGCTGTGTCCCTGTGTTGAAATCATTTTTCCGCATTGCATAAGCCATAACATCCTGGAAAATCCTCACTTTGCTTTCACTGTCGTACTCTGTTTCCGGGTAGAAAACTCCGTTTCCATATTCCAGCCGGCAGTTCAACAAGGATGAATCATTATCCGCTGCATTCAGCTTGAAAGTGTCCATCAGATAGGGATTGCCTTCTGCAGGGACATCATTGGGTGGAGCGGTTCTTTTCAGCCAGACAAAAATATGCCTCACATTGTCGATGCTCGCTGAGATCTGGAAGAATCCTGATGATCTTGCGGGAGCTGATTGCTGATACATTTCCCTCAGATATTTCCATTGCGTTTCTTTCAGGAATGAGCTGACAAATTTGTCATACAGAGAATCTTTGGGAGTCAATCTTGGCACCCAAAGCAAAAATCGATTCACCACAACTCTTCCAGCAGCAGCAGCATGAGCCTTATGAATGAGTTCCCCATCATCATCAAGTGTTATCTCGAATTGGAGCTGCATAGGCACAAGCATCTTATCTTCCAACTCTTCGAAAAAGGAAAAACGATTCAGGGGAATGATCGTGTTAATGTTCTTTGCACCGCCGTTTCCATCATCTTCAACTGCTTGAGATTGCAACCGCCGAGCTTCAAATCCAAGATTCGTATTAGCGGTTGTTGCATTAGTATCCAAATACCAGAAACTGTTCTTGGCGACTGATCTGCTGAAGTCGTCGGAGTATTCCAGCAAATTCTTTGCGAAACAGACTTTATGCAGATTATCAGTATCATAAATAATCTTTCCCGCAGATTTTATCGTCAGGTGTTTAATCAGGGAATGAGCGCCATTGATCACTGTGATTCTGTCAGCTGCTTCATATCCGGCACCATCCGCCAGTTTTTGAAGTTGAAACTGCACCTCGAAATACGCATTATACCAATCATAGAATGCGGATCGGTCATTAATCGTGAATTTATAACCACTTTTTTGTTGATGTTGAGCATTAGCTGGAGCTCGGATTGTGTCATCCAGCTGGAAGCGCACTAATTCATTTCTTTGAAGATATTCATTCGATCGAAAAGCCATTTTATATTATTTTTTTCTTTTTCGGATGCCTTGCCCAGAGATCAACCTGTTCAATATGGCATCAGAACTTTCTCCGGAGGTTGACGCAGGGGCTGATTGTGGTCGAGCTGGCGGTTTTTTGCTTCCCTTTCTCATATTTTCCAGTTTTTTCATGATCAAATTACCAGATTTTTCAACTACTTTTTTGCCGAGTTTATCCCCAGCGTGAGAAATTCCTGATTCCAATGCTTTTTTTCGCAATGGGTTTCGCGAATTTATTGAAGACGACTGATGCGACCTTCCTTATTGGTTTGAAAATATTATCTACAATGACACCTGTTCCTTTGTGCCGATAAACAAACCGTCCCAGCTGGGGGTGATAATAACGAGAGAATTCATAACTTTTCATTTTATTTGTTTTTTCAAGATAAGAGAGAACGCTGTATCAGCCCCATTCAAATCAACAATCCGCCTTCGGCCATCAGTGATATAAATCCGAATGGAGCTTATTCTGTTTTTATTCACTGGGCTGAACATCACTCTCATGGGTTCCAAAGTGAAACTATAGGAGGCCTGCAGAACAGATGTGGAAAAGGAGAAGATGATATCACTCTCTTCCCCATCCACAAGCGAATCACTTGTGAGATCGCAATGCACGTTCAACATATCAGTATCTTGACTGAGGTTTGGAACTCTGGGGCCAATGTTGACTTTGTCTTTCAGAATCTTTTTATCGAAACCAACGAGATCGCCGAAGTTGGATTTCTCGAGATCAAGTTGCCAGTTTGCTTCCAGTGTGATTGTTACTCTGAAAGTTGTGGGAGAGAAAGCAAGATTGATTGGGAATTTTTCATTCTTTCCTGGGGTGCTGCCTGCGAGGGGGCCTGTTGCGTTTCGAATTGCCGCATTCAAAGTGGAATAATCCCAAACCCCAGCGGGAAAGGTGATATCGGAAAATGTTTTCCCACCGTCAGAGCTGAATCTGATCAGCTGATTTTTCAATGCCGCATTGATGTTATACCACGTAAAACTCATATTGATAATTCTGTTCAACCCAACAACATATTGGGAATTTGGATCCAAAACAATGGGCCGATTGAATTTTGTTGTGAAATTTTCTGGTTTGTTTCCCCCAGTCTTGACGGAAAAGGATGACAGGACAATTTCTCTTTCGATTTCCATTTTAGGGCTTGAAATACTTTCTGAAAAGCTTCTCATGCTGGGATCTGTTGATGGCGTTTTCTTTCAGGAGAAGATCAAGAATACCAACCCCGGTATTTCTAATCCCCTGATTCGTATTCCCAGCAAGAATGGAGCCAACGATGACTTCAAGTTTCTGGAGCAGATCTGTGGGGTTGGAGAAAAAACGGATGGATCCACATTTTTTCTTTTTTTCAACCCCGAACCCGACCTCATCTTTTCCTCCATCATCTTTCCCCCTTTTTCTTTATAATGATCTATGTATTCAGTCAGAACTCGGGCTGCGTAATCTATCCTTCGATGTTGCAACGTCATTTGCTCTTCCGTTATTTCCCCTCTTTGGAATTTTTTGGACCAGGATGATTTGTAACCTTTCAACTGATTTCTGCGGAATCTTGCTATGTTCACAAGATCACCGAGATACTGGATTTTCCTCGCTGTTGTAACATTTTCCCTGAGAGTTTTCTCCACAGTATTGTAATCCGTGAGGTCAAATTCTCTCAATATTTTATTGGCTTTATTTTCATTTTCATCTTCATCTTCATCGCCCGGTTCCAAGGCATAATCTGGGAAATCGTCTTCTTCATATTCAGGTGGATCTTCCCCTACCTCTTGCACAACTTCTTCATATGTTGGCGGCCCTGCTGGAATTTGCTTCTTGGGTTGGGATGGAACGGCCTCATCAAACAAGCCTTCGACATCCATATCTTCAAATGGGTCGACTTCGGGGAGATAATCAATCTCCGCTGGTTTGGCTTTTTTCTTTTTCCGGGGAAGTGGCCGAAGCGGCCCCAAATTCGACTCAATCACCTCATCCAGTTTCGATGTGATGGGTTTGAATGTTTTTTCAAGTCCGATTTGACTTGTCTCTTCACCCAACTTTTTCTGGGTGATAGCATTGTGAACAAAGTTGATTTTTTCCCCAAAGCAGATTTGCTCTTAGCCATTTTTGCCATTTCAATAAACTCATTTTATATCCCAGAAACACAAATTTGGGGTGAAGAACAAGATGTAGAACAAGATAAAGAACATGATGTAGAACAAGATAAAGAACGTCATGTTCATTAATAAAATGAAGATTCCAAATTATGATTGTCAGGATCCAATCACAAATTTCAAACAACGTCACCCTTTCATGCCGGATCGAACTTTCAGAATGTTGATCTGTGGCCCTTCGGGATCGGGGAAAACAAATGTTCTCCTGGATATGATCCTCCGCCCGCTGCTCTTCTACGATAAAATTTTCCTCTATGCGAAAAATCTTGACCAAACCAAATATCAACATCTGCTGAAAACATTTCGCCCATTCAGCAAAGAAGCTGGGTATGACGTTGTGGAAGCATCCCCGGATGAAATCATTCCAGTTTCTGAATTGTCAGGGGAGAATCAAAAGCTGGTTGTTTTCGATGATTTTGTTTCCGAAAAAAACCAAAAGCCATTGATCGATTATTTCATTCAGGGCAGGCACAAGAAATGTTCTGTGATTTATCTTTCGCAAAGTTATTTCGGAACACCAAAAGATATCCGTCTGAATTGCTCGCATTTTTGCATCTTCGAATTCCCAAGCAACAAAGAAATTACGGCGATCTGCAGGGAGAACAATGTCAGCAAAGAAGATTATCGGAAAGCAACGCATGATCCGTTCTCTTTCCTGTATGTGGATAAGCCGAGGAAATTCATTGCCAAAAACTTTGATGAAAGCATTTAAAATGAGTTATTCAAATGGATTGCTTTCTGAAACAAGCACCTCCCAGGGAGGAAAAGATGGAAAAGATGGATTGCCAGGAGTTGGTTTCAAGCTGACGCCAGCAGGGGACTTCGACCTGCAAAGGAAACGCCTGACCAATATCGCTGAAGGAACGGGGAATTCGGATGCAATCACAAAGCTACAAGTTGACACGCTTGCAACGCAATTGCGAGCAGATTCTCTCCAGGTGGATGGTTCCTCGCATATGACTGGGGATCTTGATCTCAGGGGACAAAAACTCGTCAACCCCGGGGAAATAGAAATGAATCGCAAATTGATCGTCAATCTGGACACTGATGAAAACCAGGATTTGTCAGCGGTGAATATGGTCACTCTGAAAAAATTCCACCCTGATGCTCCGGCTCACACTCATGAAGTCACGAAGGATATTGATTTAAAAGAACTTTTCAACGTGAAAAACTCAAAACAACAAACATGGCATGATTTGGGAGCGCATTATAACAACCTGGTTTCTTATAATGACACCAAAAATATCTTTCTCAGCCGCAAAGAGACGTTTCCAATGGAGACGGCTTTGGATATGGGAAATCACACCATTTTTAACGTGAAAGATCCCGAAGTTGCCGATCAGGGCGCAAATATGCGATATGTGGATGCCCAATTCGCGAAAAAGCTTTCGTTGGAAGGTGGAACAATGACCGGAAACCTGGATATGAACTCGCAACAAATCAACAATATTGCAGCGCCAACTCTCAAGCATCAACCCACGTCAAAATCTTATGTGGATAACCAGATAGGAAGTGTGGTAGCCCACACGATGGAATTAGAAGAGAAGATCAAAAAATACGTAAATGAATCGCATATCACGTCAACCTCTCACCCAAAGGACGCATTCCGCTATCTGATGGAAGATGTGGATGAATCCAGCTCTGAACATCATATGACAGTGACTGGGATAAGTGATTTTCCAGATTCGCCGCATCATTTCAACAAGAAGGCTTATGACTTACAAATCACAAAAAATCTTTTTAATGAATACTCTGGGAGACTTGGATTCAATATGTTCAAACTCCCAGAGGGAGAATACACCGTGTGCGTGGAATTCTTCCCCGCGTCAATGGATGGCGTGAGCGTCAACGTTGTGAGCACAAGTCTCAATATTAATCAGCAATCAACTAAGAAGTTTTCGGGGTATTCCAGATCCATCATCCATATGCACAAATGGAGGATTTCCCCACCTGAATTTATTTTCCTGGATTTGAAATGGCGAGGCACTGCCGAGTCAGCTGAAAAAGGAAATGCAAATCTGATCATATATGGCATTGCTGGTTCCCAACCTGATGTTGAAAGCAGCGTTTATGATTCCCCTTTCGTTTTCCAAGCGGGGAAGATGGTCATGGAGACTGACTTGGATTTGAATTCGCACTCCTTGTTGAATTTGCCGCTTCGCCCGTCAAAACACTTCATTTTTGCAAGATTTGTGAAAGGAAAACACGGTGATTGTTTGATCTTCCCAAATGAAGAGGAAGATGAAACAAATTATTGGCAACAATTTGGATCTGACTTCCGGATTTTGAATGTCACGGTTTTCATTCTTCAACGCGGTTCCAACCCAGTGAGTGGAGCAACCATCATCATGACAAGTGTTGTTAAAGGAGATCGCATCACTCGGAAAGCAGTCAGACCTTCCACCAATTCATTTGGTTCACTGCAGTTCACCTTCAATCTCCATGTTGGGCAGGAAGAAGCTTTCTATCTGGCTCTCTCGGATGGAAATGCCATTCAAAGAGCAAAAGCGACAATTCTGATTGAAAAATGATTTTCTCCCTGAAAAATGAAGCGAGCGAAGCGAAGCGAGCGAAAACAAAGCATTTTTGCTTTCAATCACATCAACCCCGCAATTCGGGAAGAAGAACTGGAAGAGATCAAAAAACTTTTTCGATTTTATCACAAAAGATTTTGGTGCCTGAAACGACTTTACAGTCGATTCAAGAAGTTGAATCTTTCCCTGAATTTGACTTCCACTGGATTGGTGGCAATCGGCACGATTGCTGGAGCCGCGACTTTGAACCCAATCATTTTGGGAGTTATCTCCGGAGTGGGATTGCTTGTGAAAACGGTTCACGAGATGAAGAACCTGAAATCAAAGATTGACATGGCCAAGTTCGCCTTCACCACTTATGAAAAAACTCTGACTGAGTTGAGATTTGCTTTGAGATCAGGAAAATTCGACAGGGACGAATTTCTCCCTGCGATGGAAGCGATTGACGGGATCGTGATCGACTTAGGGTTGAATCTGGAGAGATTTGAGAGGGAATATGACACTCTCTTTGAATAATTTCATTTCCGCTGGAAATGAAATCACAGCTCACTTAGGAATTATCTGAACTCTCCAATACCATTCCCCAGCAAACTCCCTAACATCCAGGGGAAAGATCGGCATCCAGAGATCGCTTTCCAGGATTTCTCGCGGCGGTGCAGGAAAAGGAAAACCGACCTCCAACGAGGCGGGAGTCGGCCCCATCACCACGCAATTATCAAAATGCTCACTGGCCACCAGAAACTGCATTTCGTCGTTGTCTTTTTCAACGAAGCCTTTCACCCGAAATCCCTGGGGAAGAATTTTATGCATATTGTCGAGGTAATCGAATTCTGGATCCATTGGCGCATTTTCGCAACGCTCCCAAATATCTGGATGGAATGGATTTCGCCCACTCCTCGATGAGTTTCATGCGCTTCTTTTCCGTTTTCTCCCATTCCTCTTCCGCCTTTTCCTCAGGAGAGGGCATGTCTTTCGCATTTTCCTCTGCCCAAGCCGCCATTTTTTCCTCATCTTCCAGTGCGTGTTTTTCGCGGTCCGTGACAGGTGTTTCCCGCAGATAAGTTTCCATCCTGACTGATTTCGTCTGCCGGAGTGAAAGTTGAGTTCTGGGGAAAACTTTGAGTTGATCGTACTGGTCACCGATCTCTTCCACCACACCCCAATCTTTCTTCGCCAGTGCATCGAGGGCCGCTTTATCCAGCCTTTCCCGTTCTTCCTCAACTCGTTTCTGGGGCGATCGTTCTTCCCCGGGAATCTCAACCGTGAATTTCTCCCCGTCGGATTTTCTAGTGAATGAATCTCTCCCGCTTCTCAGGGCATTGGGAATGGTTTTTGGATCAATCCCCAATTCTCTCGAGGCCGCGGCAATGGAGGAAAATTCTTGTCGCCCGCCAATCTCTGACATGACGCGGATCGCGGGAAGAGTTCTGGGGGAAACCGTGAAAGTCGATCCCGCAATTCGCGTAACTGTCACCTCTTTCCCCTGTTTGGTTTTCACATCGGCTGAGTTGGAATTCTTCAAAACGCGGGCGATAGTTGCTCGCGGAACTCCAAGCGCATCAGCCATTTCGCCTTGAGTTTCAAATTCGATTCCAGCTGCGGAATATTCCATTTGCCTCATGACCAAAACCGGCATCCCTCGAAACTGGAAATGATTTTTCCCCTTTTTGAGTTGTTTATTCAGATATTGCCTGGAAACACCGAGTCGCTTTGCCATCGCCGCTTCGGATTTGGCCGCGTCTCCGATGATTTTTCCATATGAAACTAGCACCCACATTTTAGGGGCGACACTTTTTTTGAGAGTTTTTTTGAGAAAAACGATTTGGAAAAATCTGGTGAATTCTGGGAGAAAAATCAAATGAAAAATATTCCGCTGAAATCGCATTGGCGAAGCATTTTTCATTTGCGCTGAAATCAGGAGAAAAAGAAGACAACGGTGGGATTGACATTTTTCGTCAATCCCCGAAAAATTCTGGTTTTATAAAAAATTTTATTTTTCAATTCATTTTTTAAACGGTTTTGTCATATCGGAACATGTGGGTGCTTGATTTTGTGGTGTTTCCAGCCTAAAACTCAGGGGACAAAAATGAAATATTTTTGTCAACTCGAGATATCTCTATTCAATATATTTTTTTCACTCAAACGAAACCAAGGAAAAAAATATTTCGTCCTGAGAAATCTCGAATTGACAAAAAATCATCCGCTGACAAAATCTTTCGCTGAATTCAGGGAAATAAATTCTACTCCAAATCCTGGGCAAAATCCTGGGTAAAATCTGCCCAAATGAACTGAAAAAATCTGGGGCAAAATCAGACCTGCCACACGTGGCAAATCTGAAAAAATCAGGAAAAAGGTTCTGCCCAAATTCACTGAAAAATCTGGGAAAATCACCGGGGTTGAATTTCTTTCCCCAGATTTCAGCGGAATTTCTTTCCCGGATTTCAGCGGAAGATTCGTCAACGGATCATTTTTCTGTCAGCTCGAGATTTCTCAGGAAGAAATTTTTTTTCCTTTGTTTCGTTTGAATGAAAAAAATATATTTCCTAGAGATATCTCCAGATTGACAAAATAATATTTCATTTTTGTCCCCTGAGTTTTATGCTGGGAGCAGCATAAAAATCCCCACCCACATGTCTCGATATGACAAAACCGTAATTTTTATATAATGAATCTGGAAATTTTTTATAAAACCAGAATTTTTCGGAGATTGACGAAAAATGTCAGCACCACCATTGACATTTTTCTTCCCTGATTTCGAACAGAAAATCTAATTCAACAAAAGAAAGAAGCGAATTTCAACAGAATTTTCAAGAGGCGACAAAAGATTTGTCACTCCTCATTCATCATCCTCATTCTTGTCCTCAAACTCATCGAATTCTGAGGCAGCTTCCACCTTTTCCTCCACCAAAACTTCATCCACGATGCATGTGATGGCTTTCAGATTTCCGCAGAAAAGGTGTTTGATTGAAAACACAACTTGCCCCCGGAGAGGAACGCCAATGAGTTCTTTTTGCCTCAGGATTGGCTTTTTCTTCCCATCGTCGCACAATTCCCAAAATCGACACGAGAAATCCGTGTGCTTGAGTTTGGAGGGATAAATCTTGGCATAAATCTTTTCCTGCTCGGATTTGTCGATTTTCACGAGAGTGAAATCTCCCTCCTGAAATCGAGCAAAAGACGGGGAAATCTCTTTGATTGCCTGCTTCTTTTTCATCGCAGCAGAGTTGAGATGTTTTTCCAAATCTTTGAAAAATTTGATGTTTTCTTCCGGAAGAGTGATTCCCAGAGAAAACGATTCACCTTGATGAGCGAAAATCTTGAATTTGGTTTGGAGTTTCACTTTGAGCCATTTGTCATTGTGAAGGCATGGGAGGAGACAGAAAGAGATTTTTCCGGAAGATTTTTTCACGGGGTTGTCGAGAGAGCAGTTGGGGATAGATATTTTCGCGGGATTCATTTTTTCTTGGGTGGGATAAAAAATTGATTTTTCAAATCACGGAAAATCCAATTCGCAATGAATTCAACTTGGTCTTCCGTTTCGGCTCGAAAAGAAGTGGCCATATCCACAGCTTTTTGAAAGTTTCTTTCATTTTCAACCCCTTTATACCATTCCAAGTCTTCATCCGTCAAACCACATGCTTCTTTGAATTTGGGGTGAATCCAAGTTGCATAATTTTTCATTTGCTTGAGTGGGATTCCCGTTTCCTCTATGGAAAAGAAATCTTTGTCTCCGATTGTGAAAAGTTTTTCTTTGGCACTCATTTTATTTAGCTTTTTTTTCTTCTCCAATTCTCCAATGACCCCAAGCAAGAGTGTGAATCTTATCTGGAAGGATAAATCGCTTGTCATCATCCGCAGAGAGAGCAGTTTTATTGACTGTTTCTGAGAACATCTCGTGGTGATGGCTGCGGATGAGATTCATAGTTCTCATTTGGCTTTCCCCGCTGAGAAGGCATTCTTTGAAGTCCTCATGGGTGATATGTTTCTTTATTGTTTGTTTTTTCACTCCCTTGCATTTCTTGCCGCCACCATCAGTTTCAAATAATTTGTAGCTGTATAATTTAGGGCGTAATCCAACAAATTCTTCAATTATTTTCCCCCCAGCTTCATCTTTCATGAGGCCGTTCACTTTTTTGTTCATAATTGGCATTCCTGAGGGGTGATCCGGGGGATAGTTGGATGTGTCAAACATCTCCTTTACATCTGGTTTCAGTTCCTGATAGACGTCTGCTGTTTCAATTTCATAGCACAAAGAATCAGTATCTGTGAACAACAGCTTGGCTTTCTCCCCGTATTTGGGTTTCATATATTCATAGTGAAATCTGAACATCAGTTCCTTTGATATTTCAAGAATTGACATTCCACAGAAAATTGGTTTGTTGAACAGCGATGAGATTCTCATCAAAGATTGTGCTATGTTGATATGTGGGTTTAGCCGCAAGCTTTGTCGCAATCTTTCGATCATTGACAAGTCTGATGTCAACTCTCTTGCGGATATTTTCCATTGTTTTGCCGAATATTGCGTTATTCATGAGTTTGAAAAACTCTTTCTCGAAATCATTCGCCGCTGCTTGACGGAGCTGGATGTTGAGTTCGATATATGATTTCAGCCAAGGTTCTTCAGTGAATGATATTCCCCTGTGAATCTTAGTGAGTTTCAGTCCATGTTTCAGAGCTTGTTTCAGTGCTCTGTGATGGATAATATAATGTTTCTTATCTCGCAGATTGGGGATTAATTTCTCAACATTATTCTCGCAGATCACTCTCTCGGGGGCAAATGGATAATCATTATGCAAATCATGAAGTTCTTTGGGATATTCCAAATCCACTTCAAGCACACAGGGAATTTGACGCCATCTCTTGAAATTTTTCATCCAGCGAAAGTTTCCCGTTGGAAGTGGTTGAGTCATTGCCCAAGAATAAAGGGAGTTAGCATCGAGATAGAGAATGTATTTCGCGGGGTGAGTTGGGTCATATTGACCTCCCATATATGGATTGTTCGCTTTTCCATGGCGATTTGAGATCATTGAAATTCCACCACGGACTCCCTTCTCGTAGAACAGGAGCTTATCTGGATCAATCAACAATTCAAGCTTTGCCCCTGATTTTTTCAGACCCGCGTCGAATGACAAACCAGGGGTGGTATAATACCACGCTGGATCTAGTTGATAATACTCAAGGCAGATATTACGAAATGCTTCGAAAACATCTGCCAGGAGCATCACATCCGTTTTCAAATAGAGATCGTGATATTCTCCTAAATTGTTTATCCCCATTTTATCCCAAACATTTTGGGCATGTTGATAGTCTTCATCGGATATTCCCGATTCATTAATTTGAGAATAGAATGCCTCCTTTGGCGGCAGTTGTGTTTCCTTGAATTTCTCAATTGAATCCATATAATCATAGGGATAGACTCCTTTTCTGGAAAGAAGCTCGGCTTTGTATCCAAATTCGTTCCTGGTTTCCTTCAGTTTATCCATGCCTGACTTTTTCAAATTATTTGCTAGATTCTCAAGAGAAGAAGCCATGAATTTCATAGAATCGATGAATCTCAGTTCATGAGTGATGTTAACCGTTTTTCCCTTTTTGTTAATATATTCTCCAAGCTTGATCGCCTTTGAGAAGGATATATATTTTTCCTCATTGTTGGGGATGCATTTAATATCCCCAGGTATTTTGCCAAGGTTTTTAATGAAGAGATGAGAATCATATCCCTCAAGATTATGAAAAATGACTGGGGTGAACTTTGGTTTCCGGAACTGGAGATTGCAACTGTTATGGGCTGCGCCACGGTATTTTCCTGTGAAGTGGCAATGATCCCGCACCTTTTTATCAGATTCTTCGCCAAATTCTTCGTCAAATTCTCCCTGGCATATCCAACAAACTGTGGTTGCTTCATATTCTTTCTTATCTTCCTTGGTGAAAATTATCTTCTTTCTGAAGTCAAATTTCTTGTGAATATGTTTAATTGTTTCAATTAACTTCTCCACAAATATTTGTGCAACGTCATCATCCGCTGTTTTTGCCCGAAAGAGCACTGGAGGGAAATTCAAATCAACCCCATCCATGCTAACAACCTTGAAACAAAAGCCACATGGCGTGTGTTTTTGAAATTTATTTGTGAAACTGCGATTATTCCCTGGGGAACAACCACTGATCGATTCAGTGCATGCTTCAAAATCAGCGTAAATCACAAATGGAACTTTGATAGATCTGTTGTGGTTTTTAAATTGCAAAATCTCTCCCTTTGCGGGCATTTCGACTTTTATCGCTTCAGTTCTGCAACACAATTCTTCATGCTTAGCTAGATGCGCTTCGTCATAAAAATGATTGAGACAATGCAGGCAAAAAAGTTTGCGACCGACGTGATGATTAACTTGAGCTGAGAGAAGGCGACTCAGGCTGTTAACAACAGCATAATGTTGGATTTCATCTTTCTCAAAAAGCAGCAGGGTTATATGGCGTTGACGTTTTTTATGTTTTGAAATTCTCAAGGGATGAACCACTGATTCATACCCGAGAACATTAACGGCAATGTCGGGATTATTTCTTTCAAAACGATCTATTTCCTCCAGGGGCGTTGGAAATGAAATTTTATCCCAATTGACATCATCAGCTTGAGCTTTTAATTCTTTTGTAACTCTTTCAGGATGAATTTCACATGGAAAGAGTGCCCTTGTTACGGCCCATTTAAAGCATTGATTATCAGTATTTTGCATATTAATGAGCGCTTTCTTCTTAGCAAGGAATGGCGGAAGAGAAATATATGTGCTCCCGCCGAAAGGTTTGAATTCAACCAGATGCAATTCCAAATGATTTACGCGAACAAATTGCCAATTCGAGCCTTTCAGTTGGAAAATGGCAATGCGTTCAAGAATGTCTGCTATCATTTCATTTAAAAGAGCGGCGAGATCCGTCGCTGCGAGATTCAATTCTGGTTCCGAATAGATTGGAGCATCGATCTCAATTATTTCCCCAGTTTGTAAATTCTGGCGTTTCATTCGACAGGATAGAATCAGTTTGATTTTAGTGCCTCGATTAGCATTGAGAACAGTCAGAAGTTTATCAGAAACTCGCTGAAAATAACCTCCAGGGGTCAGTCCTTCCACACCGTCAAAGATGAATTGACGGGTAAAGTTTTCTAACGCCGAAGTGATTTCGTGAACTCCTATTGGTTGTTGATAACTGACAACTTTGCGTTGAAAATCCGTGATCATATTAGCAGCCTTTTTCGCTAGAGTTTGTGGCGCGGCTTTTAACCAATTCCACCATGACCGGAAAGTATTGGAAATTGTTTTCAATATACCAGGCTGCGGAGGAGGAGGTGGTTGAGTTTCTGGCGGTGTGGGTGAATCAATATTGCGCGGAGATGCAGTAATTAAACGTATTAAATCAGCCTTTTTTCTAGCGCGAGCGCGGCCGGGGATATATCTTTCCCTGGCAATTTGTCTTAGTTCCCTAATTGTCATGCGTTCCATTTTTCAGGAAAACATAAAATATTTTTTTATTTTATGTTCTTCTTCCCCACTCAACATAACAGATCAATAAAAAAGCAAAACTGTTGGCCAACAGAATCTCTCAAGGGAACTCTCTCCTTCCACCACTTCTCCCCCACCCAGTTCCCTTGAGAGATTTTTTTTTTTTCATTTTTCATTTTTTCATTTTTTTTTTTCATTTTTTGTTTTGCCACTTAGGCTTGAGGCTGAACCAGCACTACTGCCGTGAACTCCCCGTCAACATCTGTCAACCTTCTTTCGAAGCGGTCATCGAACACGACTTAGCTCTACTCAACAACCCGACACCCTTTCTTAGGCCTGCAGTATATATATCATAGCCGCGAGGGTTTTTAGCTATGATATATATACCGGGTGATTGATAGGCATGAAACAACCAGCCCTCGCTTTTTCTAGCTGTTTCATAACCCATCCGCCACCGATATGCCATATAGTTCGAACAACTCTTATATAATGATCAAAACCGCCACGCTTTCACATGTGGTAACTCTTTCACCCCGCGTCTGCGCAAAACACAAGAATGGTTAATTTTATGCAAGCAGGTGGTAAGTGTAAGCAGGTGTTTTGCTTTCTTTTGTTTGTGTGAATTTCACTCTCTGCTTTCATCCTTTCTCGCCAGTATTTCTGCGAAAACAAAATCTCAAAACCCCGTGAAATTTTCGCGTAAACTCACAGAAAGCGAACGAAATGAACGAAGTGAAACGACTCGGTGAAACCGCTTCAAATACAGGGTAAGTCGCTTTAAATATTGAGTTAATTTCAACGGTGGAGCGGTTCTTTTTCGGTAGTATAATAAAGATTATTCACAGACAACATCATCATTTCTTACGCTTTCCCAAACATAAACCCATGACACAAAGCAATAAGCTAAAAAACCACACAACCATTTTGAGAAATAAATTATTATTTCTGCTGATATTAACATGTAATGTAAAATTAACATCAACGAACCAAATTCACCCCGTGTTTCGAATAAGCTGAAAATATCATGACAATTGCCATTTATTTTTTTTAATTTGAATTGGCATAAATCATCGAACCAAATTTACCCTCGTCTTTCGCATAAGCTATGATATTATTTAGCTGTTACGATTGGCAGACATTTAGCTTATTGCTTTGTGTCATGGGTTTATGTTTGGGTAAGCGTAAGAAATGATGATGTTGTCTGTGAATAATCTTTATTATACTACTCTGTTAAGCATTTGGTTGCTAGTAAAGGCACTGGAACGTTGGTTATTCCAGTATGGCCTTCTTATTATTTATTTTTGCCTTTTGTGAATCCTTTTTGTGAAGCGCTTGTGAAAGAATGTTTGATCCTACCACAGATTTGTCCAGTTTTTGATCCGAGTGCTGGGGAGGTCAGTCATTTCAGTGTAATGAACGTAAGACTGTATTTTCAGCGAACCCGAGTTTCAGGGTTGTGGCTTTGCGAATTGAATAGATTGCAAGTGCTTGTGAATAGGCATGTAACAGAAGTTTATTTGAGGTCGTTTAATTTGCATTATATCTCCGTGAATGATACAGGCTTGTTGCGTGATCTAACGCCTTTGCAATTTTAAAACCTGAATTTTCAGGTTTGGCTTGTATTGTAAGCATTTTGTGATTGATAAATTTAAACGGAAGTAGACTGATAACAGAGCTTTGTTTTGCTGCGTTTATTGATTTAGTATTTAATTGTAGGTTATAGTATTTCTCAGTCGCGTTTATGCACGCATTGTTTGTGATACGTTTATTTCTTCCTAGCCTTACCCAAGACTGGTCAGGTAGCGTTAATTGGCTTTGTCCGCCAGTTTCGCTTATTGTGCGTAATGTTAAGCATTTGGTTGCAAGTAAAGGTACTGGAGCATTGGTTATTCCAGAATGGCCTTCCTGTTATTTTGCCTTTTGTGAATCCTACAAATAGCGCAGTGAAGCGCTTTGTGAAAGAATGTTTGATCCTACGAAGGACTTGTCCAATTTTTGATCCGGGTACTTGAGATTAAAGTCATTTCAGTGTTATGAACGCAAGACTGTGTTGTCAGCGAACAACAACAACAACAACTTTATTTCAATTAACAACTTTATTTCAATATTAATATTACAATAACAATTACAATTACAGTTAATAAATTATTATTATAATAAAATAAACTCTAGTTTCAGTGTCGCTTGCGAATATATTGCTCAAGTGCTCGCGAATAGGCGTGTAACAGAAGTTTATTCGAGGTTGTATAATTTGCATTATATCTGCGTAAATAATACAGGCTTGTTGTGTGATCTAACGCCTTTGCAATTTAACCTGAATTGTCAGGTTTGGCTTGTAAGCATTTTGTGGTTGATGAATTAATTAAAACGGGAGTAACCTTAAAAGAAACCTTTGTTTAATTTGTTGCGTTTATTGTTTTTAGTATTTAATTGTACGTTATAGTATTTCTTAGTCGCGTTTATGCAGGCATTGTTTGTAATACATTTGTTTCTTCCTAGATGTCCTGAGTTCTGTATTGTGGCAAAACAGCTGTCTCCAGACCGTTCTTGTTTGAGCTAGCCAAGGACTTACCAAATGTTGTTTGCTTGCCAAAGTTCCCAGCACCTTGGACAAGTATCGCTTGGCGTGGCTGCATTGCAAGCGTTGGGCTGTTTGTTTTTCTTGCGCCTTGCCGTCTCCCCTGCAAAGCCTTTACTCCTTGTCGCCCTTTATCTGAGGGACCTGCGGATTCAGCCAACTCGTTCGCTTCCATTTCTTCAGCCGTGTATGGTATCCTCTGGGCCCATAAAGAGGCAGGTGAACCATCTCCTACGACAGGCGAAGCGATAGCGGCGATGGCAAGTGGCCTTTGATGCCGATGCTATTGATTAGCATGCCGGTTGGCGATCTAAGAGTTCCAAGTTTAGATATATTTCCGGCGCTATTGGCCTATATAATGTGTACAGGTGACTGCTGCACCTAGCTTTGTTTACTTCGCTGTAACGGCCAACTACGGCACAATACTCCAGAATTTGTTGTCCGCGTCATGATTTGTTAATGTTTTAAATAAGTCTTAAACAACATAATATTCAGTGTTAATTTCTTTTGTCTACAGCTAAAGATGGTTTGTTTAGCTAAAATTAATAGATGATTGTATAACTTAAAGTCCTCTGTTTTTTCAAAAAATACCCGGCATTATTTGACGCTTACTCAAGTTTATCAGAGATAGGTTGGCGTAATTAACCCATACAAGGAAATCGTTCCAGAATACTTTTATGCTAGTACACTCGCAAAAAATATGCTCCGGAGATTCGCTGTCTAAACCACAGAAAGTGCAAATTGGTGATGGGATTAGCTTCATCTTGAAAAGAGTTAAATTCGTAAACAAAATCCCATGCAAGATTTTAAACTGAAAAATTCTGCGTTTGGGGTTTCACAACTACTTGCCCTCCTGATTGAAGAGCATTTAATATTTCTTGTTTCTGTTTATTTGACAGCAAATGCTTATTGTCAATCAGTTTTTTCAATTTTATTTTGTGGGATGAGGAAACCACCTGTTTGGCCTTTTCCACTTATCTTTTTAACAACTTGACTTTCTCCTTCACTTGCTAAACCAGCAAGGGCTGATAATCCAAGTGTTTTAGCTAAAGTTGGTGCTAATGAACGTGCTAATGGAAAAATAGCAGAAAATAAACTTCCACCCACTTTTCTAATTTGTCTTTGTGATATTTTTATTTCTGTTCCTTTTCCTAATGCTTTAGCTTTATTGATTCTGTTTATTTGAGTAGCTGTTAGCAGCAATTCATCATTACCACTTGTTTGATTGTTATCTAATCTAATTGTCAAAGGACTGTTTGCTTTGAATGCTTTTGCAAGTTTTTCTTTTTGTCCTTCAGATAAATTTAATTTCAATGGATGATATGTTGTCATTTTATATGATTTTTTAAAATTACACAATAACCAATTCATTTCCAATTTTATCAATTTTCACCATGTCTTCATAGAGAACTATAGCATGCACCTTAAAGTTTGCAGCTGCATTTTGGTTCAATCTATATCTGAATATTAATTGTTTAGGATCTCTAGTGATGTTTTTCTGTTTGATAAGATAAATCGAAATAAATTAATCCATAAAGAGAATTATAATTGGCTAAATTCAATTGAGTCCCACTATTATAGTCATTTTTCCTCATTGCGTAAGACATTACATCTATTCATTAAATATTCTTACTTTTGATTCACTGTCATACTCTGTTTCTGGATAAAAAATAATCCATTTCCATACTCTAATCGGCTGTTCAACAAGGATGAGTTATTATCTGATCCATTTAATTTAAACGTGTCCATAAGATAAGGGCTATCTTCTTCAATTGCATCATTGGGCGGGTCGGTTCTTTTCAGATAAACAAAAATATGTTTAACATTATCAATGCTGCTTGATATTCGAAAAAATCCTGATGATTGCGAGGGAGGTGATGCTTCATACATCTCCTTTAAATATTTCCATTGTGTTTCTTTCAAAAACGAACTAACAAATTTGTCATAAAGAGAATATTGGGTGTTAATTTTGGTACCCATAGCCAAACCCTATTAACAACAACTCTTCCAGCATCAGCATCATGATGCTTATGAATTAGTTCACCATCATCTTGAAGCTCAATGTTGAATTGCAGCTGCATAGGTACCAGCATCATATCTTCCAGTTCTTCAAAAAACGAAAAACGATTTAACGGAACAATTGTATTAATGTTTTTAGCACCACCAGTACCATTGTCTCGAAGTGCTTGAGATTATATTCGCCTCGCTTCAAATCCTGCATTCGTATTAGCTGTTGTGGCATCGGTATCCAAATACCATAAACTATTCTTTGCTACTGATCTGCTATAATCATCAGAGTATTCTAACAAATTTTTAACAAAAGTAACTTTATGCAGATTATCAGTATCATAAACAATTTTACCTGCAGATTTAATCATCATGTGGTTAATTAATGAATGAGCGCCGTTTATAACTGTTACTCTATCATCGGCCGCATATCCAGCAGTCTGCTAATTTCTGAAGTTGAAATTGTACTGCAAAATATGCATTATACCAGTCGTAAAAAGCCGATCTATCATTGATTGTGATAGATTTTATTTTGATGTTTTATTTTGATGTTGATGTTGATGTTGATGTTGATGTTTATGTTTATGTTGATATTGATGTTGCCCATTAGCTGGAGCTCTGATTACATCATCCAACTGAAACCTTACTAGTTCATTTCTTTGGAAATATTCGTTTGATATGAAAGCCATTTTATTAGAATATTATTTTTTCTTTTGATTCCTTGTCCAGATATTAATCTGTTTAATATCGCATCACTACTCTCTTCTTTTCTTGAAGAGGGGGCTGAAGGAGGTTTCCTCCCAGGAGGTTTTCCCCTTCTCATATTATAGCTAGTTTTTTCATTATCAAATCACCAGATTTTTCAGATATGTTTTTGCCTAGTCTTTCTCCACTGTGAGAAATTCCTGATTCCAGTGCTTTTTTAGCCATTGGTTTTACAAATTTTTGGAAATTATATAATTATCGACCATGACACCTGTTCCTTTGTGTTTCCAAACAAACCTTCCAAATTTTGGATTATAATAACGCGAAAATTCATATGATTTCATTTTATTAGTTTTTTTTTAATAATAATGAGAACGCCGTATCAGATCCATTCAGGTTGAAAACTCTTCTTTTCCCACCGGTGATATATATTCGAATTCTGCTCATGGTATTTTTATTCACAGGATTATATATTACTCTCATTGGTTCAAGAGTAAAACTATATGATGACCTCAGAATGGATGTTGAAAAGGAATAAATTATATCAGTATCTTGACCTTCAACAAGTGAGTCATTTATCAGATCACAATGAACGTTCAAAATATCAGTATCTTGGGCCAAATTTGGCGTCCTGGGTCCCGTTTCTCTTAAGTCCCCATAACTTTTCTGGCCCGGAAAGCTATTTTATGTGCACAATGTTTACATTAAACATTCAAATTTTGTTGTTTTTGAAAGCTAAACAATAAAATTCTAGGTTGATGAAACAAGTCGGGCTGGTTTGTAGGCTAAAAACTACACTACAATTCTATTAATTCTGATTTTAAAATATAGCTCCGGGCCCGAAAAATTACCGGGGCCTTTGAGAAACGGGCCCCTGGGGCCAACATTTATTTTGTCTTTCAAGATTTTTTTGTCAAATCCCAGGAGTTCATAAAAGTTACTTTGTGTTAAATCCAGTTGATAATTTTCTTTCAGAGTGGTCGTGGCTCTAATAGTTGTGCTGTTGAAACAATACTGATTGGAAATTCATCTTGTTTTCCAGATTCTTTCACGACAGTTTCTTTTTGGACATGTTGATTAATCTCTTCATAATTCCAAACTCCAACTGGGAAAGATATATCATGAAATGTTTCACTATTATCAGAACTGTATTTGATTAACTGATTGTTGTATCCGGCATTAATATTAAACCACGTAAAACTCATATTGATAATTTGGTTAAGTTCAACAACATATTCTGCATTGTTATCCAAAACAATTGGTGTTCTGAATTTTGTTGTGAAATTTCCAGGTCTGTTGCTGTTTTCTGTTTTAACAGAATATGATGATAAGACTATCTCTCGTTCCATTTTAGAAATATTTTTTATAAAGTTTCTCATGCTGAGATTTATTGATTAATGATGATTTCAAAAGAATGTCTAAAATTGCAACGCCAGTATTTCTCATTTCAATATTTGTGTTACCAGCTAAGATGGAGCCAATAATTATTTCAAGTTTCTTCAGAAGTTCTTTAGGATTGGTGAAAAATGTGATATTTCCACCTCTTTTTCTGATTCCAGAGCCTTTAAATGTCTTGAGTTTGTTTTTGGAATGGCTAATGTATTCTTTTATTTTTTTTTTTCATCTATTTGCTGATTTTTTATCTTCATTTCAGTTTCAGTTATTTTATCTTTATTGAAATTTTTTTAACACCTGCTTTGATACCTTTCAGTTGATTTCTTCTCGTAATTGCAATACTTAAAATGCTTTTTTTCAATAAAAAATTTTTTCTTTGTTGATGAAACATTTTCAGCATTTAAAAGGGTTTTTCCACTTGATCATAATTTACTACGCCCAGGTCATTTAGTAATTCATTAATGTCTTTTCTTCTTCTTTTTCTTCCTCTTCCTCTTCTTCCTCTTCTTCTTCGTGTTCCATTTCCATACCATAATCAGGAACGTCCTCTTCATCATATTCAGGTGGTTCTTCCGGTATATCTTCCAGTGTTTTTTCATATGGTGGCGGTTTTTAAATTTGTTTAGTTGGTTGTGGAGAAAATAAATCGCCTAGATCCATATCTTCAACTTCATCCTCGATATCAATACCGTAATTTGGCATTTCTCCTTTCTTAAGCAGTCGTCTTTTTCTTTGTTGGGGCCTCAAATTACTGATAATTACAGCATCTAATTTTGATGTAACGGGTTTGAATACTTTTTCAAATGATGTTTGGCTTGTTTGTTCGCCGATCTTTTTCTTGGTTATTACATCATGAACGAAATTGATCTTATTTCCCAACTCAGATTTTCTTTTTGCAAGTTCTTGACATTTTAGTAAACTCATTTTATTACCAGCAGATAGAAATTGAAGTGTTGAACAACTTGTTCAACATCATGTAATACATAACTATGATGTCAATGACACCATCACGAATTATAAGCAGCTTCATCCTTTCATGCCAAATCAAAATTTCAGAATGCTTATCTGTGGTCCTTCGGGTTCTGGAAAAACCAAAGTTCTTCTTGACATGATTTTTTTCGGCTTTTGTTCTTCGATAAAATTTATCTTTATGCGAAAAATCTGGAACAATCAAAATATCAACTTCTTTTGAAACCATTTCAACCAATGACCAAAAAAGTGGGTTATGATGTCGTGGAAGCATCCAAAGATGAAACTCGGCCAGTTTCTGAATTGATAGACGATAATCCCCCCCAAAAAATAGTCATTTTCGACGATTATGTGTGCGAAAAGAACCAAAAGCCATTGATTGACTATTTTATCCGTGGCAGGCATAAAAATTGCTCTGTTATTTATCTTTCACAGAGTTATTACAAAACACCAAAATATATCCGTTTGAATTGTTCACATTCTTGCATCTTCGAATTTCTCAGCCGCAATGAAATTTCAATGATTTGTCGAGAGAATAATATCGCCAAGGAAAATTATGAAATGGCAACAAGAGACCCGTTCTCTTTTCTTTATATTGATAAGCCGAGGAAATTCATTTCCAAAAATTTTGATGAAAAGATAATATAAAACGAGTTACTCAAATGGATTGTTGCCTGACCAAACAAGCCAATCAACGAATCAAGGAGGAAAAGATGGGCTGCCAGGCGTTGGCTTTAAATTAACGCCTTCGTGGGATTATGATATGCAAAACATAAAATTGGTGAATGTTGAAGCACCATCCGATTTAAAGGATGCTACCAACTGGGGAACCGCTAAAATGCATTTTTTTAAACTTGGATGGAAGCACGCATATGACTGGAGACCTTGACCTTCGAGGAAACCAATTGATTCTTCCCGGGGGAATTGACATGGACAGAAACCTTATCACCAATATGGACACGAAAGAAGACGATGATCTTTCAGCTGTGAATATGGTAACGTTGAAAAAATATCACCCGGCTACTCCAGCTCAGACTCATGAAGTGACTAAAGATATTGATTTCAATGTTTTTCAATCAAAACAATAAACTTTTGAACATTTTGGAGCACATTATAACAATCTAGTATCTTACAAAAATATTCAGCAGAAGCGACACTTCTCAACTGTTTGCAAATATGTCATTTGAAACAGAGACAGCGCTATAAAAAAGAGAGCAAGGTTTCTGCGGCCAGTTCTATAGCTTACATTATATACTACATTTTGTAGTTCATCATGCAGCACGTAAAGAGAAGTGTTGCGCGACAAGAGGCGGATCCGATTTGTTTTCAGTTAAACTGCAATTCAATTTCAGTTCAACTTTATTTCTTCACTTTACAATGTACGACTTAATTTAAGTTACGAAATAATATTACTAGCACCAGATCGTCGCATTCTAGGTCGTCGTTTTCTAGGTCGTCGTTTTTTAGGTCGTTGTTTTCTGGGTCGTCGCTTTCTAGGTCGTCGTTTTCTAGGTCGTCGTTTTCTATGTCGTCGTTTTCTATGTCGTCGTTTTCTAGGTCATCGTTTTCTAGGTCGTAGTTTTCTAGGTCGTCGTTTTATGGGTCGTAGGTCTTCGTTTTCTAGGTCGTCGTTTTCTAGACACCCGTACATTCAGTCAACACTTAACTTAGTCCACATTTAGCCTACTCACACTGATTAAAACTTATTTCACAGACATGATTTGGAACAGTTAAGCTTAAGTTATTACTAGCTGAGAGTCATGAATACATTGCCTGTGAACAAAACTAGAAACAAACGCAATATATTATACCTATAATTACAGAGGCCGAATTAGTCATTACCATCTATACAGTAACCCCTCGCATCCGTTGGCAATTTGTGGTTGCCATTTTTACTAGGTTGTTGACATCTATGAAACTTTGCCTGAATATCACTTACACGTTGTAGTTTTAATGAAAATTATTCTTGATTTCGAAAAAAAAATTCGGCAAGATACTGAAAACAAAACATAAAGACATGTACTTACATTCGATGCCCGTCAAGATGGCGGCGGCGTCTTCGAAGGCCGTTTGAAACTCTTGCTACTTTATCACAAAACTTCCTATATATTGCACAAAACTTCCCTTCGAGACGCAAGAATGATCCTTCTTCAAGATGGTGTACTTGGAAGTACCGGATATTAAACGACGGGAACTGGGACAGCTTTTGAAAAACCTTTCTTTTTCTCGCGATTATTTTTTCCGATTTTTGCGTATTTTATAGCGGAACAGTGGAATCGTGACGTCACCGCTTCTGCCAAAACTGACCAGTAGTGTAGCAGCTCTCCGAAACCTCTATTTTCATTGGCCTTGTAAAACACAGCTTCTATTGTTTTTAGGTCTAGAGCCCATTGTTGGCTTGTTTGTTCTATTGTTCTCCGAACCAATGGTGTGAGACCTTACGAGAGCTGCTACATCCGTATTAAGCGGATACTAGAGCATTCCCCGAGGGTGTCCCCTTAATACAGGTCCCACTCACGCATCCAGGGGGAGGGGGAGGGTTCCGCAGAGTTTTCAAAATCGAGTCATGCATAATTGTGTTGAAAAAGTTTTCGAAAAGCACAAGACAGAAATTTACAGATAATTTCCTTTTAAAAAGAAATGCCATAACTGCTGTTTAGTGAAGTTTACGGATCAAGTTGCGAGAGAGTTTTTCTGAAGTAATAAAGTTGTCGCGAAGCTGCGAGCGAGAACTCGATGGCCGCAATGTCCGGCGGACATCACCGACGAAACAATTAGGTTCCAAACTGCTCAATCGTTATAAGTTAAAAAAAGCTCATAAGCTCTTCCAAGTTTCTAGTTACTACTAGTATGCTCTGAAAAGAAGGTCTAAGATTCCTTGGCGCAATTTACAGACTGACAATAATTTCAACACGCGAAAGGCGTTCTACTTTTCCATTTTCCTGGAGCATTTTCCTTTCGCGTGACTCCTGCTGATTACCCTGGGTGCCAGAGGTTTTTATTTTTTAGTGAAAACGGCGAGTTTGAGCGGCGAAGCCGCGACAACGAGGCGCAAAGCGCCGAGAAAAAAATAAAAACCTCTGGGCACTCGAGTACACAACCTCATTTCCATGCGATTTGTGGATCGGATATCTCACCAAACCGGTTTTAAACCTTGGGGACCAACGCGTGTCTGTTTGTTTACATGAAATCTGACAGCCGACATGTTTAAAACGCACGTGGCGCCGTTATGCGTGACAATATTCCGCGGTCGAGACAGAAATATTAAATCAAATCCACTCCAGTGGAAAAGATACATCAATGACAATTTTTTCACTGTAGAGTGTTGAGAAAAAGGAGATAGAAGATTTTATTGTCCTTGTAAACAAACATTAATCTCAGACAAAGAAGTTAACTTTCTGGATACAACCGTTTTCAAAGGCGAGAGATTTAACAAACAAAGAATCCTTGATATCCGCACGCAATTAATCCAGTACACGTATTTCTCTTCCTGTCACCTACCAGTGGTCAGCGAAATCGTTCAGCGAGAATACCTGCAACTCCAAAGCACGCCTCCGTGCAAGAGATAAAAGTTAAATAGAAAAAAAATTTCCTCGTTCAAACAAAACTCTAAAGGTCACACTCCACGATAACACGAATTAATAAGTCGTGTCTGGCCTGTCAATACCTCTTTTCAAGACATCCTTGCGCTGAATAAATTTCAACAGCGCTTCTTTCTGAACTAGCTTTAGTCTGATATTTTGAAAATTTGGATACTAAAGAGTAATCCACAGCGTTTCTTAAAGATCGCAAAAAGCCGCAATCTCTATCTACGTCCGCCATTGTTGTTTGTGTGGCTTCACTTTGGGGAAAAAAAAACGGTTTTTTATGCGCCCGTGGCGAATTGTTTTGGTCCAGCCAATCGAAGTTGCTGTTGCATCATTAACTCCCGGTAGAGTCTGGAAACAAGTAGGAGTAACCAATCAGCGACCTAGTTCAGGTTCTGAACTAGATCCTCGCATGGAAATGAGGTTGTATATTCGAGTGACCAGAGGTCCGTCTCGCGAGCTTCTTCTAACCGTTTATGCGGTTAATTTCACTCATGATATTCAGAGAACGGACCTCTGGATCCAGGGTGCCTGCTGATGGCAATAATTCTGATCAAAAGCTCATCTCCCCTATTTTGATTTATAACAATGTGCACCCAACCTGATATGATAAAATAGCCACTTCATACAAAACAATGATTTATGTGATGTATAACAACATCGGTTTTATTGATATATCAATAATCACAATGACACAGAAGCAATTGTTTGACACCAATATGTGACACAATGACATCAATAAAAAAATTGATGCATAAAAATGGTGAACTTGATATTTTGTCACATTCGGTTATATGTTCTAAAAACAATTAATTGCATTACTACATTAAATCCATGCTTTTAACAAGGCTAACAACTACAAAAAATTACAAATGCTAGCGACTTAAAAGCTAAAAATTCCCTTAAAACTCATTACATAATATAAATTGGTTACCAGTGAAAACTACTTATAGCTGATTATTTTTATTTGGAAAAGAAAGCAAATCAAGATGCCGAGACCTCTTTTAAAAAAACATTGACTGACACAAAAGTTCTTAAGTTAATTTTCAGGCTGTTCCAGTATTTGGAGGTCATAACTGTGAAGGAGCGATCAGCTTCTCTTTCCCTAACACAGCACGGTGTTATACAGCTTACACAGTTTACACAGCCATAATTTATTCTACTGTGCTACTCACTGTTGAGCCTCTTTATATTTGGCACACGCGCGTTTACTTTTGATATACCTTACAACAACATCACAATCAAAATCAAAGTGTTTGTATTATATTTACGCCAAAATGCAACATATGGGAGTACAGTGTAGTGTTCACGGTTGAGTAGCGCTACAGTATAAGAAGTTAGTTGGAGGGAACTCGTTAAAATACATCTAATTCCAAGCTCATCAAGTTGAGCGTTATGCGAGAAAAATTGAAAAATGTGACACCATGTGCATTAAAGGTGCAATCAAAATTCAACTTTTCGACAACAGTAGCAGCTCGGATCTACTAATGAACGAAAATTGACGTTTTCGCCCCGATGGACCATCAGGAAGCCTAAAATAACATTTTATGATTGATTTGTATTTGTTCATGCAAAATCTGTTTTTACCATCTCGAATTTACGATATAAAAACTGGTCATTAATTAAAAGTGTTCAAAAATTACAAAGCATTCAAAATTAGAATGTACCAAGGTATTTATGTAGATAAAATAACCGAAGAAAGATTGGATGCATGAACAATTTAAGCGCTACCATAATTGCTTTTTTGTATCATCGACCGTCCATTAAATGGCTACACTGTATATCCACATAGAGTAATATTTAAGAGTAAAAACAATCCAAACGGTTAATTATCATTTAAAGTGGCTCCTTATAGTGTGGTACCCGCGCGCCAACCAACTTTAGTCACTTTCCGCGCACTCACACGAAAATTCAAACCAAAAATTAACAACGGATTTTGAGATGCAAAAGCTTATGTCCGCATTATGTCCGCATATTCTTTTTCGAAAAAAATCAGTCAGACTTATACGAAATCATGTAGTATCGGGGAACGACCCTATATTTTTTCTTCCGTCATTCAGTATCCGAAAGATAGTAAACTTACAAAACTCACAAAAGTCACTCAGAATATTAAAATAAAATAAACTCTTGCAAAATATTTGCCATTGCTAAATCTCGTGAACCAAAATTGAAAGACAAAAAAATCAGGCGTTGTATCGTTATTCATGATATTTTGTGTAGGTGCTTTTGTTAATATGCTAAGGAGCCACCTTAAGATAAATGATATTCTAGTTATGATTTATTACAATCCCAATCGTTATTTCTCGGCTGGACCACTTACTCCATTTAATTTACTTCTTCGACCTCGGCGGGCGACACGTGGAACAGTTTGATCATCTTTGGATCCAGTCCACGTCGGGCATGAGACTTTTCCCGGACCAATTTTTGCTTTCTTATTTTATTTGCCATTTCGACCTCTTTGGGCGAGAGTCTGAACATTTTGATCACCTTTGGATTCAGTTCGCGTGGCATACTAGGCTTTTTTTGACCTGCAGGGTAACACAGTTTTAAGTTCAATTGTATGTAATCTTAACAACGTTAAAGTCTTAACAACGTCAAAGTTTTCAGTTTAACAAATATTTAACAGGTTCTGCTATATAGGGATAAGGCCGAAGTAAAAAGCAACAGGTGACCGACACACCCGGAGCTGGATGAGATGTTTGTCCATCTCAGGAATGCCCACAACATGATGTCGCTGAAACTCATTTATTCACCTGGCCCGGTTGTTCGAAAGCCGGTTAACGCTAACCCAGGATCAAAACTTAACTGAGGATTTCATTTATGTTGTTAGAAGTGCTTTCAAAAGCTAATTGTAAGTTTCATGCAAAGAAAAGTCAGAGAGGAAATTAAAAGGCAAAAATACTTTGGAAAAATCTCCGTTGATTAATTATTTAACTGGGTTAGTCTGGGTTAGCTTAACCGCGCTTTGAACAACCCGGCCCTGGGTGGGAGGAGCTGAAGTTTCTTTTCTAAGTAAATTACACGACGGCAGAGACCAGGCCTTGAACCACGGACATTCAGATCTGAATCCCTAACCCTGGATATGGTGCTACATAATTATTAGGCAATTTTAAAGATTAAAATTATGATTGTTATTATTTTTTATGACAATGATCAGTTTTACTTTAAAACTGTAATGTTGAAGAGTTTTTTATTATACCGTTTCGAATGTACATGTCTTGTCGTATTAGAATTTTAATGTATTGTAAAAATTATTATTATTATTATTATTATTATTGATCATTATTATTATTAAGTATTATTGATCATTCAAAAAGTTATTATTTTAGCAATACTTTTACGGATTGTAATTATGAATATTTTTAGCATTCTAGTATATCAATAATTGTAAACGTAAGATTGTTTGAGAATTTGTTAATAAAAGATTTAAAAATAATAATTATTATTATTATTATTATTATTATTATTATTATTATTATTATTATAACCACTACCCATCGGTAATAAAGGTGTGCTGTTACACGTAACATGGCTCTTGCAACTTATTTCACCATACTCGCAATTAATGAACCAGCACTCACAACCAATCAACCAATCACAGCTCAGCATGGATGTGACGTTTCACTGAAGTGCGCCTTGTGCATGAAAAATTGTTACGTGCAACAGCACCTTAAGGGAAGTTATTGAATGTGAATGCTCCATATTTTCCGTTAACAATTAAGGTCACTTTCAGACAACGGTAATTATTAAGTTAATTCTTTTTCTGAGCCCAGTGACCAATCAGCCCGGCATTAAATTATAGCTGCTGTATCATGAAGTGATTGGTATTAGCCAACATTAATAATACTCTCGCGCCGCTACCCATCTATACAAATTGGTATGGAGAGAAAATGTGGAGTTAGGTCTAAGGAGTCAATGCGACGGCAGACACCCAAGTGATCAACGAATTGCGTAATAAAACAAAAGGTAACGATCATTACTTTCGAATTACTTACCTCCTTGAACAGTCACATTATTCCTTTGATATTCCACTTTTACACCACCGGGCTGTGAAGACAAATCAATGAGTTCTCTTGGCAATAGATTGCACGTTCCCAGCATGACCTCGTTAACTGACGGAAAGAAGACATTCTTATGTAAAATACTTTTATTCTGCCATTCGTCCCAGAGCAGGTCGACCATGGCATGGACAAGAAAGAACTCTGGAGCGGCAGCGGAATTAAACGTAAACATTGTGCCGCCGACGCCAAAATGGACATTGTCATGAAGAGTAACACGGAGGCCGACCTCGAAATCGGTGAAGTTAGTAACTGGTATATCTAAGACCATTTGTACGTCTGCTGCATTCGGAGTTATACCAAAATTCCGGGCTAAGCATTTGTTCACGGTTATATTACAATCAGGTGGCACCAAACTCCATACATCCTCTCTAAAAGGACCCGTCTGGACGCAGAACGATTCTCCAGTACCGTTGCCACCAAAACCACTGTTTGAGCTGCTCCAGACGCCATTAGACGACGTATCGAAAGGATTATCGGAACTCCAATTCCAGTAAGGAACCGTGATACCGCAGTCGACTCGACGGAGGATATTTTCATATTCTAGCAGAAACCAGCGATGCCATGGAAGGAAGTATATTTGCTCGTGAATGGCTAACCAGGCAACAAGAAGAAAGGAAGAGAAAAATGTGCAGTCAATGTGTGACCTTTTAAACAAAATGTATTGATTGATGTTGCTGTCGTTTATTTTTTTTAACTTTTTTGGTAGGATATATCAAATCGTTGTATCTTTTGAATCAGTGTCTGTTATGTTCTAATGTTTGAGTTTATGAAATACAGTGAGATCCCAAACTGCGCCATTCAATTAGAAGGTAATCGAGCAATTCTTCCATCCCTTACTGTTGCTCAATAATATTAATATTCTTTTCTTTGGCTGGTATGTATCAGGGGTGGATCCAGGATTTTTCTTAGGAGGGGGTGCACCTCTAAGGAATGACGTAACCACGTTTTTTTTTTCTTTTCTTGGCAGAATACCAGTTATATTAGAAAGATGCAGGTCATCTCAGGGGGGGGGGGGGGGTGCGCACCCCCTGCACTTCCCCCCTAGATCCACCCCTGTGTATCTTAAGGAAACAACATTTATTTTGTTTTTGTTTTTCGGCCACAAATACCATAATATACGAACCTTAAACCTTATTATTGTAATAATTTATATTTATAGCGAGAGAGGAAAGCTGCATCATTCTCAAGAGCTTATTTATTGCTATAAAATAAAATCAACTCGTGTTGGAGCTGAATTTGTATTTAATATACTTTCCCTTTGAAACTATATAGTGTAATGTCGAAGTCGTTTATATAAATTAAATTACATTTATATGCATATACATATAAATATATACATATTACATTTATATGCATTTATAGGTTAGTAGCGGAGCACTTGCCAGGCCGAAGGCCTGGCTGCGCAGCCCCATACTCAAAGAACCAGAACCTATGCCCTTCATTTTTCATGGTCATGGCTAGCGGAATGTTCCGCGGGCGCGCGTGTGCCCTCCGTCCGCGTGTGCCCTCCGTCCGCTGTCGCACAGGACCGGACTACTGCGCAGGACTAGCTCACGGGCGCGTATGACGTCGCAAAACATGCGCGTACGACGTCATGTTGAAACCAAAGCGAGGCTTCGTTTTTCGCGCTGTTACACGGCCGAATGTCACGTCAGCTAGAAAAACATTTTGATGTTTTGCTGTGAATTTACTAAGCGGAGAAAACCGTTTAAATTAAAGGCGTTATTTCCCTGAATATTTCGCGGTTTGCTACTCAAGACAAGGATACTAATTAAGGGATACTCAGAAGCCGCTTTAGTGGAAAAAGACGAGCTTTCATGGATAAAATCTTCATGTATTACGTTTTTATCAAATGCGGGAGATGTTTGTTTTGTACGGATTTCAGAACCAGAAGCGGAGATTTGAATTTCCAAGCAAGCGAGGGACATAAAGGTAAAACAGATTACAGTTTTCGATGAGAATTTATGTTGATATCAATCTGTGTGTGACTTTTTATTGGTGTTATTGTTAGTTTTGGAGAATTGATTTTAAAACGTGCTTAAATTCAGTTGTATCGATCTCTTGAATTTCATCGAAGAAAGCTTGAACTCGATGAGCTATAATTAAATGGTACGCGTTTTGCTTTTAAACGTAAACTAATGGAGATTTGAATAAATTTTTTCGAAAGAAGATTGTGTTGCCCATTTTTATGTGTTTGTTCATTCATTAGATAGTTTGAAAAGCGATTTTATGTAAACAAAACAAGACTTTGATTTTATAGTACAGTTCTATCTTCACACGCATCCCCATATGCAAATATGTTTGTGTATTTTTGCAATTTTTGATTTTCAAATCAGTTTCTCGGGCAATTTTTGACAAACAAAAACTGTATTTTATTCGGAAACTAGTGGTACTAGTTATTCTAGAAAGAGAAAAGTTGTTTTTGTGAACTTTTGTACGGTCTATAAAAATGTACTGTGCAGACGGTCTCAACAACTTTTTCTCCGTCTAGAATAACTAGTACGACTACTTTCCGAATAAAATACACTTGTTGCTTGTCAAAAATTGCCCGAGAAACTGGTTTGAAAATCAAAATTGCAAAACATACAAAAACATTTTTGCATAAGGCGACGCGAGTGAAGATAGAACGGTACCATAAAATCAAAGTCTTGTTTTGTTTACATAAATTGCTTTTCATCCAATGTAATGAATGAACAAGCACATAAAAATGGACAACACAATCTTCTTTCGAAAAAATTTGTTCAAATCTCCATTAGTTTATGTTTAAAAGCAAAACGTACCATTTATAGGTCATCGAGGCCGAGCTGATTGTCTTCGATGAAAGAAATCATGAATTGACAACTGAATTTAAGCGCGTTTTATATAACCTAATTATTCAAAATTGAAACCTTTTCAAATGCAAGCCAAAATTGCACAATATAGAACAGTAAAGTAATGATACTAGCTTCAAGTTAAGACGAAATCAAGCTTAAGCACTTAGCTCTATATTCCTCCAAAACGCTTGTCTTGCAGAATTACGCAGCCTGAAATGCGGTCTTGACCACTGTTTGAGAAATGTGAAACCTGTCTTGAATAGCAAACCGCGGATAAATGCCGGGAAAAACAACTTTGCAAATGGTTTTCTCGGCTAAACTCAACGGTTAACCACTGACTCAACAAGAGTGTTGAGCGTACAGCTGACGTGACATTCGGCTGTGTAGTCGTGCGCTGTGTAGCCGCCCGCGAAACATTCCGCTGGCCATGACCATGAAAAATGACGGCATGGGTTCTATGAGTATGGCGCTCCGCGCAGGCCTTCGGCCCGCAGAGCTCCGCTATGAGTATGGTGCTGCGCATCCGGGCCTTCGGCCCGGCGAGTGCTCCGCTATGAATTGCAAACGCCAACCCCATTGCCATGTAGTCTACACTGACCTGTTGGAAATAAGATTCTGTGCATCGCGAGAAGGACTTCAAGATCCGTCTTATAACACGGATCAGTACTGGCTTTTTTTGCGGCATTTACATATCGCTTTCGTTCTGCAGTCGTCATGGAAATGAATTCTTTTCTAATTCTGACCCCATCTTCTTGACAATCTAAAAAGAAAAAAAAGTTACATTTAGCACAGTACAAATACTTCGTCGAGTTTTTGAGTCGTGAAATACCTTTAACTCCTGAAAAATACATTGTTTAATTTGCTCCATCTTGAATTCAAAATCATAGAGATTACATCTCTTGGGAATAAGGTTTCTCGCAGCCTGCACTCCCTTGATGTTGTCTGTCGAAGGAGAGGGAGGGAGTAGCGAGAGGGTCTTTGAAGCTTCAACTTTGCTAAACGTGGTATTTTTATGTATAATATTTACATGACTAAGTAATACGGTTGCAACTGGTTTAAGAGAGTGTCCACCATAGGCCCAGGCACGAGGTGATAATACTCAAATCGCCGATTTCGCTCAAACTTAGCACAAAGGTTGAGGGTCATGAGTAGATACATGTACCAAAATATAAGGTCAAAATTTTTTATTCTCTCTGAATTGTAGGGTTTGCCCCCCCCCCCCCCCCCCCCCCCCGAAAAATGGTCATTTTGTACAAATTTATGCATATAAATTAGCTAAATTTAGTCGAGTGGTAAGACAACAAAATTAGCAGCCTGGGAATAAAAACTACTAAATGGTATTCTATATTGATCAGTCTTGTAGCAGAATGTGTTATTGGAATCGGTGGCTTTCATTTGTTGTTTTCCCAATACCGTATGTGAAGGGCATGTTTGGTCATTTTCACGAGACGCCAAAATTAGGTCATTTTAGATCTTAATATCTCCAAGTTAACAACGTAGTTTTAATACTGGAAGTAAGAAGTATCTTTATGCTTATGAAAAATATAATAAAATGTTTGGGAAACTAAATAGGTTTTTAGTATGAAGGAATTTTTGCACCTCACTTAACGATTTATACGTTTTTCTGGCGATTTCATCAAAATTCGGTAATTAAAAAAAGTGGTTTAATTTTAGTGAAATTGCAAGAAAAAGACAGCAAATGTTCAGCTAAGCATCATTCTGCTTATAACAATCCTAGAATTAACGGGAAAAGCTTTTTGAAGCACGTTTCATGAAGTTTGTAAGTAAGGGTTTCATCTGTCTTACTTCATTTTCAATGCGAAAAAACGGTGGGACACCTCTTTACAATAACTCTGAATTTTACTTTCAGGCACAATAAGGGACACACAAAAAAGCAAAGGCTGATACATACATGTTGTTTAGGTGATTTAGTAGTTTTTATTCCCAGGCTGCTATTTTTGTTGTCTTACCATTCGACTAAATTTAGCTAATTAATATGCATAAATTTGTGCCAAATGGTCATTTTTCGGGGGGGAGGGGGACCCTACATCTCAGAGAGAATAAAAATTTTGACCTTATATTTTGGTACATGTATCTACTCATGATCCTCAACCTTTGTGCCAAGTTTGAGCGAAATCGGTGATTTGAGTATTATCACCTCCTGCCTGGTTCTGCCTGGTTTTCTGGTGGACACTCTCTTAAAACCAAAAAGGCAAATAACTGAAATTTCCGGATGGAAATCTCTCCTGTACACCATATGTATATCTCTGCTGTACACCATCTGTATATCTCTGCTGCACATCATATGTTTATCTCTGTTCCCGATGCTAAGAGTGTTTTTTTAAAAACACACAGTGTATCGGTGTAAAAACATTTAAAACACTAATAAAAAGTTTAAAATTGAAAATTGCCATAGCTGTTTTATTTTTAAGAGTACCTTTCTGTCGCGTTGGCTGTGTTTTCAATTTTTAAAAATACGAAATTTAGTTGAAATTTATTGCTAAAAATAAAGTGGAGTAAGCATACGTGCGGTGTGCTAATCGAAAGGATTATATTTAAGTCATTAATGTTTTAACTTTGCTAAGTAATCTGTTAGGCAGGAAACACTGTCTGACCACTAAAAGAAGAAGATATTTAATCAATAAAAAGGAATATTTTTTTTAAGTAAACTTTAAGCATAATCGTGCCCTTTTTTCAGATACTAATCCATAGAATTGTGAGAGCTCCTGAGAACGGTAAAAACACACAGTCGGTTTCGACCATAGTTCTCTATTTAAAAATATTTTTCCTTAATAGGTCTTTAAATTTATTCACGATGCTTTGTAATATTGGCATCACTTCCTAAGAAGGCAATGACGTAGAAACAGATTTCATTTTGTAAGAAAGTAAAAACACTTTGAAGCTAGTCCGTATTATTCTTGCAATTGGTTGACTCGGATATTTTGCAGGCCACAAGTAACAAAAGCAAGAGAATCTTTGTTTTGAGATATTTAATGTATTCGAATGTAGCAATGTAATCTCCAACTAAATTGGTTAATTTTAAGGGAACTTGGGTGTTAGCAAAATTTATATTTGAGTAGTTAAACAGAAATGATTGTTCAAAAACATTCTTGATATGTTCAATTTTGATTTTAACGGGTATTTCGTATTATTATCATTATTATTATAATTATTATTATCATTATTATTATTGCCGTCACCTTGTGAATACAAAAGTCTTATATAAATTTTATTTTTATTGAATTTTTTTTTTTTTTTGGTAACACTTTTACGATATTTTATGGATTGTAATTATGAATATTTTTAGTAGCATTTTAGTAGGTTAATAATTGTAATTATTATTATTATTATTATTATTATTATTATTATTATTAGGCGTGTTATGCGGCGTGTTATGCGGCGTATAGTTTTGGTCTAAAACATCGATGGACCTACTTCATAAGAACTTTGCCCGATATTCAGGATCTGCTTGAGCCACTGGAGAATGCAATATCTCGCGTGCTCATCCCTGCCATTACAGAACGGCAGTGTGGCCAGCTTGACAGGGAAATACTAGCATTACCAGCTCGGTTGGGTGGCCTGGGACTGAGCAATCCATGTCAAGATGCTCATCGTGAGTATACGTCATCAATAAGAGTGACCACGCCCCTTGTCGAGCAGATCGTGTCTCAGACGCACCAACTTCCGGATGACTCTCTGATAAAATCAGTACAACATGAAGTGAGAAGAGAGCGAGTCAACGATCTCGAAGACAGGGCGGAGAGATTAAAGGAGATTGCACCAGAGAAGACCCGGCGCGCACTAGATCTGGCTACGAAAAAGGATCGTCGATGTGGCTCACAGTGCTTCCTCTCAAAGAGCTGGGGTTCAACCTTAACAAAAGGCAGTTTCCCAATGGGATCTTGCTACGCTATGACTGGCCAATTAACGACATACCATCAACGTGCGTATACGGGGAAGCGTTTACCGTCGACCACGCCATGATCTGTAAGAAGGGTGGTTTTGTCATCCAGAGACATAATGAGCTCAAAGACCTTGAGGCGGAGTTTCTGGATATGGTATGTAATGACGTCGCTATTGAACCGGTGCTCCAAGATACGTTAGGAGAGCAGTTAACAAGAGGATCTAACAAATCGCAGGATGCAAGGCTCGATATACATGCACGTGGATTTTGGGAGCACAACGATCAGCCTTTTTTGATGTCAGGGTTTGTCACCCAAACGCTGAATCGTACAGGAATCTCAGCCCAGATCAAATCTACCGTATGCACGAGAACGAGAAAAAGCGCCAATACTCTAGTAGAGTACTCGACGTCGAACACGGGACATTTACACCTCTCGTATTCACGACAACCGGTGGAATGGGTAAGGAATGCTTGATGTATCACAGTCGCCTAGCTGAGATGATCGCGATAAAGAAGGGAGAAGATTATGCGAAAACAATTTCATGGATCCGTGCAAGAATATCTTTTGCACTTCTAAGATCTGCACTGATTTGTCTGAGAGGGTCACGGACTGCAAAGAGAGCATCTTGGGACTTTAGAAGTGTAGACATAGATATAGAGACTGCCGAAGGAGCTATTAATTAGTTCATTTATTTTTAAATTATTATTTTTGAACTTGTGAAAAGAATTGAGTACGTTTTTCAATCGATATGTATATAAATATATTTTAATAACGTACAGTTAATATTTAGTATTTGTTTTACTTCATTAGTTTTTCAAATTATATATTTTTGAATATCTATTTGTTTGAACTTGTCAAGCGTTATGAAATGAAAATTTATATGAATGAACTTTATAGCTTTTTTCTGCAAGTGTACAGAAGATTGATGTTAAGGCTTAATCGATTTTTAAGAAATTTGTTATTATTATTATTATTAAAATTATTATTATTAAAGTTATTATTATGACCGTTTATTACAACTCAATTGCAGCTGTAGGCTAAATTAACGGGTTAAAAATTCAATATTCAAAGAAAATTCAATTTAATTCAAAGAAAAAAAAATAAAATCTTAATATATACATAACAGTCTAACTAATTTAAAATTAAAAAACGACTCTTTCTGGCTAAATATTTTATGGATAGATTGTTCGTTAAACTAATTTTTGTACCGGGTGCAGTGAGTGGTAGGTAATAGTAAGTGGATAAAGTGATCTTCATGGCAAAGTTTAACTATGTATATGCAGCATAATCAGTCATGTCGTTGATTGGCTATATGACCAATTGTGCTCTTACAAACTCTACCTTTTTAGTTAAGTAGAGGGTAGATGATGTATGACGCCCATTTTGAGTACTCTCTACTTTAGTACCTCTTCAACGTTGCTGTTCAATATATGATTGCAAAAACTGCAATCAATAATAATTTAAAAAAGGAACATTAAAGTGCCTATAACCCTTATTTTTATCACAAATGTCCATTCTACATCAAGTGAATGTAATAACAGTCTAACAGCAAGGAAGGACATCACACCATCCCCTGGGTATGGCCAGACCTTACGCATGCGCACAACCATATCAGACGAAACAGCTGTCCATGGCTGTGCGCATGCGTAAGGTACTGTCCATACCGAGGGGATGGTGTTGTGTATTTCTCTGCGAGTTATAGTTTGTTTTATAGTTTTTTTTATTTGAGTTTTGCATCTGTGAGTTATAGATCATCCAATATGCTCATGAATGTGATGTAACCCAGTAATTATATATCTTTTTCCATGGGAATTCGACTGTTGTCTGATTTAGTCACAATATTAGAATAACAGCAATGATAAAATGAATGTTTGTAAAGTATAATTTATCTCTACCATCATGTTTTGTATACTAAATGAATACTGGGTCGACGTTAGCGTTTTGGAGATGTAAACCTCTATCACGGTCACAGACGCAACACTCGAAACACGAAATGTTATATATATATATATATATATATATATATATATATAGATAGATAGATATATATATATATATATATATATATAGATAGATAGATAGATAGGCCAAGCCTAACAGCGTCGCTCTCTAAAGAAGCTTAACTAAGGTGAAAAGTCGGAAGCACGAGACTTAAGATTGACGACCGGGCTATTTTTTAATTTTAGCAATTCTCAAACACAGTAAGCTTATTACGCGACCGTCTGCACAGTACATTTAGATCAGATCGTACAAAAGTTCACAAAACCAACTTTTTCTTCGTCTGCAATAACTAGTACGACTACTTTACAATAAAATATAGTTGTTGCTTGTCAAAAGTTTCCCGAGAAACTGATTTGGAAAATCAAAATTGCAAAAATACACAAACATACACCTAATTCAATAAAGTTTGCTTTGGCAGTTGGTCATTGGTAATTGGGAATTGGCATTTGGCATTTGGCATACGGAACACAATGCAATGCTTCGCTTGAGTGACCGCCAAACAATAGCTTCCCAATGCCCAATTACCAATGACCAAAAGCAACCTTTATTGAATTAGGTATATTTGCATAAGGCGACGCGAGTGAAGTTAGAACGATATAAAATTCAAGTCTTGTTTTGTTTACATAAAATCGCTTTTCAACCAATGTAATGAATGAACAAAGACATAAAAATGGACAACACAATCTTCTTTCGAAAAAATGTATTCAAATCTCCATAAGTTTCTGTTTAAAAGCAAAACGCGAACCATTAATAGCGCATCGAGGCTGAGCTGATTGTCTTCGATGAAAGAAATCATGAAACGACTGAATTTAAGCACGTTTTATATAACCTGATTATTTAAAATTGAAACCTTCTAAATGCAAGTTAAAATTGCACCATATAGAACAGTAAAGTAATGATATCAAGCTTAACTAAGGTGAAAAGGTTGGAAGCACAAGAATTAAACTCAAAAGAGTTTAGCTGTAAACAAATGCTTCGACAATCTACTAGCTTCAATTTAACCCTATCCAGACCGGGCTTTTTTTGACCGTCTGGGACCGGGGGGGGAGGGCTCCAAACGCCCCCCTATGTAACTTTGAAACCGCTTATGCTATGGCCACCAAATTTGCACAGGATAATGTTTTCATGAATTCTTGTAACTACAGATACTTTGGTGTCATAATGACGTAACGTGACGTCATTATTACGTCATATAGTCGATTTTATTGGCTAAAACAGTCTTTCATCAATATTTTCTCAATTTTGAACATATAACAACAATTCTTTAACTGCTACCTATTTGATAAAAGTCTTATGTTTACTAACATTGTTTTTGTTGTTAACAATAACAGTGACGTCATTATGACGTCATATTCAATGAAATAACCAACTGAAACGTTCTATAAGGCATATCTCTGAAACAAACGGTAGTGTTCATACCAAACCTTCACATATTGATGCAGGAGTAAAAGTTAATGAATTGGTACACTTTGTTGCGAAAAATGCTAATTTTGTAAAACATAGGTGTCGAAAAGCGGTTGCTATGGAAACGTCAATGTCGGTGGACAAAGGACGCTAACGGGAAAATGTTTCCAGATAAATTTTAGGAAAAGTCACCAAATTTGGTGGTAATTGCATCGACCGTTTTGAAACGACACAACTTCAAAGTTCGAGCGGGCTCCAAAAGCCCTCCCCCCGGTCTGGATATGGTTAAGACGAAATCAGGTTTAAAAATTAGCACTTAGCTCTATATTCCTCTAAAAACGCTTGACTTGCAGTTACGCAGCCCCAAATGCGGTCTTGACCACTGTTTTAGAAATGTGAAGTCTGTCTTGACAAAAAGGGAATAAATGCCGGGAAAAACAACTTTGCAAATGGTTTTCTCGGCTTAACGCAACGGTTAACCAAACTCAACAGGAGTGTTGAGCGTTCAGCTGACTTGACATTCGGCTGTGTAGCCGCGCGAAAAGCAAAGCCTCGCTTGTGGTGTCATTCACGCATGTTTTGCGACGCCATACGCACCCGCGAGCTAGCCTTGCGCGACGCTCACACATGTAACAGACGCCGCCCGCGAAACATTCCGCTGGCCATTACCATGAAAAATGACGGGCATGGGTTCTATGAGTATGGTGCTCCGCGCGGGCCTTCGGCCCGCAGAGCTCCGCTAGTATAATAATAAAATACATATTTTAGGAGGAGGCCTCCATCACTAAAAAGTGCAAGGCTAGTACAACGGAAATTAATGGCAGGTTTAATGGCCAATATTTCGACTAGTGGAACTAGTCTTCTACAGGGCCAGCGTAGGAGTGAAAATAATATACAACGGCTCTTAAATTTGAATTTAGATAACAAGTGCATGATTGGCTAATATAAGATTACATGAAAAATATCTAACTAAGTTGTAAATTAGCCAATCATGTACTTGTTATCTAAATTCAAATTTAAGAGCCGTTGTATATTATTTTCACTCCTACGCTGGCCCTGTAGAAGACTAGTTCTACTAGTCGAAATATTGGCCATTAAACCTGCCATTAATTTCCGTTGTACTAGCCTTGCATTTCAAACGTTTATCTACACCTTGGGTGACGTCTAGTACTCGCATCCCTTTATAAAGGAGATCCGGAAAGTAAGTTACCACTATTTATCGTAGTGTTGAGTGGTCCTCTGCATTTAAACGTTTTATACTAAAAAGTGGTTATAAGAGGGGTCCTCTAAAAAATAAAAATATAAAAATCATGTAAAATAGAAAACTACAAAAAGAAAATTAAAACTACAAAATTAATTTGATGTAGAAACGATATTTGTGATAAAAAATAAGGGTTGTAGGAAACTGTTTTCATCGAGTTCATACATGATATCCAATTATCTTGGTTTATGCAAGGGATCAACGAAAAGACTGGCAAAAGTTAGTTAAAAGCACCCGAACGCGCTCGAACAGATAATGCTGATGATGCAAAGGAGGAGATTTGCTAAGTAGAAAATTGCACTTAGCTAGCTCTCGTGATTTTAGGTTAATGCATAAATTAAATCATACCTGAGCTTGGACAATTAATTGGACAATTCACTTTGTTACAACTCTGAGTTTGAGAACGAGATCCAGAACAAGAGATCCAACTACGACATTTGCGCGTGCGCGTTCTGGTTCCTCCACCGCATGACCTGGTACATGCGCCCCATGAAGACCAAGATGACGATATCCATCCTGATAGCAGGCACAAAATATCATTAAAACGGAAAGCAGTAACAATATAATACAACAGAATGGTGCACTAGGTCAAGAACTACAGTTTTTTCATCGAGTTCGTGCATTACTGCTATCCTCTTTTCTATAAGACTGTTAGGCATTTCTTTTTTTGTCTTGTAACAATAGTATGTGTACATGGTCTATTGTGTCAAGAAATAAATCTGTTATTTTGCTGCAAAAGTAAATATTTAGTTACGAAGATAAATACAGGGCAGACCTGATTTACAGGTACAGAAAGACAACACTCTTCGTACGGTGACACTTACCAAGATGTGATGGGCCATGATATGATGAGCCACGATGTGACGGGCCAAAAACGGGATTACTTCTTGGAGCTGAGTGAGGAATACATCCATGTAAACACCGTGAGTGTGTGTGTGTGTGTGTGTGTGTGTGTGTGTGTGTGTGTGTGTGTGTGTGTGTGTGTGTGTGTGTGTGTGTGTGTGTTGGGGGGGAGGTGTGGGGGTATGCCACAGCGGTCACTTGGTGGGTTTTCTACAATTTTTCTGCGGAAGAGTTTGTGCGAAAGATTTGTGTGGCATGCGAGGTTTCCATGACAATACTAAAAGTACCATTTACACTTACTTATCATGTATCGTTCTTACACTGTAAAATTGCGGCTCCATAAAGTTTTTATTAATGCCCAAGCGTGTGCCATTATTATCTGTTCAAAGGAGATTTTCCAAAATCACTTTTGAAATAACGATATTTAGTCTTGAATAAAAGAATAAGAACTGCACCTAACTTAAGCGCTGGCCTGCGATAGTTCGACTTGGAATTTGATTATCTGTTCTTTGATAAGATCTTTCCAAATTTTTACATTATATTAAATTCGTCCTACGGAATCCATTAAAGGCGAAAAATAATGGATTAACAATGGCAGTTACTTTTCTTTTCCGTTTTTTTTTTTTCAGTTTGCAAATTTACGTTTTTAGCTATACCTTAAAATTGGTCTCACAAATGTTTCCAATATACCGCCACAAATGATGACTCAAATAGTTCAAACAATGTACTAAATGTTACGGAATTTCAACCAAGGAAACGCGAGAAATCTGAAGCAAACGTTTTCTATAACGTCATCGAACACAAGCTGATTTTCTTTAAAGAACAGTACTGTTTTCACTCTAACTTTTACGGTAATCGTTACAGTTAAGTCCAGATTAATTTTAATGCGTTTCAGAAAATTTTCGTTAATTATTTGTCAAGAATCGAAAGTGTGCTTTAAGCCGCCATGTTTGTTTTGACAGCTCGCGCCATTTTCGCATCCAGATCTCTCGCGCTTTAGAAAACCCTATGAAGCCACCTCAAATCAGTAATAGTGGACATTAACATGTTTGGGATTTATATCTATAATGAATTTTTATATTTATTTTTGTGATGTTATTTTTCAAATAAAGAATTATAATTAAAAACGTCACTGTACCTGAGTCACAAGATAGGGCTAATAACAGCATCATCAAGCCCAGTGAAAAAAGTATGCTACCTTTCATTTTTGTAACAGACCTGAAAAAGGATGAAAGATGTATGAATAAACAATTTATACGTTTCTGTATTTCAAGAAGCAAATCGAAATGTTACTGCGAGAGTCTGTAAGTGGGGTACACTCTGCGACGGCTTCCGGTTACTAAAAGGCAGTGTCATACATCAAAATAATCACCGATGTAAACCTGCTTAACGGAATCAATATGCTAGACAAAATCCCAAAAGAACAAACTTTGCAAACCACTGATAAGCAAACAGTCTTATAATGCAGTACTGCTGAAGAAAATTCATTTATATATGGTCATACTCTAGGATTTTATCTAAATAATTAAAATTGACCTTTTTGAAACCTTTAGGAACGCCATGTTATAATTTTGTTTTGTTTTTTATTGCAGCGAGAACTATTATTATTTGCAGTGCCAATATTCAACAATGAAACAGCTACTGCTTATAATTTAGTTTGGGCTCTGTCAGTCATGGGAAGAAGACATATTACAAGTCTGCTGTTCTGCTCACGAGCATCAGCTTAGAATAGCATGTTATAATTATGTTTTGATGGAAGCGAAATCGATATATAGCTATTATTAATTGCAGTGCGTAGATTGAAGAATGGGACAGTTGCACTGTAATTTGATTTACGCTCTGTCACTCTTGGTAAGAAGACACAACACAAGTTATATTGTTCTGCTCCCGCGAGCATCAGTTTGGAATTTCGTGTTATAGTTATGTTTTGATGTAAGCGGAATCTAAATGGAAGAGTGATCCAGGCCTCTTGGCAAAGCTTATAAATAAATAAAATAAAAATAAATAAATCGCAGTGTCATGGAACAACCACATTGTAATTTAATTTACGCTCTGTCAGTCTTGGAAAAAAGACACAACACAAGTTCTGATGTTCTGCTCCCAACCAGGGGTTTGGAATAATTAAAGTAAATAATATATTATAATTATAATAAGAACAGCACCTTTTGCACCAGAAAAATTTAAGTTAGATGACGCCATCAGTCACGAGACGTTTTTTTAGGAACATGCTTTGATGAGTGCAAATGCAGTCAACGTGGCAAGGAAAGCATTCGCTTGCAACATTTCGTCATGCCCGGTATAGTTCAGGATTTTCAAAATTAAGGGGCTATACACATGAGCAAATAGGAGGTCTGGGGACTAAACGTTTTGAAAGGAACAGTCAAAATCCCAACCCAGACGCCAACAACGCCAATATCAAACCCCCGCCCTATGCCCTGACTCCCCCCACCCCCCAACCCTTAGCATTCTTCCATTAAGCGATGAGCAAAATCCCGCTAAGTTTTCAAATGAAATTTTGAAAATTGAAATGAATCAATTCTTAAGTTAAAACGTGAGGCCATCGATCACTATATTGAAGCAGCGTGACTAAAAACACTTAACATGGCGCGCCTTAAGGCGCAACAAAATACGATACACACAAAATAAAACTTCGAAAACAGGCCTAGCAGGCATTGAGCACGCCCTTTCAGACTTAAAACGAAAAAGAAACAGGACAAATGAAACCGGTGAGTCGTCATACAGCTTAACAAATGATCGGCAAAATAATCATGAGCAAAAGTAAGGATTGAAGAATTATTTTGAATTTAAGATTGCATTGGAAAAAACAAATCTCAATGCGTGGAAAATGTTACCTTCAATCCTTGGTTGAACCACGCAGTCACTCAAATGTATTATCGACTGGCTTGAAGTACAGGAGCTGGTAAATGTGCCAAAATACGTAACTCCACTGCATTTTATTTTCTCGCATGATATGATAAGGGCTATGACTCTTAAAATCTTAAGTATTTTATCAAACTTCAAGAATTGAATTCTTATCTGGCATCCGCACTTAAAAAATTCTTGCTCGCGTCTTCTAAAATACTAGACAATATACAGCTTGCTATATTTGTCTCTTTACACATATCAGTCACGTCCAGTTTATGTGGAATAACAGAACAAAACTAAGTTCATCGTGTTTTTTATTAGTCCTAATTAATACAAACTGCATCGAGCCTGAATTAAATAATCGGTGCAGTTTTACATGAAAAGGTGGATGAAAGATTGCTGCGCAGTTAACAAATCAGATAACCCCCCTCAAAAATAAAATGGTCCATCCTTTTTTAATATTGGGTTCAACAAATATAACTGAAGCAACTAGGGCTTGGTTCATGGCTATTGAAGCATGCTGTTTTACTATATGGGGCCATGACCTTGCAGCATATAATCATATATGGGAACTAAAAAAGAGATTTGGGGCAAAAACGTAACCGATTAAGCATATATTTATTGGTAGTGAAAATTTAGTACATAACCATAGCGGGGGAATAATACTCGAGTATTAAATGGCACGTGGAAATATGTTTTTCGTAAACGAACGAAACAACTACAGTAAAAACCCAGGTATAAGAACCTAAAATTTAAGAACCTGTTAGGCTAAAATTTTCATTTCAAACCCCTTTTTCATAAGAACCTATTAAGCCTAAAATTTTTAATAGGTTCTTATTTCACAAAAATGAAGGCACAGATGAAAATACAGAAAAAAATTTAGTCTAGGTTTAAAGCCAGTAAGATTCAAAGAATGAACTAAAATGAAAACCATATCATGTCTGCGCCAATGCTGGATTACACAATGCAATTGTATTAAGAATACAGTTCCATGTGTCTCTCTCATTTTCGAAGTCACAGTTTTTGAAGCACATTGAAACTTCCTTGCATCTATGTCATGCATCAATGGCTTTCCATATCGCATATGCCCTGTAGTAGTTATCTGTGCTGATCGCTAGTGCCCCTATCAAATTAAGAACCTATTTAAGAACCTAAGTAGCCTAAAATCTCACTGAATACCATTTCTATAAGAACCTATTTAGGCTAAGTTGGAAAAATCTAGGTTCTTATAGCGTTGAGCAAAATCCCGCTACGTTTTCAAATGAAATTTTGAAAATTGAAATGAATCAATTCTTGAGTTAAAACGTGAGGCCATCGATCACTATATTGAAGCAGCGTGACTAAAAACACTGAACATGGCGCGCCTAAAGGCGCAACAAAATACGATACACACAAAATAAAACTTCGAAAACAGGCCCAGTAGGCATTAAGCACGCCCTTTCAGACTTGAAACGAAAAAGAAACAGGACAAATGAAACCGGTAAGAAATAAAGCTTAATAAATGGTCGGCAAAATAATCATGAGCATAAGTAAGGGTTGAAGAATTATTTTGAATTCAAGATTGCATTGGAATAAACAAATCTCAATGCGTGGAAAATGTTACCTTCAATCCTTGGTTGAACCACGCAGTCACTCAAATGTATTACCGACTGGCTTGAAGTACAGGAGCTGGTAAATATGCCAAAATACGTAACTCCACTGCATTTTATTTTCTCGCATGATAAGATAAGGGCCATCACTCTTAAAATCTTAAGTATGTTATCAAACTTCAAGAATTGAATTCTTATTTGGCATCCGCACTTAAAAATTCTTCCTCGCGCCTTCTAAAATAGTAAATAGTAGACAATAGAGAAAACATAAACATAATTAGAGAAAACGTTTCCTCTAATGATGAACACTACAGGATATGTGGAACCCCAATGATCCGAGAACAAACCAGTGCTGGAACTAGTTTTTACAATTGATTAAACAATCAGGAAATCCGTTGGATATTAACTGTCTTCAAAACTGAAGGCACGCAATATTTTAGCGCTAAGGACCTATTAATATTGAGGACTTTTGATATTCAATGGCAATGTTTAAAACGTGCAAGAGGAAACGTTTTCTGTAATGATGAACACAATATACAGCTTGGTATATTTCTCTCTTTTCACATATCAGTCATGTCCAGTTTATGTGGAATAACAGAACAAAACGTCGGTCCTGGAATTAAATAATCAGTGCAGTTTTAATGTAAAGGTGGATCAAAGATTGCTGCGCAGTTAACAAATCAGATAATGTACCCAGATGATTTTCGTATCTGAATGTGTTTAAAGAACCACGTGAATTCCTAAGCGCGCTTTCAGCCTCTATTTTCCCCCATAAAATAATGGGAACAAAAATATCGAGCTGCAGTATCCAGTAGCCTTATCAGACTGTTGTTGTTGCAGACCAGAAATATGGACTGATATCGGCTTAAAACAGTAACAGATGCTGGCAACAATTTTGCACTATAGTACTTTGTAAAACTCTAAAGCGTATAGTACTGATCTCCTTTATTTGCGCAACCGTTATGTGCTCAGTTGGCGTTGCTTTGACAGTTATTCCTCTGTAATTTTCGTAACTCAGTTACAAAAATTACAGAGGAATCGTTGTGTTTTTCACTCTTGGTGTCGTTTTAATAACGGATCCTCTGTAACTTTTATTTCTTTCTTTATGAAAATAATCAGTAAATCTGAATATTACCTGTCTTCAAAACTGACGGCACACAAGATTTCAGCGCTAAGGACCTCTTAATATTAATGACTTTTGATATTTAACTGCAGTAAAACGTGCAAGAGAAAACGTTTTCTCTAATGATGAACATTACAGGATATGTGGAACCCCCAATGATCCGAGAATAAACCAGTGCTGGAACTATGGAAGGGGCTATGTAGAATAAACATAACTGGACCATTATTTTTGGGTTTATAAAATAACCCTAAAAATGATGACATAGTCCCTTTAATGTACGTACTATACATTTTTGATAAGAAGAATAATATCACTTGATATCTTGAAAGAGTAAGAAAAACAACATTAGATGCACGATACCAATTTGTAAAACTCAAAAGCTAAGACTGGCCTCTATATTTGCGCCAACTATACGGAGTCGTTTTAAGAACGGATCCTCTGTACCTTTTATTTCTTTCTTTATGAAAAGCAAGTTTTTACAATTGATTAAACAATTAATCAGTAAATCTGGATATAACCTGTCTTCAAAACTGACGGCACACAAGATTTCAGCGCTAAGGACCTCTTAATATTAATAACTTTTGATATTTAACTGCAGCGTTTAAAACGTGCAAGAGAAAACGTTTTCTCTAATGATGGACACTACAGGATATGTGGAACCTCCAATGATCCGAGAACAAACCAGTGCTGGAACTAGTTTTTACAATTGATTAAACAATCAGGAAATCCGCTGGATATTACCTGTCTTCAAAACTGAAGGCACACAATATTTTAGCCCTAAGGACCTCTTAATATTGAGGACTTTTGATATTTAATGGCAATGTTTAAAACGTGCAAGAGGAAACGTTTCTCTAATGATGAACACTACAGGATATGTGGAACCCACAATGATCCGAGAATAAACCAGTGCTGGAACTATGGAAGGGGCTATGTAGAATAAACATAACTGGACCATTATTTTTGGGTTTATAAAATAACCCTAAAAATGATGACATAGTCCCTTTAATGTACGTACTATACATTTTTGATAAGAAGAATAATATCACTTGATATCTTGAAAGAGTAAGAAAAACAACATTAGATGCACGATATCAATTTTTAAAACTCAAAAGCTATAGACTGGCCTCTATATTTGCGCCAACTATACGGAGTCGTTTTAATAACGGATCCTCTGTATCTTTCACTTCTTTCTTTATAAATAGCAAAATTCTGACTCCACTAACAAGAGACATTCAATGTGAATTAGTTTATTAAGGGTGAGTCAGTCAGTCATCTGATGAATGTATCCTAATAACACATTCTGTCTATTCTCCTGATCCCTTAAAATTACATTTCACTTACATTATATATATATTTCAAAAGTTCAGAAAACTGCGCCACGCCAGGTACGGAAAACCACTAATCTCTAAAAATCCCTTTAAAGCAAAATATTGCATCATGGGTATTGATTTCGGTTATTGACTTCGGCGAAACTCTAGGAATTTTAATAACGGTGGTGTTTAAAAATGCAATATAAAACGTTTCCAACAGTAATAAATACTGCAGTTTATGGTTATGTCAAAGTGCAGAACCCAATAATTCCAGAATAAAACAATATATTTTTGAAAGCATATTATCTTAAGCCTGGTTCACACTAGCGACATAACGACATACGAACATGGACATAATGACATAAAGAAAAGATTAGTTTTTTCCTTATGTCATTATGTCCATGTTATTATGTTCCTGTTATGTCGTTATGTTGTGTTGTCCACACTGGTGACATAAAACATCGATATACGTCGTGTTTTGAATTTGCGTGACCTCGCGGTTATGTCGTTATGTCGCTATTATATATTTTCAGCACTGACTATGAACTTAGAGACAAGGAAAACAAATTATGTCTGCCCAAGCCCCATACAGATCTTCTTTAAAACGCAGTTTTTGCTATATTGGGCACTGTTGTGGAATAATCTTCCACAGAATGTCAGAGCCATTAGATCTTATAAAAAGTTTAATATCGAAATCAATCGCCTTATGTCCACCTCGTACTCCCACGCAGCAGACATGTAAACCAGTTTTTATCTTGCTTTGTGACTGATGTTTTTACCGTGTTTAAATAAAGGTATGTATGTATGTATGTATGTATGTATGTATGTATGTATGTATGTATGTATGTATGTGTGTATGTATGTATGTATGTATGTATCTGTTAAGCCCGGGGGAAAACGGAAACAAAAGTTGAGGAGAGTTCCATCTTTTTGAGAGTGCTTGGGAGTTTTAAGATCAAACGAGAGTGAAAGTCTGAACACTCTTCAACGCAATCTCGTTCTCGTTTGGCTGGGCTTTAGGCTTACCGTAAAAGCTCTATTAACCCCCTCTCCCTATTACCCCCCCCCCCCCCTCCCCTCTAATAAGCCCCCCCGTTTGGAAGTCGGGTTTTGTAATAAACCCCCACCCCTCCCCCTTTTGGGACATGAGATTTTATAATAAATCCCTGATATTCCCTATAACGAAATCCACTTCATGCGCGAAGTTGGTTTGCTTTTAAAAAAATTTCACACTCAAATATCCAACACTACCGTAGAAACACGAAAACAGCAAGTGACACACTCGAACACCAAGCCCGCGGTCTGGCCAGTACCTAAAGTATGCGCACAATCACCCTGACAGTAGTAGTCATAGAATCTCAAGACCACTGGCCACGAAAAGGCGATGAGGCCTGAAATTAAATAAGCCCAACTTAGGCTTAATAGAGCTTTACGGTAGTTTCAATTTGTACGCCGGCGTATATCACACAATTCTATGATGACCAACTGACGGATAAGCCCTTTCACACTTCTTTTTGTCCCGAGGGTGTCCCGAGTGTGTCCCCTGTTCCACTGCATAAATTTGTCCGACTAAGGTAGGAGTTTCTTATGCTTTTTTGAATTTTTCAAGATAGTATCTGTTTAATGCCTCTCGTTGACCTTCGAAATAATTTTGAGAATACTTACGGGAAAATATTTATTTTATGGAACAATAAGGACATCGTCACTGAAGAAGAATCATTATTTTTTTCTGAAGCATCTCAGCGGTCCGGAATCCTAAATCCTTAAATTTGATTGGCTTATGACGCGCGCTCCAGCGGTCCGGATTTTCCCATCCGGACCCCGCGTACGAACCGCTCCTAATTTTACAGAAATATTTTGTCGTTTAAAGCTTAATATCATTGAATTTTCTCGTAAATTATGGACCCAGACGAAGGTTACCAAAGCGAAAGTGAATTTTCATTGGCCAGAAAAAATATCTAACGACACAAACGAAGAAAACAATGAAGAAAACCAACAAAGTTTCAGCATGGCTGACATCGGCCCACAAACAAAGATCCGAAAACACGCTAAAGATCTTAACGTTTGAACGAGGTATCAAAAAGACTCGATGAAGAAAAAGAGCCGGATGAACTCATTGGAAGGAGAAATCAGCCGTTAAATTAAAGGTCAATGTTATTCCTCGAAAAGGCGAGTGTAAGTTTGGATTTTCTGATTTGTTCATTTTATAGTTTGTTGGGCGTTTGTTGTTGTTCTTTACAAAGCATCATTTGTGGCTTAAAAATTACTGTAATTAGACAATCTAGCGCTTTCTTACAAAGGTTATAGCTCCATTTGATTTAAGTGTTCTTATATTTCCAGTTTTGTTTTTTTTTTTTTCCTTGTGAATTTTCATTAAAAATTCTTGCAATTTGTCATTTTAGTCGTACTAGTTTGTTGTCTATAATTTCCACGCCATTTCGCGATCGGATTTTCCGAGACAATTCGTACTTTTTTTACCCTCTTGTATCTAAATTCTACAAGTTTTCATTCAAGAAAATATGATGTTTACATTAGAATAGCTCAGTTTAAGCTTGCGCCTCACTATAAATAAATTACGCTTGACTTTTCTTTTAATAGAAAAATTTGAAAAGTTTTTAAAGTTATAATTCAGCTTTCCACGGCTTCGCTGTAGGCAAGAACATTTCTCTATCCTCGCAGTTTTTTTCGGTCGGTAAATAACATATATATCTTTTGAAAACATGGTTTGATTAAGACATCCACTTTATCCAAGATCTTTTAGACAAGATGGCAATTTTCTCTCGCTATGTGAACTTAATGATAAATACAAAATAAAAACTATATTTTTGCAGTATCGGCAATTTCCTCTCGCTATCTGAACTTATTAATGATAAATTACAAAATAAAAACTATATTTTTGCAGTATCATCAAATATTTATGCAATACCAAGATTCAGCTCGTATTTCGGTGTTTGCAAATTTGGTGCTGAATGAAGGGAATAAAAAGCCACATCAATTACAGGTAACGATGTTTATTGTGCCACTGCGCTGCAGTTCTTTCAGACTTTTAGCCGCTCTGTTTAGGTAGCCGTGCATGTGTTTGTTCAATTTGTTTTGATCCTGAATTTAACTTTTTAAGACGCGAAACACCCAGTTCTGCCGTGTCGAACTAACTTCGTTGTCATCCAGTTCAAGACCAATATTAAAGATTATGACTTTTAAATTTTGTGATGTTCAAATTTTTTTTCACTTGTTTCAGTTTGGGGAAGAAATTTCAAATGATATTCGGTTTTCTGCAATCTTCCCGGGCGCTCGGCTGTTCGTGCGGATACGGCCGCTGGAGGGTGGCCGCGATCATATGACATTCTGCACTCTCATTGACCAATTCAAAACAACAACCATGCGCAGTAAGTAGATTTTTAAGGGAGGCAAAAGACAAATCTTGTCACCACACTGGCCCCCGTGAGTAGAAATCGTGTGAATGCTGATTGAATTGTTATTGACATTAGCCGTATGTTTCCGTGCAAAGCAGGCGACAGTTCTGACCAAGGGCCTGTTCGATCGCACTACAGTCAAAAACAAAAATCCGCTCGTGCAAAAATCGAGGAAGACAAAAGAAACCGCTCCGGTAGGACACGCTTTTTGTTGAATGTTTTTGTTTTTATGTCATTTGCACGGGCTAATTTTTGTTTTCAACTGTAGTGCGACTAGGCCCCTATAGACCAATATCACGCTAGCATGGCACAAAAATATATTTAGTTTATTGGGTAAAAGAGCCCAGCATCAAATTCAGCATATCGATGTTAGTAAAATTACAAAGTTTTGTAAAGATTGCTAGCAAACTGACGAAGATATGAAATATTGAAACTGAGCATTTTTACAGAGCCTGATGTATGGTGGACGGGCATAAATTGCCCGTCCAGCCTCGTTTTCGTGTTTTTCCCATACATTTCTTTGTAAAAATTAGGCCAGAGTTTCAAAAGTTTCAAAAGTTGATATCTCCCTCAGTGTACGAGCAATCTTTACGAAACTTTACAATTTTACTAATATTGATGAGCTGAATTTGATACTGGACTCTTTTCCCTTTTAAATTAAATATATTTTCATGCCATGCCAGCGTGATATTGGTCTATTTCTGTTCGCTCAACAAAAATTCATCACTGAGTGTTTTTTTGACATAAAGAAGCTCTGCCTTCCAAATTAGAATTCTTAAAATGCTAGCTACCTTTTCCCCAGCGGAATTCTTGCTCCCCCACCCCCCCCCCCCCCCCTCCCCCTCAAAAATCTAATTATCCGTCCCTAAGAGATTAAGACTTGTTCTATTGCAATTTGATTTCAAGTATATTATCGTTAAATACAAATTAAGAACTTTACTCAAAGAGACTGATCACGTGATTGGACGCTTTTGACGCCTCTCAAAAGGACACAAGCTTCACTGATAGGATAAATTTGCAGAAAAATCCCATCTAGAAGAGTTTTAGCGGTTCTTCGTAAAGGGATTAATAGGGCTGGGGGATGGGGCTTATTACTCATGAGCGAAACGTTTTTCTTGTTATTATTATCATTTTTATTTTTTGTCACGATTTTGCATGCAAATTTATGCACGCATATTTTAAATTGTGAACTTCCGGTTCAGAGCTTTGCTATTTACACTTCCTGTTTAGTGACTTTCGGCTACTCTCACTTCCGGTAAAACAGCGTTACTTTAGTGTTACGACAGCGTATCCTACAACCCCACTTACGTTACTAATGTTAACGTTTGGTATGTATAAGACTTGTCAATTGTGGTACAGCCTTCATTTCCAAAATATTCAACAGTAAAAAACGTGGTTTGCAGGAACGATGACTGAATAAAAGGAGTAACTCTTCTCCATATCGGACATCTTCTTATCATGTTTACAATATATCTTCAAAAACTCATTAATAATTCATGAGCATATCAGCCAATCATACGACGTAAATCGATCACGTGTATGACCCTTTATACCTGGTAATCTACGGTCATTCTGAAAAGCCTGGTGGCGGCTTTGATTTCAGTCACAGGGGAGTTCGGGGCTGAATAGGCAAACAATGCAATTATCGCTGAATTTTTAATGAAAATGATTTTAAAATGACCGTGATATTTATATTAAGATCACACGTAATCTTTATATAAAGATTACTGATATGGGTAGTAATTGTTCAGGATTCTTAGTGCAACAAATGGTGATTTTAATATTTTTGTGCAGTACTGTTTTACGAAATCTGGTCTTTCGCCATTCTATTTAGAAACTTCTCAACAAAATAAACAACCAACAGTTTAACAAGTGAGCCGTTATTTAAATGACACCAGCGCCCTCGTGTAAATTGCCAGGTTAGCGACTGGTTCGCAGATGCAAGCTGCTTATTTCTACTCGTTCTCTACCTCTGAAAAAAAAATTGTCGGCCGTTTTATCTACCGTACCTGACAACTTTAGTATAGCATTTTTCAGTAGATGTTTTCCCTCAGAACTACAAAATCCCAAAACTTTCGACAGGAGCCGGGAAGCAATGGTCACTTCGTCGAAGACGTGGCACATGTGTTGTATGCTAATCAGTCTAGTCTACTTGTTTTTCTCGTATGCTAATTTCCTCTTTGCACAAAGGCGCAATTGTTTTAATTCCGAAGGGGCACGCTTTTGAAAGAATGTTTTTGAAGCCGTTCAAAAAACTCGCAGCACGTGTATTATCAGGTGTAAAAACTCTCGGCTTCGCCTCGAGTTTTTAAACCTGATAATACACTACTGCTCGTTTTTTAAACTATACATAAAACTTTCTTACGCATGCGCATGAGAATACGCTGCTGTAGCCTCTTGTTACAAGAATGAAATAAATTAAATTACACATTTAACTCTGCGCATGAAACTCCTTCTTCTCGGTTCTTCTAAACAATGCTTGTAAACCGCCAGCCCAGCAAAAACTTTAGGTGAAAAAACCGACCCTTAAAAGGTGGTGTAATTTTATGTGTGAGGGTGCATAATATAATTTACTTTCTTAAATAACTGGTTCTTTCTTGAGGGGAATGATTCAGTAGCTCCTTGTGAATTATATTTTACTAAGGAGACTGGCGGGACAGGAACAGGAAGACAGGAAGCCTTACTCGGTATATTACAGCGACTTGTTTTCGTCCTGAACAAAAGCACAGTCAATTTCACTCCGTATTTATGAGCTACGACTAGAAGCTCTGTAATTCATACAGTCATAACGCGATGAGCATCTTCTTCTCTTTCAGTGTCCTTTTCAAAATGACAATTTTCCTTCACGAGAAAAGGATAATTTCCTTCAAAGAGGTACATCATTTAATTTTGCAAACAGCTGAAAAACCGTATCGAAAGATGGAAGCCGCGCTCGTACGTGAGCATAATAAAATATCTAGTCAAAGTAAATGCTGCAATTTGTGTTCTGTGAATAAAATGGAGTAGCCTTATTGTACCCAGCAAAAAATATAGCAGCGCATATGTTTGATGTATACACAATCTGCTCACTTTAACGAAAGCGCATTTCCTTTTGTTTTCAGATGAGAGGCAACAATTTTGTGTCTCCTTTCCAAATCCCATGTTAAGCTATGATTCGTTGTTGTTCTCAGGGTCGTTGAGAAATTTTCAGTAGAGAATCTTTTCTTCATATGTTAGTCCAAAAACGTTTGTTGCTATTCAACATAGGTCAAGATTTAGGGTTGGACTTGCGTAAGTTTAAATACTGTGTAAACTAATAATGGCTATTTTAAACAGATCATGAATGGAGAACTTACCCGCCTTCAGTTCTGTTTCGATTCACTTGGACAATACGATGCAGAACGCTGGTATCCTTTCACATGTATTATCAACATTTCTACGTGTACAATTATTAATATGTAAATGTATAAAAACGTGTTTCAGTGGAGCACTTAGCAAATTGACAGCCGACTGTTAAACCGAGAAACAGCTAAAAGCTTTTACATGTTGGTTTTCGATGACAAAGTGTCCGCCAAATAGTGCCGAGAAATATGACATTTTTAAAATGAATTTTTAATTTAAAAATGCGCTAACACGCAAAAGAAACACTGTGACAAGTTTCAAGCAGCCAAAGTAAAGAGAACACAAACCATGAAATATAGCGTTGGTAAATTGGTTTGTAGAATATGTAGAGAGGAGTGTTATTGTGCGTCTTTGCTGTCTTCAATGCAACGCATGACACGGCTTCGTTGACGTACAAGACGTATTTTGTAAAACAAAGGACTTTAAAAGCCATCCTCGGAGAGAAATCCTCCAATCGTTTAAGCATTTTCTTTTCTATGCAAAACATTTTTATTATTAAAAAATGAAAAAAAATGTTTTTTTATGAAGCCGTTAACGAAAAGATTCCAAGAATATATTTGTAAAAATTTAAAAAATTTGATGAAATATTTCGTCATTTCGATTCTTCGTTTCCAAAAACTCAATGGTTAAAAAGGGATGTATGATTTGAGTTACTGCTGGCTGTGCGTTTTCTTTTCAGATCAGTCGTATATTTATTTCTAATTCTCTATTGTGTTTCATAACCATTCATAGTCTGTTTATGAATCATAGCGAAGAGATCAAAATCGATTTGGTGTTTAGAAAACGAAATCCGGATTTGGATTTTTCTAAAGAAACACTTCCCTGCAGTTGTTTAAGTGGAAGTAAGTAAAAAATAAAAAATGTTGGGTGTCGCTCGCTATAGTACTCCCTTATGGATTCGACTGAAATAATAACTATATTGTCGCCTAAGAGATGCGTACGTGTTCTACTGCAATTTTACTTAGAGCATATTGTCGTTCAATACAAACTAAGGACTTTATTCCAATCATGTTAGAAAATTATTTGAGACTGATCACGTGATTCGATGCTTTTGACGCCTCTCAAAAGGACGCAAGCCATATTGATCGACCAGTAGGGTAAATTTGCCCAATCATTTCTAAGATAATAAGCATGCAGTAAAATCCTATCAAGAAGTCTTCTTGCGTTTTTTCGTAAGGGGTTTAGTAGGGTTGGGCGATGGGGATTATAACTGGAATGAAATAAGGTTTACAAAACTCGATAACAGGGGAACTACTTAAAACTGCATATTAAACTCTGCACATAGAAATTCTTAGCCACTTCTAATGTATATACAATCTTTTTAAGTCGCCAACCTGACATGGCAAGCAGCAACTGATGTTATTATGAATTGCTGTTCATGTCACTAGATGGTGAAAAAGCGAGCTTTAACAGGTGGTGGAATTCTACCTGTTTTATAAGGCACATAATATGATTTCCTTTCTTACAAAATTGGTTGTTTCGTAAGCGGGATGATTTTGTCTCCTTGCTAATTACATTTTACTTAGGAGACTGGCGGGACATCTTAAAAAGACCAAAACAGGAAGACTGCTCGGCAGTAGAACCCGCCTTACTCGGTATATTACAGCGACTTGTTTTCGGCCTGAACAAAAGCACAGTCAATTTCACTCTGTAAATATGAGCTACGACTAGAAGCTCTGTAATTCATACAGTCATTACGCGATGAGCATCTTCCTGCCTTAGAGTATCCTTTTCAAAATGACAATTTATTTTCAAAACAAAAGGATAATTTCATTCAGAGAGGTACATCATTTAATCCTGCAAACAGCTGACAAAACCGGGTCGAAAGGTGGAAGCTATCTCCAGCGTTGTGTAAAATATTTAATCTCAAATGAATAACCTACGTATTAGAATGCCGCGAGTATGCATGTCTCCTGCTTTTGCTGCTGTGTTACTATCGCATTAATAGGCAGCTCGTTTGGTCATTCGAAACAGTACGAAGACACAGCATTAAAGAAAACGAAAATTCGCATCTTTAACTTTTTGCGTAAAGAACCATCCGGCAAATTAACGTGTTTCTTTGCAGACAAATGTCGCGTTGCTTCAAGACTCGTTAACTCGAATAACGCATAAAGCTCGCTGTGCCTAACGCACATTTATAAAATAGCGTAAATGATAAATATATAACTGGATAGCATTTAGTCTTCGCTATTTTCAGAAATACCGTAGGAAGTTAAATATTTATGTCTCATTACTCAACAAAGAATTTCCCATCTTATTTCGTTGGGCTTCGCTGTCTAGCTTTGAACCCTTCGAACTCTCTTGGCGCATGGTTCTCGACAGTCAGGAACCTATTGTAGCCCGAGGCTAATACTTACCATCGCTAAACTGCCAGGATTCTCTAAACTGCTTCGTGAAAAAAATCGTATTGAAAGAGGAAAAATGGCAACGAGTCGAGAGGCAGCAATTTTGTGTCTCCTTTCCAAATCCCATGTCAAGCTTTGATTCGTTGTTCTCGGGGTCGTTGAGAAATTTTCAGTAGAGAATCTTTTCTTCATATAAAAAACGTTTGTTGCTATTCAGCATAGGTGTAGATTTAGGGTTGGACTTGCGTAAGTTTAAACACTGTGTAAACTAATAATGGCTATTTTAAACAGATCATGAATGGAGAACTTACCCGCCTTCAGTTCTGTTTCGATTCACTTTGACAATACAATGCAGAACGCTGGTATCCTTTCACATGTATTATCAACATTTCTACGTGTACAATTATTAATATGTAAATGTATAAAAACGTGCTTCAGTGGAACACTTAGCAAATTGACAGCCGACTGTTAAACCGAGAATCAGCTAAAAGCTTTTACATGTTGGTTTTCGATGACAAAGTGTCCGCCAAATAGTGCCGAGAAATATGACATTTTTAAAATGAATTTTTAATTTAAAAATGCGCTAACACGCAAAAGAAACACTGTGACAAGTTTCAAGCAGCCAAAGTAAAGAGAACACAAACCATGAAATATAACGTTGGTAAATTGGTTTGGAGAATATGCACATAGTAGTGTTATTGTGCGTCTTTGCTGTCTTCAATGCAACGCATGGCACGGCTTCGTTGACGTACAAGACGTCGCATTTTGTAATACAAAGGACTTTAAAAGCCGTCCTCGGAGAGAAATCCTCCAATCGTTTAAGCATTTTCTTTTCTATGCAAAACATTTTTATTATTAAAAAATGAAAAAAAATGTTTTTTTTTTTTATGAAGCCGATAAAGAAAAGATTCCAAGAATATATTTGTAAAAATTTAAAAAAATTGATGAGATATTCCGTCATTTCGATTCTTCGTTTCCAAAAAATCAATGGTTAAAAGGGATGTTTGATTTGAGTTACTGCTGGCTGTGCGTATTCTTTTCAGATAAGTCGTATATTTATTTCTAATTCTCTATTGTGTTTCATAACCATTCATAGTCTGTTTATGAATCATAGCGAAGAGATCAAAATCGATTTGGTGTTTAGAAAACGAAATCCGGATTTGGATTTTTCTAAAGAAACACTTCCCTGCAGTTGTTTAAGTGGAAGTATGTAAAAAATAAAAAAGTGTTGGGTGTCGCTCGCTATAGTACTCCCTTATGGATTCGACTGAAATAATAAATATATTGTCGCCTAAGAGATGCGTACGTGTTCTACTGCAATTTTACTTAAATTGTCGTTCAATACAAACTAAGGACTTTACTCCAATCACGTAAGAAAATTATTTGAGACTGATCACGTGATTGGATGCTTTTGACACCTCTCAAAAGGACGCAAGCCATATTGATCGACCAGTAGGGTAAATTAACCAATCATTTTTTAAAGGATAGGCATGCAATAAAATCCTATCAAGAAGTCTTCTTGCGTTTTTTCGTAAGGGGTTTAGTAGGGTTGGGCGATGGGGATTATAACTGGAATGAAATAAGGTTTACAAAACTCGATAACAGGGGAACTACTTAAAACTACATATTAAACTCTGCACATAGAAATTCTTAGCCACTTCTAATGTATAAACAATCTTTTGAAGTCGCCAGCCTGACATGGCAAGCAGCAACTGATGTTATTATGAATTGCTGTTCATGTCTTTAGATGGTGAAAAAGCGAGCTTTAAAAGGTGGTGAAATTCTACCTGTTAGGGCACATAATATAATTTCCTTTCTTACAGAATTGGTTGTTTCGTAAGCGGGATGATTTTGTCTCCTTGCTAATTTCATTTTACTTAGGAGACTGGCGGGACATATTAAAAAGACCAAAACAGGGAGACTGCTCGGCAGTAGAACCCGCCTTGCTCGGTATATTACAGCGACTTGTTTTCGGCCTGAACAAAAGCACAGTCAATTTCACTTTGTAAATATGAGCTACGACTAGAAGCTCTGTAATCCATACAGTCATAACGCGATGAGCATCTTTCTGCCTTTCAGGGTCTCCTTTTCAAAATGACAATTTATTTTCACGACAAAAGGATAATTTCATTCAGAGAGGTACATCATTTAATCCGGCAAACAGCTGACAAAACCGGGTCGAAAGGTGGAATCTGCGCTATAGATGTAAGCATATTGAAGCATCAAGTCGAAGTAATAGAGGTTTTGCACGGCAGCCATGTTGCATGGCAGGAACAATGAAATGTTTTGCATTAGAAAGAACATTCTTTCCCATGGGAAAATGAATCTATTGTTCCTGCCATGCAACATGGCTGCCGTGCAAAACCTCTATTGCTGCAATTTGTGTTCTGTGAAGAAAAAATAGAGTAGCCTTATGGTACCCAGCAAAAAATGTAGCAGAGCATATGATTGCTGTATACACAATTTGCTCACTTTAACGAAAGCACATTTCCTTTTGTTATCAGGTGATTATCAAGTAGAACTTTGCCAAATCATGACCATTTTCACGGATAACAACACGTTTTTGTTATATTTTTGCATAAGAAAGTTTATAAACACGATGATTCCTTGGGATACTTTAAACACTTTTTAATTATGCAACTGATTATCTCCAGCGTTGTGTAAAATATTTAATCTCAAATGAATACCCTACGTATTAGAATGCCGCGAGTATGCATGTCTCCTGCCTTTGCTGCTGTGTTACTATCGCATTAATAGGCAGCTCGTTTGGTCATTCGAAACAGTACGAAGACACAGCATTAAAGAAAACGAAAATTCGCATCTTTAACTTTTTGAGTAAAGAACCATCCGGCAAAATAACGTGTTTTATTTACAGACAAATTTCGCGTTGTGTCGAGACTCGTTAACTCGAATAACGCATAAAGCTCGCGTTGCCTTAAGCACATTTATGAAAGAGCGTAAATGATAAATATAGAACTGGATAGCATTTAGTGTTTGCTATTTACAGAAATACCGTAAGTAGTTATATATTTATGTCTTATTACTCGACAGAGAATTTCCCATCTTATTTCGTTGGGCTTCGCTGTGAAGCTTTGCACCCTTCGAACTCTCTTAGCGCATGGTTCTCCACAGTCAGGAACCTATTGTAGGTCGAGGCTAATACTTGCCATCGCCAAACTACCAGGATTCTCTTAACTGCTTCGTGAAAAAAATCGTATTTAAAGAGGAAAAATGGCAATGAGTTGAGAGGCAGCAATTTTAGGGGTGGCGAATGGTACCTTCAAAATCGTGGGTCTCGGAAAATTTTGGTCCAGTCTCGAAATCTCGGCAGTTTTTGTTTGAAGTCTCAAAGTCTCGTTTGGCTGGTGTTTTACTGTCTCGGAGTCTCGGATTTTTTTCCTCAAGGTCTCGGAGTCTCGGATACCTTTGTCAAGCATTATCATTCTTCATCCTTGTTTGTTGTTTGATAGGTGATTCGGATATTTTTGGCACTGAGTCTCGGTCTCGGTTTTTTCCCGCATTGGGTCTCGGGCTCGGATTTTATAACGTAGCTGCGGTCGCGGTCTCGGATTTTGAAACAAGGGTCTCGGCGTCTCGGCGAGTCTCGGATTTACCATTCGCCACCCCTAATTTTGTGTCTCCTTTCCAAATCCCATGTCAAGCTTTGATTCGTTGTTCTCAGGGTCGTTGAGAAATTTTCAGTAGAGAATCTTTTCTTCATATATTAGTCCAAAAACGTTTGTTGCTATTCAGCATAGGTCTAGATTTAGGGTTGGACTTGCGTAAGTTTAAACACTGTGTAAAATAAATAGCTATTTTAAATAGATCACGAATGGAGAACTTACCTTCAATCCTGTTTCGATTCACTTTGACAATACAATGCAGAACGCTGGTATCCTTTCACATCTACTATGAACAATTCTACGTGTACAATTATTAATATGTAAATGTATAAAAACGTGTTTCAGTTGTGCAATTAGTAAATTGACAGCCGACTGTTAAACTGAGAAACAGCTAAAAGCTTTTACATGTTGGTTTTCGATGACAAAGTGTCCGCCAAATAGTGCCGAGAAATATGACATTTTTAAAATGAATTTTTAATTTAAAAATGCGCTAACACGCAAAAGAAACACTGTGACAAGTTTCAAGCAGCCAAAGTAAAGAGAACACAAACCATGAAATAAAACGTTGGTAAATTGGTTTGGAGAATATGTAGAGAGGAGTGTTATTGTGCGTGTTTGCTGTCTTCAATGCAACGCATGGCACGGCTTCATTGACGTACAAAACTTATTTTGTAATACAAAGGACTTTAGAAGCCGTCCTCAGCGAGAAATCCTCCAATCATCTAAGTATATAAAGCCTTTAAAGGAAAGATTCCAAGAATATATTTGAAAACTTTACAAATTTTGATGAAACATTTCGTCATTTCCAGTCTTCGTTTCCACAAAAATCAGTGGTTTAAAAGGGATATATGATTCGAGTTACCGCTGGCTGTGCGTATTCTTTTCAGATCCGTCGTATATTTATTTCTAATTCTCTATTGTGTTTCATAACCATTCATAGTCTGTTTTTTGTCATAGCGAAGAGAGCAAATTCTATCTGGTAGTAAACGAAATCCGGATTTGGATTTTACTAAAGAAATACTTCCCTGCAGTTGTTTAAGTTAAGTAAGTAAAAAGTCAAAAATGTTGGGTGTCGCTCGCGATAGTACTCCCTTATGGATTCGACTGAAATAATAACTATATTGTCGCCTAAGAGATGCGTACGTGTTCTACTGCAATTTTACTTAAAGCACATTGTCGTTCAATACAAACTAAGGACTTTATTCAAATCATGTTAGAAAATTATTTGAGACTGATCACGAGATTGGATGCTTGGATGCATCCCGAGTAAAATTAAGGATTAATATCACGCGTGTTTTCAGAAGCTGTAGAAATTGCCCGAGTCGCGAAGTAGAGGGCAAAATTATAGGAAAACCTTTCAGATTTTTATGAGTCCGCTCAGACTTGAAACCACCCGAAGTGAATATACTCTTTCGCAAACTAACTAGAAAAACTTTTCAACTCACTCTCGCGGTCGTGGTTAAATAAATTTCTATTCGGTCAAAGATACATTTTTATTATATAAACACCAATGAAATACCAGGTGAGCTTTCCCGCGTAAACATCATATCTTCAAACTTGAGAATAACATGTTATCTTCACACCGTTGACACGTTGTACTTTAGGACTTCAAAAGAATATTAAAGTGAAATGGTTTGATTTCATTGGTGTTTATATAATAAACAGAACATTACATACGAAATTTCTCTTCTTCAACACTCAAGAGAAATTTCGTATCTTCGCGCGGCCATGTAATAGCCTCTATGGCTGTTATGTTATCATCTGAGACTCAGCGAAGTCGTTTATTTGTTACTCTTTTATAACATTACAAATTATTGGCTTCTTTCACTTAATTGTTTCGATTTTAAAATTGTATGGCGTGACCTTGAAAACCAAGAATAACATACAATAGCGGCGAACTCAAGACCTTCCAAATCGCCAAGATTCGCCGTTTTGAGCCACAAGGACGGCAAAACACAACAACTGAGGTAAGATTACGTTTATTCTGAATATATTTATACACATTTTCAAGATTTTTTACGATTATGCGAACCTTACCGTATTTTTCCATACAATCCTTTAAATTTTGAAATGTGAAACTGCCAACGGTCACACAGTTTGTGTGGGCCCCCTGTGATCAGCTATGTGCTTTTAACAGACTTAACACAGTCAGTGTTTTAAAGTCATATAAAGATCGAAACGGGAAAGATGTAAATGTTATTTTGTTCTGTTTGCCCAAAATTATGAACCGTTTAATTTGTTTACCTGCAAAAGTTTATCTCAGTTAAGTGGCCATTTTTGCGGAATAGCTCAAAAGAAATCAAACAGTTAAGAAGTATTCGATTAAGATTAAAGTGGAAGGCAAAATAGGCGAAGTAAAACGACAAAAGTGCGAGGTTAAAGTCCGTGTTTTAATGAATAATAAGAAACCTAGTGCAACACCAGCGCCGATCTCGATGCTTCTTTGTTTTCATTTAATGAAAATCTAAAACGTAGACATCTTTTTAATAGGTACAACCCACTGTCTTTAGTTCTTTTGACGTTTTTTTTTTAATTTTCTTACTGAAGTTTTTGTCTGAAGTTGCATCGTATAAACGCAAAATGACAATTTACCAGTTCTACCAAATCATTATGTACATCCGGGTTACCATGAGATGCGCACGCACCGCCGCAGGTCAGTGCACTTATCGATCGCCGTGGGTTCGGATGTGTTTGTTATCGTGCTGTTATTTGGGTTCCTGTACCGTCATTTCACGGTAAGTTTACCTGGTTTCAGTTTATTATTTTGTCTTTCGCTTGCAGTGGACGCGTTCCACTACTGTTTCGGGCATAAACGGCCTGAATTTCTGTTTATTCATTTCGCGAGTCTTGTTACGTGTTACAGTGCTCGACTTGGCAAAATTAGTGACTGCAGGACATGTCCTGAGTCGAACTAACGAGGTATAACGCGCTTTATACCTGTTCACTCTTGAAGTTATTTGGGATTTTTTTACGGCCCATTACATTTATATCCGTTTACAACCAGATTGTAAGCGAAGTTCAGCCATTTGTTGAAACCGGCTTCGAACCACGTGGCGGACGTATCCGCCATTTTGGATTTCAAGTTATCTAATCCTGTCTTCCCCTCTTCGTTTTGTGTTATAGACGATGGGTGACAAGACAAAGCCTGATCCGTCTGGAAAGCCAGGCCATTCTGGACCCCCCACGTCTGCAGAGTTTAAGGTTACAGTGTACCTTCAGATCGAAAATTTATCAAAATTTTTTTTTTGGCGTTAAAATAAAGTTTACAGAATGAACTTTCATCCAAAAACAACATTATCGAAAAATAGTGAAAATTGACGGAGAAATGACGGTATAACTTTTGTGGGCGGAGTTTGTTTATTAAGCGATATGTTTTTTTAAGCGCCGTTTTCTCAAAGTTAATTTTTCGCTTGTTGGGGACACTTTAAAGAGCTACAACTCAAAGGGAATTTGTTCGATTTTCCTTAAATTTTGACAGAAGCTACGCTAACATATAATGAACAAAAATGTGTCGGCGAATTTCTTAATTCCGAAAACTTTTTCGTCAAGAGCCATTTCCGTGCGATCATTCCAATTTTTTTTCTCCCCTTTTCGAAAATATTCTGTAACTTTTCACTGCAATTGAATATGGGAAATCGCCGACACGTTTTTTTAGCGCTTCGTGTCCGGAAACCCGAGAACAAATCAAATCAGCAAAATATAATAATCGCTTTGAGTTATAGCGTTTTAAAGCTGATTCGAACGTTTGAATTTAGACGTCGTAAAAAATTCGACAATTCATTTTATTAGCAAATTGTTTCCATATTTAGATAGCCAGCTCTATAAGCTTTAATTTGATATCTGGGTTTAGGTATATTAAGTGTAATCTTAAGACGCTAGAGCTGTTATGCTGGAGACACCCCCGGAGGTACACTGTAACCTTAAGGCTATGTTTACTGAACTTCTTGATCAAGTCTATGTCGACTTTGAAGCTGTTGAAGCTGAGCCTGAGGGTGCTCAAATCAGCACAGAGAATAGCCCAGATGCTGTGGTGGAAAGCAACATTAATGATTTTATTCAGCCAAAAGAACCTGACGCCGGTCAAGGTTCAAGTAATGATTCATTCGAATCACTTGCGCAAGAGTTCAGTATTGGGGAAAAGACATCTCCAGCCATAAATACAAATTTGGCGGATATAGTGAAAAGTCTACTTGCAGAAAAGCTCTCAAAAGAAAAGCTAAGTGAGGTACAGGGAAAGTACAAAATAAACAAATTTGGCAACAATTACATCAGGAAACCAGAAACACTGATCCTGTGTTCCAGAAGACACAGTCGTTGCTGATTTCAGGTTTATATGCAGTCCTCCAGGTATGCAACAGTTCTAGTGGGGATCATAAAAATGCCCTGACTCTTGCAGCAGTCCTATTGTTATCAGCAAATAGGGTTCTCAACCTGAAATGCAGGGATCGCATTCGCCCTGATCTGAACAAACAATATGTCTCACTGTGCTGTGTCAACCTTTCTGTTTGGGATGACCTTAACAACGAGGTAGAAGAGCTTACCAAGTCTAACAAGCTCAGCAATAAGGTTATGGAACCTTATAAGGTCCCATCTGGTAGAGGCATGCGTGGTTGTGGCCGCTTTCGCCAGAGTAATGGCAGGGGAAGGGGATCAAGGTTTACAAGTCATCCTTTTGTAGCACCAGGCCGGGGCCAAGCACGGTCCCATCAGAATCCCAAGACCCCATCATCCAAGACCCAATAGTTTCTGCAGAGGTAAGTCAGAGTGCTATTGCTAATATTATTTCAAATCAGCCCCCTTTTAAGGCGGGAGGGCTACGAGATTTCCTCCATGTGTGGGAGAAAATAACAACTGATCCATTCATCTTGGATGCAATTTCCCACTGTCACATTGAATTTAACCTGGTACCTGAGTCTCACATTTACGCCACGAGAACACAGTTTTTTAATGCATTTGAACCAACAGTCATTGACAATGAAATGGAGAAATTCCTCCAAAAAGGAATAATCAGGCTCTCCACACCTGAGGATGGTCAGGTAGTACCCCCCATCTTCACACGACCTGAAAAAGATGGGTCTCATAGAGTAATTTTTAACCTTAAGAAAATGAATGAGTCAGTTTCTTATCATCATTTCAAAATGGACACATTAGAGACAGCTATTAAGCTTATGAGACCATTATGCTTTATGACTTCCATTGACCTCAAAGATGTATATTACTCTATACCTATTGCATCCGAGCATCAGAAATATTTGAAATTGGTTTGGAGAGACCAGTTATATGCCTTTACTAGCCTGCCTATGGGCTTGTCTAGTAGTCGTAGGATTTTTACCAAAATAATGAAACCTGTCTTTGCTTTTCTGAGAGGTCAGCTTGGTCACACTTGTTTAGGTTATATTGATGACTCCTTCTACCTTGAAGATAGTTATGTGGAATGCGAGGAAGCCACATTACATGCAGTGCAATTCATTATCAGCTTAGGTTTTAAAACCCATCTTGATAATTCAGTTATCATACCGACTCAAACTTTAGGGTTTCTAGGATTCGTTTTGGATTCCATTCACATGATAGTCACTCTTACAACTAAGAAAGCTGATAAGCTCTTGCAGTTGTGCCGTAAGTTTTCTTAGCCAAATAGACAGTTTACAATCCGTGATGTTGCATCTTTTCTTGCCACACTAGTCTCAAGCTTCCCTGGGGTGGATTTTGGTTCCCTCCATTATCGTCACATAGAGGCTGATAAATAGAGAAACTTAAAATTGAATCAGGGGAATTTTGATGCATTCATGGTCTCATCTAATGTGTGCTTGACAGAAGTTCAGTGGTGGTCTGCTAATGTTCATTCGGCTTCAAGGAAGATCCACCACTCCAGTCCTGACGTATTAATTTACACTGATGCTTCTCGAACAGGCTGGGGTGCTCAAATTGAACATGGCGACCATATATGTGGTATATGGTCTCAACTTGAATCAGCCAAGCACATTAATTATCTAGAGTTATTAGCCGTTAAACTTTCATTGTCATCTTTGTGCGATGACAGAAGTAACATTCATGTTAGGATTATGTCGGACAACCCTACTTCTGTTTCCTACATTAATTCCATGGGGGGATACAAGTCATTAGATTGTAACTCCCTTGCACAAGAAATTTGGGATTGGGCCGTTGCCAAGAATATTTGGCTTTCAGCTGCCCATATTCCATGGTCTAGCAATGTTGATGCTGATCGGTTATCTCGCAATTTGAATTTGGATCTTGCATGGATGCTTTCAGCTCCTGTATTCAAGAAAATTACCTTGTTGTTTGGACAACCAGACATAGATCTCTTTGCTAGTAGACTTAATGCGGAAGTAGAGACCTAGTATGTATCATGGAAACCACATCCAATGGCAAAGTATGTAGATGCCTTTTTCAATTGATTGGTCAAATTTTTTCTTTTATGCATTTTCCTCCTTTTGTCTTATTTCCAGATGTGTGCAACAAATAATTCACAATTAGGCAACGGGAATCATGATAATACCTCTATGGACAACACAGCCATACTTAACAGCTGTGCTGAGTCTGTTGATAGACACACCACGGGTTCCGAATGCTTCTGCTCAGAATGTCAGTCATCCAACTCTGGACGGTCCACATCCACTACACCGACGACTGGAGTTACTGGTATGCAAATTATCAGGCAATCCTTGCAGAAGTCGGAGCTTTCACCAGACATTGTTCAGATCATCATGCATTCCTGGCGAGATAGTACGTTAATGATTATAACCTAAGAAATCTTGAAGGAAAGCTTTCGTTACCCAAGCCAAACACTAATTACCTAAAACGAAGTTTTTGCTGCAGCGGGGCCTGTTTGTGGAACAACTTGCCCCATGATTTAAAAAGCGTTTCTTCTATTGGGCAGTTTAAACGGGGTATTAAGAAAGTATCTGAGATATCGGATTCCCACACGGCAATCATGTAAAGCAGTTGTACAAGTTTTAATTTTTAATTATTAACATAACTGATGATTCTCCGTGTATAAATAAAGATTTACATTACATTACATTACATTACACACAAACCGCCTCCTGGTTAGCTCAGTTAGTTGGGCACCAGTCTGCAGAGCGGGAGGTCGTGGGTTCGAATCCCGGCCGGACCACTAACCAGGGTCTTTAAATAACTGGTAAGATCATGCTGTCTGTGCTCGAACATCTCTCAGTTCAGATGATCGCGTCATTGGGCGGTGACGTTAAGCCATTGGCCTTGTCTCCTACACCTTCTCACATTAAAATAGTAGGGGACGTAAAAGAACCCACATCACTGTTCGAAAAAGAGTAGGGGACGTAGTTCCCGGTGAAGTGGTCTGGTCTCCATGGGGGATTGATGTCATTTGGGACGTATGTCCTGTTTCTTTCTCCCGTCACGGCGACAATAGTCGGCACTGTGACAAAGTGAGTAAATCTTCTTCAATACAAAGTGTATATCAACAAGTGGTTGCAGTGAAGGGTCACATGATCCCCTGCAACCCTCTGTAAGGGCCGTGCTCTTGTTCCTGCACAGCCTCTTCGAGAAAGGTTTAAGCTACTCTGCTCTGAATACAGCCCGTTCAGCAATCTCCAACATTGACATGAATGGCAGTGATGATCAGGATCGTACACCAGTAGGGAAGCATTTCCTTGTGTGCAGATACCTTAAAGGAGTGTTCAACAAACTCAAGCCTGTGCCAAAGTACAACAACATTTGGCCTGTGGACACTGTTCTTGATTACCTGAGTTTATTTTGGCCTCTGGATAAGATCAATTTGAAAGAATTCGCCTTGAAATTAGTCATGTTGATTGCACTGACCACAGGGCAAAGGTGTCAGACACTGACATTTTTGGATATATCAGCAGAGTATATGCAGAGAAATGAGCAATGTTTTAATTTTGCCTTAACGGAACACCTCAAGCAGGACAAACCTGGCAAAGTGTTTGGAAATGTTCGCTTGTACGAGTACCCAGTTAAGGAACTGTGTGTGTATGAAACTTTAGATTACTATATTAGTGTTACTGAGAAATTAAGGGATTCCACTAAATTACTTGTATCATTCATCAAACCACATAGGGCAGTGACCTCGTCCACTATTGGACGCTAGATCAAAACCATGTTAGGTCAGGCAGGCATTGATACAGAGTTATTCTCTGCTCATAGTACTAGATATGCTTCAACGAGCAAAGCACTTACGTCTGCTTCTACTGATGTAATCCTAGCTACAGCTGATTGGACTGAAGAGTCCACATTTCGTAAATTCTACAACAAACCAGTTGCTGTAACAAACCAGATGAGTGTATCAGTTCTCAAATAGGCTTTTACATGTAGAATGTGTATTGCAGCTGTGTGGAATTAAACTATGCTACGACATAGACTGATTGGGCACTTTGTCATTTTGTGCTCTCTGCGTTAAAATCTCATGGTAACCCGGATGTACATAATGATTTGGTAGAATTGAAAGTTAAACAACACTTACCTGTAAGTTGAAGTTTGATGATAATTCTGCGAAATCATTAATAGCACAGAAGGGTTAACATGCCCATTAAACTTCAACTTACAGGTAAGTGTTGTTTAATTTTCAATTAATCCCGCAGATAGTCAGTTACACCGACGGAAAAACGTGCGAGTAATACAACTAAACGAATTGGGAGTTATTTCCTTTTATTCAAAATTTTGAACTTACTGTTCTTTGTTCATCAGTTCACACTTCGTTGAAATCTGTACAACTTTGACGGCTTCTAAGTTTGTACCAGAAATCGGCCCTGATAAATAGGTAAAAACTGTTTCTACGCGAAAAACAATTGTATTACAATTGTGTTTAAACGCACCAGGTACATAACGAACTTCTGCAAGTGGTGGCAGGGATGTTACGTCGTCGAAACCGAAACTCGGACAAGCATTCGTCTTCTTCCACGAATCGCATGGCAGATCAAGATTTTTTTACTTGTTCAAGTCGTAAAACAACAAAAACTCTCCATCGTCAATAATTCCTTCATAATGACTTATCGGCATTAAATCTCTGAGCTGTTTTAAAGCGGCCATAGCGAACTCTTTGAAAAACTTTCTTCAAGTGAAGTGCCGTCTGATACAATATTCCGTTGCAAATGCGGTTGCTATGCGGGGCTAAATCAAGTACAATATTACTTCCAGTGAAAGTGACAGGCAGCTTTGCGCGAGTAGTTAGAGAGTCCGTACAAATTCAAAACTGTCCTAAATAATGTCAAATTTGAAGGTCGTTCGTCTCGTTCAACTCCTGAATTCAATTCTTGGTTAGTACTTAAACTTATTTGAAGCTGGATATTGTTGCTATGGAAAGACGCGTCTTGGAGGTTTTCAAGCTGATTCAAAACGAAGAATAAATTTTAAACTGAAAGAGTAAGGACACTGATCAGTTCACAGTTATCGGTATTTGCTGAAAGTATATTCCTACTGCTTCCGTCTTCCTACCGTTTTAATTTTATTATTTTTGTCAATGCTGACCAGGTCAACCGCCGAGGAATTCTGGACTGAGAACTTAGAATATATCTGGAGCCAACATGTGAGTAATGAATGAAGACGTTTTTACAATTTCAACGGGAAGCGTAGTGCGTTTGTTTTTCGCGTAGCTACAGTTTTTCCTTATTTATCAGGGCCGATTTCCTATTACAAACTTAGAAGCCGTCAAAGCTGTACAGATTTCAACGAAGTGTGAATGAACAAAGAACAGTAAGTTCAAATTTGTTTCACGGAACTGAATTTTGAATAAAAGGAAATAACTCCCAATTCGTTTAATCGTAACGGCAATAAAATTCATCGAGCTAGCGGTTTCTCCGATGAAGTAAAGGTCAGTGACATGAATATGAAGCATTAATTCCGCAATATATATTTCAATGAACGAGGAAGATGAAATAGAAGTTCATTTCTGTACTCCCATTGTCTATTATTTGTGGTAGTTTGTTTATCATGGTGTTTATGTTTTGAATATTCTGAAAAGTTACCTGTTGTAAAAAGCGTATGAAATTGCACCCTTTGGCTGCTATGAAATACAATAAATTTGTTCGTAAGGTAAAAGGTATAATCTTTTCGAGAGGAGACCAGAGGAGTGTTTTTGTGCGTCTTTGCTCAGTCCTCAAAACATCGCATTGCACGCATTTTTAAAAAACGATGCGGCATTTGTTTCCTTTGTTTTATATTTATGACTTTTTTCAATAGAGGTTTTGCACGGCAGCCATGTTGCATGGCAGGAACAATAGATTCTTTTGCCTATGGGAAAGAACGTTCTTTCTAATGCAAAACATTTTCATTGTTCCTGCCATGCGACATAGCTGCCGTGCAAAACCTCTATAGGGAATAAATTGTGAAATAGCGCTCGGCCTTTAATCTCGTTGAATCGGCAAATTGTCGGTTGTTAACAGAAACCTGTTTTTAACATGCAGAGTTGTATTAAACTTTGGTTATCTAGTAATTATTTAGTGATTGCCTAAGAAGCTAAGCCGCGAGCAGTCTTATTTTTCAATTTTATTTTTCTTTTAGTTAGTCGAACAAGAGAGCAAGCGCGCGAGCGAACGAGCGGCGCAACCGCGAGAAACGGAGGCGTCTAACTGAAAGAAAAATGAGAGACTGCTCGCAGTCTAGTTTGCTTCTTGATTTGCTGAGTAAATTAAAATCTAAGATAGGGGAACAACACACTAGTCTGCAAGCGTAGGTAATCAGAAGATTGAATGGGTTGGGTCCATTTCAGTGGAATTACCTTGAGCCTCTTCTGTGAATCATGTCTGTTTTTTTTTTTTTAATTTGAACTTGGAAAGGATTTTTGAACGTTTTTTGTTTTTTTTAACTAAAGTTTGTCTCTTGCGTGGTTTGGTGACACGTACGTTTTTAAATTTTGAGTAGAATTAGATTTGCGTGAATTAATTAACTGATTATTTCACAGGGCCCACATTGATAGCAGTTACATAACTAAAGTGGTTACCCTGTTTAAATAAATTTAATTTAATTTCAATTGATGGTTTGCGAGACCAAGGCTTTGCAACAAAAGCACAATAACGCGCACAGTTTGAATACGCTTTAAGGATATAGTTGTGATAAACTATACCCATCACCCGTTAGATCGTTCCTAGCTTCACAATTTATACTTCACTCCCACCCCTAAAGGGTTGGATTTGTACCACTAACTACTAACGAAGAGTTTTTTTAATTTCGCGCTTCGGTAGTCGGCTTGCGCGTCGGTTCTTTCTAACCATTGTTTTACGAACAATAGAGCCCAAAACCTAAATAATAAAAAAGACCATAAAAAGAGTGAAAAGTTCTTCTTTTGTGAACCCAAAATCCTAACCCAAAGTTTGATTGACCTTGTTAATCGGTCACATCAAGCCTGCGACATGGTTACTATAGTGGTTTGAATAAAATCTTGTTGGCACAAGTCCTGGATGAATTTCTGCTGTTTCGACAAGTACCAGTTAGCTACAACCCTGGGCAATGCTTCTTGGGACACTAACTGAAACTGCACGCAAAAAGTACCCTTCCCTAATATATTCGTATCCTAGTGTATGCTTCAGAATGTTGTTATCACGTGCTATTTCAGTCCCCACCTACCCACAGCAATGTTAATTGCCGTTAAAACATTTTGTACCCGTGAGGTCAACATTGCACTAGGGGGCGGGGTGGGGGGATGGGAATGCGTTATATTGCAGAGTTATTTCGGTAGTGTCCCAAGAGTATTGGCCAGGGTTGTAGATCCGTGTACCTCAGAAGCATGTGACGAGCTTCGTTTCGCAAGCGAGCGTGTGGCTCTGAAGAGTTAATTTTCCCAGTCGTTGTTCTAAAATAGTCACCGAAATCCCACGAAGAAGTCTACAATGTTCGGCTGATGTTAATATTAACCCATGCGCAATAACCCCATCCCCCCGCCACCCACCACCATCACCCTAAAATCTATTTTTTAGGCTTCTCCCCCCTTTCTCAGTCCTCGACACGATCAGTTTGAAACGAAAAAAAGCATAGTCTAGTGAAGGTGATGTTACACGGGACGATTCGCAAGGACAGGTATGTTACACCAAACAACTTGAGTAAAATTCGTGTTTTTGTGTTGCAAGTTTTTGAAGCTGATTAACAAACTTCGCAACGCAAAAATTGCGAAGAAAATCGTCCGCGCACCCATGCTGCACTAAAAATCGTCCGCTCCCGTTTTTCGATGTTATTTGGAAAATTCAAGCTATCTTAATTTGGAATGTTCTTTCAGCTTAAAATTCTGAGATCTGTACCCGGATGCTAGGAATCTAGACGCTTCTTTCTGTAAGAGAGCATTCACGTTACTCCCGATAGCAGGCTTTGAATTGGCCGACTTCCTCGACTTAATTTAGTTGCTTCTTGAGTTGCTTGGTGACCAGTTTTAGTCAAACCTCGCATTTCTCATGTGTACATTAAATTTTACGAGTCTTGCAGTATTTTGGCGAGCCCGTAGAGCGAGTTAAAATACAAATGACAAGTAAAAATGTACAGCGATACTACACTCCAAAACTTCTAATAAGAGGTTTATTATCCAACGTTTTCTTTTTCCGAAAAGCTGACTTTAAACCGTTTTTGAATCTTTCGCGCGGTCCGGAGGAATAAAGACGACTACAGAGAACCTGTTTCACGGAGTACAAATATAAGTAAGATAAGTGGCTTACACAAAGTCTTATACAGCTCCGTTTGCCGATTTTTCTACTACAGTAGAACCTCGCTAACTCGAACTCGGATAACTCAAACTCCCCGCGAACTCGAACTAAGTTCGATTTCCCTTGGATTTGGCCCTGTTTTTGAGTCATTTTTACTCGGATAACTCGAACTCGGATAACTCGAATTCCCCGCTAACTCGAACTATTTTTCGTTTCCCTTGGCCCAAATTTTCCCCGTTAACTTGAACTCTGTTGTTATCTGATTGTAACTTCGGACTGATCACGTCCCCACGGCAGTGAAAATAGGAAAACGGACATGGTTACTTCTTTAACGTTGTTTTGTATTAGTTGGACTGTAGTAATATATACACTAAAAACGTCGTTTATATTGCAAAAACATGTACCCAAATGTTAAAGTTACACTTAGCTCGAAGTCATAATCTTTGGAATTTCTTGTTACCAAACGCAAATTGAACGATGTTTATCACAAACGTAGATAATAAAACTATGTTTACGCTATATATCGTCACTATTATTAATCATTAACAAACATAATTAAATTTTTTACCGACCCCGATAACTCGAACCCCCGCTAACTCGAACCGATTTTCGTTTCCCTTCAGAGTTCGGGTTAGCGGGATTCTACTGTATTCCTACTTCCTAGAATCTTATTGAGATTAACAACAATAATGGTGAGCTTCCACTTCTTTTATAGCGGAGCTATCGCGGGCCGAAGGTCCGCTGCGGAGCCCCATACTCATAGAACCTATGCCCGTCATTTTTCATGGTCATGGCTAGCGGAATGTTTCGCGGGCGCGCGTTCGTGACATGAGTGTCGGTGCGCACGTCGGTGCGTCGGGCAAGGCCAACTCGCGGGCACGTGTGACGTCGCAAAACATGCGCGTATGACGCCTACCAACATCCGGGATCTTAGCAAGTTTGAAAGCATAGCGAGGCTTTGTTTTTCGCGCGGCTACACATGGAATTTTCGCTGTGTTTAGCGGAGAAGTAAAGTGGTTTTGTTTTTCCCCTGCATTTTTTCCCGGTTTGCTACTCAAGGCAAGGATACTAATTAACGGATACTCATAAGCCGCTTTAGTGGCAAAAGAAGAGCTTTCTGGGATAAAATCTTGGTTCGAGAAACTTCGTACGTTTTTACCAATGCGGGAGCCTCGTCGGCTAGGTATCGCAAATACGCCTGTTTTAGGCACACATGCTTTACCGGGTAAACTGCTGTTTTCGTTGATTTCAAAAAAGCCAGCCTTTAACTCGATTGAATGGCATTACCTAATCAATATGATGGAGGTTTTTAATTTTAAAGACGTGCGTTCGATTTTTATTTCTTTTCCTGGTGTGGTTCTCATTTCCTTACTAAGACTTACGCTCAGTAGGTAAGTTATGGGTTGTTCTCAGTACTTATATATATTTACCACAGAGTTCATTCTTTAATTTCATGCCTTGCAAAACGGTTCAATTGAACTGATTAAGAATATTGGGCGCAATTTCGTGGACGCGTGTGTTCGCGTACGACCTCACGTACTCTTGCGCTTGCCGTGGAACCTAGATATAACAGATTTTGCTTAAGGATTTTACTCGATCGTAATACAAAGTACCCTGGCTCCAGAGGTCCGTTCTCTAAACACCGTAATTGAAATCGACTGGGTATATAAACGACAGGTAGTTCGATTTTTTTGGTGGTAGCAAAGGACCACATACGAAAAATGCTGCTGGTGTACGAAGGATCTATTGAAGATCTAATCTGCCAAAAATAGGAATACAAATAAAGTAAGCAAGGCTTATACTACGTAGAACACTTAACGCGACAACGGGATGGATTGTAATTGCATGCCAATACCATTAACATCCCCCAGCTTCCAAATCTCAAAAGCTTCGTTTTAGTCTTCCTCTCATAATTTTTTATTGTCACCGAGCTATTTTTGAAGAGTTCTATCTGCATGAAGCAATAGAAAACAAACGACACAGTGCTCGCGTAGAAATACGCTTGGAAATATCTAACCGACTTGCGTATTGAAGTACATGATATAACCTTTTCGCATAACTAGGGTTTTAATTACATACCGCCTTGTTAATTAGCATGTTGGCATCTGAAATCACAGTGCTGATCATGTTTTATAAATTTGGCGACGTAGAATGGCATTTGGGACAATGCATGAGACACAGAAAGAACATGCATTTGTGTGGAAGCCACAAATTTTATTAGTTATATACACCTGTGTTCTTGGTCCGAATACATTACATTTTAGTTTATCGTGTTTTAGGAGCAGCACTTCTCTAACCTTAATACAATCCAACACAATACAATATCTTTTATTTAAACACGAATCCCAGCGTTTATTAACCTTGTTGGACTGGGCATTGCGTTTGAACACAGTGTGCTTGTCGTAGATACTTATCCGATCTGTCATGGAGAACAGGGAGATGGAATAACAAGCGCGGTTTCCCCCTTCACGCCGTGTATGAAATCGCTCCACTTGTAGACGTTTCCCGCCCCAGCCAAGCAAGATCTTGAATACGAGCTGATAAGACTGGATGAAAGAACGTAAGCCCACACGTTGACGTTCGCCAAGGTTCCTTGGAAGCACTGGTCAGCGTCGAATCCGGATGCAACTCCATCCTGTTCTTGTCCCAACACCAGTGATCCTCCCGCCTTGATAGTGTAGCCCCTCTGGAAGCTTATGCCATGGCGTTGCAGCACTCCATCTTTATAGAACTGCCACGCGCCATCACTGTTTCTCCAAGAGACGCAGATGTGATGCCATTCGCCATCATTAGCTGATATCCCAACTGTCCTGTAAAAGAAAAAATATTGTATCAAGAACAATATATAATTAGTCAGTCAGTCGGTCACTCAATCAATAACTCAGTCAATCAGTAGGTCAATCAGTCAGATATCCAGTTAGTTAGGTAGTCAGTCAGTGACGTCAGTCAGTCGGTCAATCAGTTAGTTATCTAGTGTATCAGTCAGGTAGTCATTTAGTTAGTCTGTCAGTTAGTTAGTCACCCAATCAATTAGTTAGTTAGTTAGTTAGTTTGTTTGTTAGTTAGTTTTTGTTAGTTTTCGTGTATATTTGTAAATTACAGCTCAGACACCTGATATCACCTCCAATCCACAGATTAAAGGACCTGTAGTTAAACAAAACCAATTCATTATCGTTGCTTGGGACAGCATAACTAAATGGAGTTCCATCATTGGTACCAGATGATTTCATCCAGAAACACACAGTGAACTGCGTCAAATTGCGCATGCCCCAGACGTTGGCGTAATCATTGACTCCTTTGTTTGGGAAATAAAGAGAATAATCTATACAAGAAAATAAAAACAATCAGTCAATCAGTCAGATAGCCAGTTATTGCCGAAACCAATAGGCCATTTGCACGATGACGTCATTTGACTACTACTACCAGAATTTATTTCATTGTAATTCTCAAACTTTCACCTCTCATTTTATCAAATAAATGTCTCTAAAATGTTCCTCGGGATTTCTCTGAGGTTAAAATGTTTATATAAAACTAAAATGTTTATAGAAAACGACGTTTCGATCAGTTTTACTGATCTTCTTCAGGCTCTTCTTAAAATGTTTTCAAAATGGCGGATCGCTTTCTTGTTTTCAGCTTGGTAACCGTGCATGACACTTCGTGATTATTATACAACATGTAAATGTTGATGTGAAAGCGCGGGAACGCAGTAGTGCAGCAGTTGTTCACAGTTAGTTATTGTCTACTACCATTTTTTTCCTCATCAAAGAACGAGTTTAGAACTGGTCTCCATGTTTCGATGTGGTCAAAATTGTTTACGACTTCCATCCCACGATGTTTTTGGCGTAACGACTCGATTCCCTCTAGAACTTTTCTTTGTTTCAGGCCTCTTTCCCTTGCTAAGATCTTCGTGTTTGCCCAATCCACATCACTTCGGCACTCAACAGCATGTCGTGCTAGGCCCCCATCTTCCTTGCCCATCCGTTTCTCAGCCGACTGAGTGTTTCCTTTGCGAAGGTCTTCATTTGTCAGTTTGACCTTGTTCATATGTTCTTTCTTTCTTGTTTGGAAGAGGCGCCACGTTTCTCCTATATATACAGCATTATGGCAGGTACACGGAATCTTATATACAACGCCTTTTTGCCTTTCACCGAGGGGTTCTTGACATGTATGCTTAAATCTCTTTAATTTTTCTTCCAGGTTTGAATGCAACCCGAAAAGAGTGTCGTTTTGCAGTCCTCTTGAACTGCTCAGACAACCCTTTTGAATACGGTATTGTCACAGTTCCACGACATTCCTGTTCTTCTTGTTCTCGTCTGTCTGTCCGGTGAGGTCTTTCTTCCATATACTTTCTCACTGTTTTTCTGGAGTACCCGTTGGCCACAAAGTACCCGTTGGCCACAAACACGTCCTTATTTCGTTTTTCCTTTCTTATTTAAATTTTGTAATCCCAGTGCGGTTTAAATAACAATAGCCCTAATTTGCATTACAAAACACTGAAGGATTCTGGTAGTAGTAGTCAAATGACGTCATCGTGCAAATGGCCTATTCGATTGCCTCATTTACGAAATGCTGATAATCAAAGAACGCCAACCATCTTTGAACATGCAATCAGATTCCATCCGCGCGAAGTTATTTATATAACGCGCACAACTGAAAAATGTCAACTATGTTTTCACTCATTTATATTCTTATGCCACCTCGATATTTTCACTCTTTGCCTTGAAAATGATGTTAGAAACATCGAAACGTCGGACAACTATAATTTTTATATTCTTACTGAAGTTCTTCAGCAAACCTTTAGTTCTTCAACATCATGAGTGTTCGTGTTACTGAAGACTGGAATTTATTTTATCGGAACTGAGTTATCGCGGTATTAGAAGATCAAATTATACTCCAAAAGTTTTAATTTCGTGTTTCCAAACATTGGAAGCATTGTGAAGGAATACTGACATTTTTCAGTTTATAAGACATGTTTCGGATGTTTCTTTATTCATCTTGTCATTATTCATAATTTATTGTACATTTTAAATAGGTTGCATGAACTGTAGATCAATTGTCAATGAATATGGATGAAGCAACATCCCAAACATGTCTTTGTAACTTAAAGTGCCCCTGTGATCAATTTTTTTTTTCATTTTTTTTTACATTTTCGTGTACAATTAGACTTTCTAACTCATCTTGCCAAATTTTAATTCATTACAAACATCAGAAGTCATTTTATTTTAACGTTTATTTCCGAGAATTTACGGCCGCCATTAATCAACCTTGTTCCAAGGCTTGGTTGCGAATGGGAGAAAGTGACGTCAAAGACTCAAACATACCTCACGGGTTGAAATTATCATAACAGTCGGCATAGAAAATTGCACGAAGAACAAGTCCAAAGTTTTTGTTGCTTTTCGCGTGATTTTCAATACTTATTGTTATTATAATTTCAACCCGTGAGGTATGTTTGAGTCTTTGACGTCACTTTCTCCCATTCGCAACCAAGCCTTAGAACAAGGTTGAATAATGGCGGCCGTAAATTCTCGGAAATAAATGTTAAAATAAAATGACTTCTGATGTTCGTAATGAATTGAAATTTGGCAAGATGAGTAAGAAAGTCTAATTGTACACGAAAATGTAAAAAAATGAAAATCAAAAATTTGATCACAGAGGCACTTTGAAAATGTCATATTCATTCTCAAAGAATTTCCTTTTTTCTTAATTTTAAGGTTTTCTCGTTGTTTTCTGGAAGAGTAGTCAACAAATAGCAAAACTAAAACCCAAAAGAAAATATGTTGTTCCGCGTTACGTTTTGGATTCATATAGAATTTCGTTTCGATTGCAAACCTAAAGAGTTCAGTGATAACTGACTTACTGTTTGGCGGGTAACCGCGGACATATCCAGCGCAGAAAAGGCCAAAAGCAAGCGAAGCAAATAGCATGGACATGGTTTAATCCTGTAAATCAAAGAGCACAAAATCGTGAATGATTTAAAATTAGACTTGCCAAAAACGCATTTAATATGAATTGCTTGGGGTAAATAAATAAACACATGCGATTACAAATGAGTGAGAGAAGATATATTTTTTCTTCGAATTCGCAACCAACGTTTTCGATCTTTTTATGTCCGAGGAATTCCGAAGAATATCCGTAAAAGTTTTCATCATATTCGCTTACATACCACCACCTTGTAGTTCTTTCAACATTGAATATAGTTTAAGGGCCAAAAACAGTAGCAAACGTGAAGATAAGGCAGTGATATATTTTCTCATCACATGTGTTGGCATATGATGTTTCTCAGTTGGCTGGAAAAAGAAGCACCAAATGAATCGTTTTTGTGGAAAAGCTGTTCGGGAGACCTCAGAAATTTTAAAAATTCGCAATATTTTAGATTTCAAACTAGGGTGTTCTTTAGAAAAATGTTGCCTCGAACTTTCGTAACATCGGAAAATTTCAGTAACGCCTTTTGTTAGGCGACCCCGTAGCTGTCCAAACGATGTCTGTGATTGGCGAACGACACAATTGATATATCACTTGAACAATACCCCTTTCCCTAATCCCTATCCCAGCGGGACAAATCTATTGTTTTCTTAGCGAGTTACAGACATCGTTTGGACAAGTGCTGGACTACCCCTTTTGTTTTCGGAGGGATTAAAATGTCGTTTTGGTTACATACATACATACACACACGCATACACACATACATAAATACATATATACATACATACATACATACATACATACTTTATTGAAAGGTCTAAAAGGAAGAGAAGGCAGCCGCAGGCTGATGTGGACCTTCTAAAGTAGTTAATTACAAACAAGTATTAAAAATTTAGAATTACAAATTTACAAAATTTACACTATTTACAAAATTCAGAAATAATTCAATAATATAAAAAAGTTTCTTTATCCTTTTTCAAATTTGTACAGCAACCTTTCTCAAAACTCACCAATTCAAGTTTACTTGCTTTCTTCAAAATAGCTTTAAAGGAGTTAACATTACCCCGATCCCTAATGTGTCTTTCTAAACAATTCCATACCAGTCGCCCGCTAAAAATATATCATTACATCCCTGCTCTCTAACAATGCTATACATCTCGATATAATGATACATTTTGGGGGGTTCAAAATTTTTGCAAACTGCTGTATATATATATATATATGTACATCCTGTGTATACCGTACATCCTGTGCCCAAGTTCAGGAGTTGCCATAAAGCCATTATGGTAACAACCGGGAGGGCACATTGTATACATAATTGTATATAAAGGCTTTAAGGTTTTAGTCACTGAAACAAAAATTTGAATGAAAAGGAATGGAAAGGTGCAAAATTCATTGTTCGAAGGTTCGAAAATTGTTTCAAATTTTCCATAATTAGAACATTGAGCACGCCCTTTCAGACTTGAAACGAAAAAGAAACACGACAAATGAAACCCGTGAGGCATGCAGCTTAACAAATGGTCGCCAAAATAATCACGAGCAAAAGAAAGGGTTGAAGAATTATTTTGAATTCAATACTGGATTGGAAGAAAGAAATCTCAATGAGTGGAAAATGTTACCTTCAATCGTTGGTTGAACCACGCCGTCGCTCAAATTTATTACCGACTGGCTTGAAGTACAGGAGCTGGTGAGAGTGCCAAAATATATTAACTCCACTGCATTTTATTTGCTCGCATGATATGATAAGAGATATTACTCTTAAAATGTTAAGTAATATATCAAACACGAGGAACAGTGTTTCATCAGATTTCCAAACACCGAGAAGTGGATTGGAAAAACGAGGCGCAGCCGAGTTTTTTTAAACCACTTCAAGGTGTTTGGAAATCTGATGAAACACTGTTTCGAGTGTTTGATATAGCTTCTCAAACTGATCGTTAAATGCGGAGAAAACGAAGGAATAAAATCGCCAAAATCTATGCAAATTAAGAAACGATTTCAAAACCTCCTTCACGGTAGTGATTTCCTTTGTGTTCTCGTCATGAATTATTAATGAGTTTGAGAAGTATGTTATCAAACTTCGAGAATTGAATTCTTATGAGTCTCTTATCTGGCATCTACTTAAAAAATTCTTGCTGGCGTCTTCTAAAATAGTAGACAATATACAGCTTGGTATATTTGTCTCTTTTCATATATCAGTCACGTCCAGTTTAGGTGAAATAACAGAACAAAACTAAGTTTATCATGTTATTCATAAGTTATAATACAAACTGCATCGAGTCTGAATTAAATAATCGGTGCAGTTTTACATGTAAAGGTGGATCAAAGATTGCTGCGCAGTAAACAAAACAGATAATGTACCCAGATGGTTTTCGTATCTGAATGTGTTTAAAGAACCACATGAATCCCTTAGGGTGCTTTCAGAGTCTATTTTCGCTGCGGGTTAAACAGTGAGAACAAAAATGTCGAGCTGCATCCAACCTTATCAGAATGTTGTTGTTGCAGGCCACAAGTATGGACTGATATCGGCTTAAAACAGTAACAGATACTGGCAACAAGTTTGCACGATGTAACTTTGTAAAACTTCAAAGCGTATAGTACTGATCTCCTTTATTTGCGCCACCGTTTTGTGCTCAGTCGACGTTGCTTTGACAGCGATACCTGTGTAATTTTCGTAAATCAGTTACAAAAATTACAGAGGAATCGCTGTGTTTTTCACTGTCTGATCAACAGATTATTTTCACGTTTGACGTTAATTTATCCGGGTCATTCTGAATATCAGAACTTGACTAGCGAAGGACGATATTTCATTACTAGTATCTTTCCGAATACTAATATTAGTTGATATATTAAAAGAGTAAGAAAGACAACGTTTGCTGCACGATATAAATTTTTGTAATATTCAAAAGCCCCTATACTTGCGTCAATTATGCACTTGGTATCGTTTTAATAACGGATCCTCTGTAACTTTCATTTCTTTCTTTTTAAAAAGCAAGGTTTTACAATTTGATTAAACAATTAATCAGTAAAGCTGGATATTACCTGTCTTCAAAAAACTGAAGGCACGCAAGATTTCAGTGGACCTCTTATTATTTATGACTTTTGAAAACGGCAGTGTTTCAAACGTGCACGAGAAAACGTTTTCTCTAATGATGAACACTACAGGATATGTGGAAGCCCCAATGATCCAAGAATAAACCAGTGCTGGAACTAGGTGAGGGGCTCACCCCCAAAAGGACCGAAGTCATTTTTCACTATTACAGCAATCTAACGATCATTTATTACGCAAATAAGTTACTCAGCAGGATCTATTCACAGTTAATATTCATGAACAGAACGGACATGTTTGTTGAATCGAAAAGACCTCACTCTACCAGCAACAAACGCGTTTGTTTTCATGTCCTATTATTTTTCTCATTTCTTTTCCTTTCCAGACTTGCTCTTTCAAGTTCTAACACTTTATGAAAGCAGAGTGTTGAATAAGTAACTTCAATAAGACGATATATGTGCCTCGCTAGATACTTTAATAGCGTCATAAGCGGAGCGGTAAATCCAGACCTTCGGCTGGAGGGGAGGCTGAGGCGCTCTTCAAGCCTCATTATGAATGTCAAATTCCACGATCGCGAAGAACTGCAAATTTACCAAAAATAAGGGGGCCTCCCCTTCATCCACCACTACGTTAGCATACAGTTGGCAGAAAGAAGCTTATAGCCCCCTCGAATACCATTTTATTGTGTAGTATGTCGATAGTTTGATACTGGTATGCAATGCCCCGACTACCTTCGGTTGTTTACAAATTAGACAGTCCTTGTAGTTGGTATCAATTGATACATTTTAATTACACTTCACTGTTTTAAATGCCTACTCACAGTTCAACCTCCCGTAAGAGACCACACAAAATGTAAAGCCAAGGCTGTCGCTTACGAGAGGTCAGACCACAGGGGTTCTTGCCATTAAGGAATTCTCTGTGTTTTAATTCAAAATTTCATTTAGAATCAAAATAAATTGAACTTGAACGCACGGCTACTTGAAAAGAGTGGCGAAAAGTCTGAAAAAAATGCAGCGAAGACAGTAATTATTACAAAACATAACAGCGTAAGGACACAATAAACGTTTAAAATATCGTTACCTGTAGTTAATGTGTCTTTTTTAGGTCCCTGCCATCAGCACCTAGAATTTTAAAACATTGAAGTCGCTAGTGTAGCAGCTCTCAGAAACATCTAGTTTCATTGGACTTGTAACACACAGCTGTTGTTGTTTTTAAGGCTAGGAGCCACTGTTATTGTTATTGCTGTATTGTTCTCTCTTCCAATGATGCGAGGCCTTACGAGAGCTGCTACGTCGCCCATCGAAGTGCGAGCTGAATCGATCGCTATTATTTATAAACTGTAATGATCGTATTTCTATGGGTAATAATAATAATAATAATAATAATAATAATAATAATAATAATAATAATAATAACAAATATTTAAACAGGGTAGCCACTTCAGTTATACAACTGTTATCAGTGTGGGCCCTGTAAAATGAAACTAAAACAAGAAATTTTAATTCAATTAATCATTCTATAAAACAACTATGTTAAACTTTCTACGGATTACAAATGTACATACGGGCACCGAATAAATCTGTGAGTTGTCCTACAATCTTGTGGAGTTATGATCTTTACATGGTACCAGGAGTGAAAACTGACCCCTTATGGAGGAATTTGAGAGACCGCCTCGTTTGATACTGGATGGAAAGCTCAAGGAGAATCGGAAGAAGTTTAAGATAGATTTTGACTGGTATTTGGAAGCGAAGAATTTCGTAAATGCCGCTGATAACTTTAAGGAAAGTCGCGATACTTTTGATCGTCACTGGTCCGGATGCCAGAGAGTTGTTTACCACGTTTACCTCACTTTGCTGAAGGGGAGGAAGACAAGTATGCAATTGTCGTGGGCAAGTTTGAGGAACACTGCAAGGAGGGGGAGAATGCGACGGTTGAAAGGTAAAAATACAGGTGTAGAGTTCAGCGTGAAGGTGAGTCGTTTTATCAGTTTGTTACGGTCTTAAGAAAGTCATGTGGATTCAGCGAACTGAAAGATAACATGATAAGAGATCAGAAAGTGATTGGAATACTTGATTTTGAGATCAGAGAAAAGTTGCTCAAAACAGAAAAACCAGACCTAAAGAAAGCAATTTCAGTATCAGTATGCAAAACTAACGAATTGGTTAAAAGTCAGATTAAGGAGATGAGTCAAGGTGAAGGGTTGGTGAATGCTGTTGATCAAGAAGGGATATCATGTGACATTCGCCCAAGAGGAATCCCCCAAAACAGAGGAAAAGAGGAAACTCCCAAGTTACCTGAAGGAACACCTGCTTTAATACAAGATTGTGGGTATTGTGGAGGTACTCATCTTCGAATGAATATCAGGTTTCACGTTACTTTTAAAGTATTATTATTGGTATTTAATGTAATTAATGGTCTTGCTCCACCTTACCTTAGGGAGCTAGTTACAATTATAAAGACTTTTGTTCTTGGGCCATCGTAGCTTGATAAGAAATAGCTACGATTTAAGATCGTCTCATGGCATTTTACTTGCGCCAGCTTCTTTTAAAACTAAAGTGACTTTAGGTGATAGGGCCTTTAAAGTGGCTGCCCCCAAACTGTGGAACTCATTACCCAATGATCTACGCGCGATAAGTATCTTGTATACTGTACTTTTAAACGCCACTTGAAAACATATCTTTTTAGGCTTGCATGCGATTAGATTTTTATTCCCTATTATATTTTTTGTGGGCAGCCCACACAAGCCCTTGGATACAGCGTATGATGATGAGAATGCAGAGATATGATTTGACATGGGAGTATAAGCCTGGTCCAAAGCTGCTGCTTGTTGATGTACTGTCAAGATCTTACTTACTATGTGATGCCCAAGGAGATTTGGAGAAAGAGATCGAGACGCATGTTAGAGTAGTTATGGAGTCTAGGTTGTCTGAGGCTCAAAGGGATGAAATAGCGAAGGCAACAGCTAAAGATGAAGTGTTATCTGTGGTTGTTTGTGACTTCTTGGCAGGTAGAAAGGGCACTGTGGAGCCCTACAAGAACCTATGTAGAGGAGTTGACAGTCGTTGATGGCGTCTTGTTGAAGGGTAGTGGGTTGTGATTCCTGCTAGCATGATGTCAGAAGTCCTCGACCTGGATACATGAAGGGCATTTAGGAATTGAAAAGTGTAAGAAAAGAGCAAGAGGGGCTGTGTATTGGCCTGCAGTGAATGAGGCAATCAAGCAGATGGTGAACAAGTGTGTGACCTTCCTGACGCACCAGTACCGGCAGCAAAGGGAGCCATTGATGCCCACGCAAGACCCTCGGTCAACAACGCCCTGTGGAATGGTTATAGCAGACCTGTTCTCGTTGAATGGTAGAGACTACCTTCTTGTTGTTGATTATTACAGTTGTTTTCCAGAGACATGCCTGCTGTCAAGCACAACTAGTGCAGCTGTGATATCCCATATGAAGAGTATATTTAGACGTCATGGTATCCCACATGTAGTCCGAACTGACAATTGGCCCCAGATTGCGAGTTAAGAATTTGCAGAATTTTCCAGGAAGTATTCTTTATTATTCAAGATCTAATAGCATTGCAGAAAATGGAGAAAAAAGAGTTAAACGGCTACTGAAAAAAGTGATAGCTAATGGAGAGGGCCCCTATCTAGCACTCCTTAATTACAGAGCAGCACCCCTGGAGAATGGAAAATCACCTGCGGAAATGTTGTATGGAGGACGGAAAATAGCACTGAACCCGGTTGCAAATGGTCACGCAAACAAGTCGCTTAGCAAGCTCCAAGAAGGCGCAGTGCTACAAGGCAGACAACCAGAGTCAAAGAAGGCATTGCAGAAGAATTATTTCGATAGGAGAATTCGCACACTTTCCAGCTTGAAGAATGGAAACATGGAGAGGTTGCAGAAAGATGGTCAGTGGACGGTGAAAGCGAATGTCTCGAGACCAAGTGGCCCCGAGGTCATAAAGAGTTTGGAAGGTTGATAGATTGGTCTACAGGAGGAACCATCATCAGATCCTGCTGGTAGCAGAAAATCAAGAAAGTGGATCAGAGTCTGTGTCACAGGATGTCATCAATCAACCAGAATGAGGTCCAACTGAGTTGCGCAGAAGCAGCCGTATGATTACTAGACTAAAATGGATGACTGACTATGTTTCTTAAGAAACTGTGGATTATCGAAGGACAATTTCTCTAAATTGTCGACAGCCTGCATGTATAGTACAACTGTTGTGTTTATTATAGAAAAAGGGATGCAATGAATGTATTTCTTTGGATACCCTGTGGTAGAAATGTACATCCAGGCACCGAACAAATCTGTGAGTTATCCCGCCATCTTGTGGAGTTTTGATCTTGACATAAACTTGCTTGTTTTAGCTCCTACTGCCGTAATGGCAAGATATTTAGCTTCAAGCCGCATAAAACAAAGATCAGAAACTTTTTATTTCTGAGGAAGTATCATGGCCATTTCATATTCCAGAAATGATTAGTGTAAGCCATTTTCCGAAAATTGCGCTCGAGCGGTTGAAACAGTTTGAACAAGCTTTCATTCAGCTTCGCCAAGAAACGCTGGGAATTTCGCGCGTTTTTGTCTAATCATGTGATCAATAACTTTTCCCACTTTTCTCTATATTTCCCCAAAAAGATACGAAATTGTAAGCAGCGGTGGATTTTTCTCTCCTTCAAAATGCGAAATTACCACCATCGCCGGATATATGTCATGAAGACCTACCGATATCGATCAATATGTATACTTGTAAAAAGGAGTACGTTAAGATCCGTTTTTCGAGTCTGGAATCTCTGCGCTCCTACCAGTGTCCACTTACTTGGCTTTGATTAACTTGAACTATATACGATAAGATTTTGCCCCCTTTTCTCGGGGATCAGTCATTAAGTGATTTGTTACAGCTATTTCAATTTAGGTTGTCGGATGATAGCTTCAAGCGTACGCAACGAGACCGCAAGGTACTTTGGGGTTTTTATGAATACGACAAATTGACGAAAGCAAATTAAAATGCCTCGTCCATACAGCGAAGGCAAACATTTATGGTGCTAACATCCACCCCATTCATCGCACTAACAAACGCAAAAGTACCAAAAACCGCGAACTTAAGCTAAGACCAATTTACAACTACCCATAGTAACTTGCGGTGTCGTTGCGTACGCTTGAAGCTCTCATCCGACAACCTAAATTGAAATAGCTGTATATAGTATTATAAAATGCTCAAGGAAATGCGCGCGCTATGATTGGTTCCCGCGAGTTCATTATAACTCGATAAGCACGCGCGTGATGTAAGATTCATTATAACCGTTTTTATTTTATAAAAGAAATAAAAAAACTTGTTCCTCGTGCATTGTTGAGTTATATAAGCACTTGGGAATTTTTAAGAACACTCGAGAAGTGCGAAAAGCACTCGCCTTTGGCTCGTGCTTCTCTGCACTTCTCTCGTGTTCTTAAAAATTCCCGCGTGCTTATATAACTCAATAATGCACTCGGCGCGTTTTTTATTTTTTTTAACATAAAAAAACACCACAGTTTGAAAAACGAGCCGATTACTCGAGCTAAACATCAATCGCATCATAATCATGCCACCTTTAGTCACAGTCTGGTCACGTGCGCTGTTACCCTCTGACATAAAAAATGCTGCGCGCTCGTGGAAGTTTGGCGGGAAATTAAACGGTTTGTTTGTTAGATGTCATGTGACCATGAATTAAAAAGATAATGCATTTATAGAGCACATTTTCGATGTGAATGATTCTCTAATGCGCTTTTACAACACTGTTCAGGGGACTTTGCCAGACTGCTAATGCGGTTTACAATTAATGTCGAATGTGACACAGGACACCGGGGACTACGTTCCCTTCCTCTTTGTGAAGAGCGCTATGGGATCTTTAACGTCACCTGACAAGAAGGACAACTGACAAATGTAGGAGACAAGGCCAACGGCTTAACTTCACCGCCAAATTACCAGTTATTTTAAGACCCTGGTTTTTGGTCTGGCCGGGGTTTGAACCCGCGACCTACCAACTGAGCAAACCTGTCGGCGGTCAACCAACGAACGCGAGCGTTGTATTGAAAAACACAAGCTATAATATATATAGATAGCCCAAGCCTAACAGCGTCGCACTTTGAACAAGCTTAACTAAGGTGAAACTTAACTAAGGTGAAAGGCTGGAAGCACAAGAATTAAGATTGACGAACGGGCTATTTTCAATTTTAGCAATTCTCAAAAACAGTATTACGCGACCGTCTGCACAGTACATTTTTATAGACCGTACAAAAGTTCACAAAAACAACTTTTCTCTGTCTAGAATAACTAGTATCACTAGTTTCCGAATAAAATACAGTTTATGTTTGTCAAAAATTGCCCGAGTACCTCATTTGAAAATCAAAAATTGCAAAAATACACAAACATATTTGCATAAGGCGATGCGAGTGAAGATAGAACTGTACTATAAAATCAAAGTCTTGTTTTGTTTACATAAAATCGCTTTTCAATCTATCTAATGAATGAACAAACACATAAAAATGGACAACACAATCTTCTTTCGAAAAAATTTATTCAAATCTCCATTAGTTTACGTTTAAAAGCAAAACGCGTACCATTTAATTATAGCTCATCGAGTTCAAGCTTTCTTCGATGAAATTCAAGAGATCGATACAACTGAATTTAAGCACGTTTTAAAATCAATTCTCCAAAACTAACAATAACACTAATAAAAAGTCACTCACAGATTGATATCAACATAAATTCTCATCGAAAACTGTAATCTGTTTTACCTTTAAGTCCCTCCCTTGCTTGGAAATTCAAATCTCCGCTTCTGGTTCTGAAATCCGTAGAAAACAAACATCTCCCGCATTGATAAAAACGTAATACATGAAGTTCCTCGAAGCAATATTTTATCCCTGAAAGCTCGTCTTTTTCCACTAAAGCGGCTTCTGAGTATCCCTTAATTAGTATCCCTGTCTTGAGTAGCAAACCGCGAAAAAATGCAGGAAAATAACGACTTTAATTCTCTGCTAGACACAACAAAACAACTAAAGTGTTTACCGAGCTCACGGCTGTGTGGCCGCGCGAAAAAAAAAGCCTTGCTTTCAAGATCCCGGATGTTGTTCCAACACGGCGGGCGGGCGGACGGACACGCGCCCGCGAAACATTCCGCTAGCCATGACCATGAAAAATCACGGCACAGATTCTATGAGTATGGAGCTGCGCAGCCAGGCCTTCGGCCTGGCAAGTGCTCCGCTATAACAATTAAGGTTATTTGACGCTAATTTGAGGAAGCTTAAAAATAATTAATAATTAAAAGTCAAAATCCTTGCTGGCGGATTAAATTTTGTAACAAAGGTCATTTCTCTCTAAAATTTTATTATTTTTATTGCAAAGTATTATTTTTGCATAACCGATGTACTTTATGTAAAAACATATACATTGTAAAAAGGGTTGTTGTTGTTCATCGTGGTGAACACACTAGTAAAGAAGTATTTTTCGTTTGTCTCACGATGTAGTCACTTCCGATGTGGATCGCGAAAGAAACTGGAGAACGACCCTACCCTTGCAGACCGTACGACGCTAACGCCTGCTCAGATCGCTGACCTCCTGACTTTCGTATTGAGATCCACATACTTCCAGTATAACGGATCAATTTACGAACAACAAGAAGGCGCAGCCATGGGGAGTCCGGTTTCCGCTGTTATTGCCAACCTCTACATGGAGAGCTTCGAGGAACAAGCAATAACTACATCATCTTACAAGCCTAGGATCTGGAAACGCTACGTAGACGACACCTTCACCATTCTAGATCGCGCAATCGTCGATAGCTTCTTACAGCATCTAAACGACCAGCAGCCTTCCATCCGTTTCACCATGGAGACAGAGAATGACAACAAACTCGCCTTCCTCGACACCGCAGTTTCAAGAGAACCCGACGGCCGCCTCACCACCAGCGTATACAGGAAGCCTACACACACTGATCAATACTTGGCGTATGATTCACACCACCCTCAATCAGTAAAACGCGGTATTGTCAAGTGTCTTTACGAGCGCGCCAAACATCTCGTAACGAAACCCTCTGTTATCTCCAAGGAGAAAAAACACCTGTCATCTGTTCTTGTTTCTAATGGTTATCCTTTTTCTTTCTTGCAGAAACTTACCAAGACCAGAAAACCCAACACCAGTGCTGAGCCCACGACCGAGTTCAAATCTACTGCGGTTTTACCTTATGTCAAAGGTCTGTCCGAACAACTTCGCCGCTGCCTACAACAACAAGGCATACGCGCTGTTTTCAAGTCGGAGACTACACTTAGATCACACCTAGTACGGCCTAAAGACGCTGTTGACCCGACTAAACAATATGGCGTGGTTTACAGAATTCCCTGTGAATGCGGTAAAGTTTATATCGGCGAGACTGGAAGACCTATGCAAGACAGAATAAAAGAGCATGACCGAGACATCCGATTCACCCGTACCCAGACCTCCGCCGTTTCAGAGCACGCCAACAACACCGGACACCACCCGCTTTGGAATGAAGTAAAGTTTATTGATCGTGATCCTCATTGGTACACACGCAGGGTCAAAGAGGCGATCCACATAAGACTTAACCCTAACAACATCAACAGGGACAGTGGAATAGAAATTCCAGAAGCATGGATGCCCACGATCAAGAAACACAACAACAGGAGAGCCGTACGACTACGGACCGCCGAGGGAACAATTCGCCGAAACAACGAGGATCAAAATCACAAAAATCTGCAATCACAGCCGAGCATCGTACTTCATAAGGTGACGCGTAACCAGTCGACCCCATCGCCTGAAGAAGACTAGCAGTATGCAGTCGAAACGTCGCGATCCACATCGGAAGTGACTACATCGTGAGACAAACGAAAAATACTTCTTTACTAACATATACATTGGCTTCGAAGGGATGTTACTAAAACCAGGAACGGGAAAATCGGGAACCGGGGACAAGGAACCGGGAACGGGGAACGGGGAACGAGCAGTCAGCGGTATTCGCCATAAAAGGTAGGTCCTTCATGTATGCATGGTTGTTATTGTAAAGAAAATTTCAAAAATGGTGGTCGCGACGAGAAAGCGAACCGAACCACGGAAAAAGCAAATTATACTTTTCATCTCAAGTAATAAGATTTAAAAGGAACTTGGAATCGTAACGTTGTGTTTATTTGTGTTTTGTACCTTCTGGTAGAGGCAGTGTATCACCGTTTTTGCAGCGATGAATCGAAACGAATGAAATCGAGATCAATCAAACTCAAAGCAGTAATGCAGAGTAGTGACACCCAAAACTATGCTTTTATTCCTGATCACATACAAGTATTGCTTCTACAAAGGATTCAAAGGTAAAAAACAAAGTTCTACAAAGGATTCAAAGGTAAAAAACAAAGCTTGATAAATGAACAGTATATTTATTGTCAATCAGTTAACTAGGAAGTGTTTTCTTAAAAGTTTTAACAGCAATAATTAACATTATCTAGTCATTGCTTTATTCAACAGAAACCGTGTGCAAGTAGAGTATAGCTTATTACAGAGCAATTTTACCCTTTGTGGAAATCTTGTGTTATTTTGCCATTGTGTCATGTTAATCATTTATATTACCATAGACTGAAGGGAAAATAGAATATCAACTGACGAATGTCAACTAAACATATCAAAAAACTGCTCCAAGAAAAATATTTTGATGGTACACCGTCAGTACCATGTAACAAAAACTCAATAAGAACATACAATTCAGGGACATAAGATACTGTATTGTTCATCTCCCCAAATCCCCCTAATTTTCTTGCACATCCAAATGATCTTTGCATGAAATCTAACAGTGACAAACCAGATGTTAACCAGTGGACAAGGAAATATACTTATTCTAATGGGAATCTGCAGGCATTTATTTATGCTACAGAATGCTTGCCATTGTGTCCAAGCCTGTGAATTCTGAGATATCCCATTTAAATGCCTTTTAAATCTCATTTTTGAAAGCTTTACATAAAAACTAAACAAAAAGAAAAAACAATATAAAAACCTGGCCAAAGTCAAAGTGCCGGGCATCTAGTACAGTAATTGAAATAATGTAGATGCATTGTATAATAATGCTGTGGTTCATTCATAGGGGGGTGGGGGGTCCTTAGGTATATTAGTGACAGGAAAGTGTGAAGACCTTTTTTGGGTTCGAAATTAGCAATCTGAGGCCCTTTTTTTGTGTGTGTTGACTTGTTTTGAGTGAAAGGTTGTGGTAAGGACTTTATTGGGAGTTGACCAAAAGCAAAACCCAGGGTTCTAAAACAAGCAAAATATTGTATCAAACAATAAATTGTATCTGTTTCAAGAATGACTGCAGTCTGCCTAAAGTTTGTCACAGATCACTTACAGATACATGATGAATTAAGAAAGATGAATGCAAAAACTGTCTGGAACTATGTGTTAACTTTTTTATGGAGTAAAAAAAAAGGAACTTTTTTGGGTTACGTTCTGGGCCATCAGACTTTTTTGGGGTCTGGTTTTAGCCCAATAGGATTTTCTTGATAATGTTTGATAATGCACTTTTCAGAATAAAGCAAAGTCTTGTATACTTTTGAATGTAAAGTTATAGCATAGTCATAGGGAAAGATTTAGGAACTGACATTTACTTTGTCAGTTGACTGTAAATGCCAAACAAACAACTTTTAGAAGGATAACTAACTTCTACAATAAAGTCTTATGTACTGGACAGGTAAGCACCTCTGGATATTTAATCCTGCCTTGAAAGTTGAAAGAGCTGATTGATTTAAACTTTTAAAGGCATGTACCTGTTGAAATGATAAACAAAGTCATTTACGTAAGTAGGGGACAAAAATGAACCAAAATATGAACATATTTCTGAAACTGAAAGCAGAACACCTGTTGAATTCATTTTTGCTACTTTTACCACCAAAGTGTGTGATGAATATCAACAGTTGAACACACCCAGTTAAGTAAGGTACTTTAAAGGGCTTTGGCACCATTTTTAGTATTACTTTAAAATGTCAAGACACGTCATTTCTATCAGTGGAAACCCAAAAATAAGGGTTCAGTTTTGTTTAAAGTGCCTATCACCCCTGGAAAGTTATTTTCAGAATCAACTCTATGTACACTGAATAGTTGAATGGTAAAATATTTCTTGTTTTGAATGTCGCGTTTGTGAGTTATAGAGATTTGAATTTTCAAAATGCTAATAAGATGACGTCAACCCAGGAATTTGCCATTATTTCTACACCAATTTACAATGCCCAGTTTACAGCTTGAGGATAATAAATTTGATAAATACTAAAAATAAACTGTGGATAGTCAATTGATTCGTAAAAAAATATTACTTGGAGGTGAAAACAAGCAGTTGTATAATAAATGATTCCCGGGTTGACATCATCTAATTAGCATTTTGTAAATTCAAATTTCTATAACTCGCTAACACGACGTTCAAAACAAGAAATATTTTGCTATTAACTATTCAATGTACATAGAGTTGATTCTGAAAATAACTTTCTAGGGGTGATAGGCACTTTAAAGTTATTCTCTAAGAGTAAACATTAGTGTCTTGGGCTGCAGATGGCCAGGATGGAAATGAATTACATCTTAAGGTTACAGTGTACCTTCGGGGGTGTCTCCAGTATAACAGCTCTAGCGTCTTTAGATTACACTTAATATACCTAAACCCAGATATCAAATTAAAGCTTATAGAGCTGGCTATCTAAATATGGAAACCATTTGGTAATAAAATGAATTGTCGAATTTTTTACGACGTCGAAATTCGAACGTCCGAATCAGCTTTAAAACGCTATAACTCAAAGCGATTATTGTATTTTGCTAATTTTATTTGTTCTCGGATTTCCGGACACGAAGCGCTAAAAAAACGTGTCGGCGATTTCTCATTTTCAATTGCAGTGAAAAGTTATAGAATATTTTCGAAAAAGGGAGAAAAAAAATTGGAATGATCGCACAGAAATGGATCTTGACGAAAAAGTTTTCGGAATTAAGAAATTTGCCGACACGTTTTTGTTGATTATATGTTAGCCTAGCTTCTGTCCAAATTTGAGGAAAATCGAACAAATTCCCTTTGAGTTGTAGCTCTTTAAAGTGTCCCCAACAAGCGAAAAATTAACTTTGAGAAAACAGCGCTTAAAAAAACATCGCTTCATAAACAAACTCCATCCACAAAAGTTATACCGTCATTTCTCCGTCAATTTTCATTATTTTTCGATAATTTTTTTTGGGGATGAAAGTTTATTCTGTAAACTTTATTTTAACGCCAAAAAAAAATTTCGATAAATTTTCGATCTGAAGGTACACTGTAACCTTAAAAAAAATGAAGCTAATTTTCTCAAGTTTATCACTTCTGTCTTGGAGAACTCGCAAAACTCAGATTATGGTTTATTTTCTCTTCGAAAATTCCCTTGATATCTACCTCTTAGTGTTCTTTAAGTATTTTGTGTATGACAAAGGTACTTAATTCTAATTTGAGGCAGTTTTGACAAAAAAAAACTGAAAATCGCCATGACTGAGCTTTTTAACAAGTACCTTACAAGTACCTTCATTTTTGCTACTTTTATTCTACATAGTCTGTGCTGGTTTTTGGACATAAAATTCAAGGAGTATTCATGATCAAGTACTAAAACTGAGTTTTCAAGGAGTATTCAAAGCAAGTTTACTTTGTATTGCACCGTTTCAAAAAGCTCCCTCAGATATAAAATGCATTTTCAGCATGCAACAGCGCAGGTTTCGCAAAATGTGTCCCCGATTTTGAAATCTGCACTCAATCCCTGAATTACTTTAATACAATCCTAATTTATTTCCCATCCGAACAAAAATTCAAGGAGTTTTCATTATTTTCAAGCACTTTCAGCAAAACTTCTTCTTTTCAAGGGCTTTTCAAGTGCCCTTGAAATCTAAAATTAAATTCCAGGGCTTTTCAAGGACTTCAAGGAGTAGCACGAGCCCTGATTCTAGCATTAAAACACACTAAAGTGTGTGATGAATATCAACAATTGAACACACCAAGTTTGAGATGCTTGTTTAAGTAAGGTAATGTATGGAATTTTAGCTGAATCACAGCCATGACAGAAATTAGATGAGATGAGTAACAGATCTTTGCATATATTAAGAAATACAAAGCATTGTCATGTTCTGTTATAGTCAAATTTAGAAAATTCAATAGTAAAAAAAACACATTACATGCATTTGAGATCAAGGGACTCTTGAAAGTAAATAAGGTAAACATATGCTGTTTGCAATATTCCCATCAGTCTATGGTAATATAAATGATTAACATGACACAATAGCAAAATAACACGAAATTTCCACAAAGGGCAAAATTGCACTGTAGTCACTGTAATAAGCTATACTCTACTTGCACACGGTTTCTGTTAAATAAAGCAATGACTAGTAATAATATGTTGGTTATTGCTGTTAAAACATTTAAGAAAAAATGCCCTAGTTTAACTGATTGACAATAAATGTACTGTTCATTTATCAGGCTTTGTTTTTTACCTTTGAATCCTTTGTAGAAGCAAAACTTGTATGTGATCAGGAATAAAAGCATAGTTTTGGGTGTCACTACTCTGCACTACTGCTTTGAGTTTGATTGATCTCGATTTCATTCGTTTCGATTCATCGCTGCAAAAACGGTGATACACTGCCTCTACCAGAAGGTACAAAACACAAATAAACACAACGTTACGATTCCAAGTTCCTTTTAAATCTTATTACCCGAGATGAAAAGTATAATTTGCTTTTTCCGTGGTTCGGTTCGCTTTCTCGTCGCGACCACCATTTTTGAAATTTTCTTTACAATAACAACCATGCATACATGAAGGACCTACCTTTTATGGCGAATACCGCCGACTGCTCGTTCCCCGTTTCCCGTTCCCCGTTCCCCGTTCCCCGTTCCCCGTTCCTCGTTTTAGTAACATTGGCGAAGGAGGAAGAAGCTGACTAGACGACCGTTTCTGTGAACATCTACGAAACTTTATAAGAAATGACAAAATTTTTAAACTTGTTCTTGTTTTTCGCGTTACCATGTAGAGTAACTCCCACCGTTTGAGGTCTGATAAACCACAAACAACCCACAATTTCTTTATTCGCTCTGACGAAGGGCTGGCGTTCGAAACGCCAGTCTTGAATCTCCAGTTGAGGTCGACATTTACCTTTTAATAAATCCTTGGAAAGCCACTGATTCAAACAATATTCCTGTGCGGCTACTAAAAAAATTCCAGTTGCTTCGGTCATATGATGCAGTGTAAAACCCAACAGCATGTAAACACGCGTTGTTCATTCCTGTGCCAAAAGTGTACCCCCACCCCCAATGTACTTCCACAATAGCCCAAACTCGATATTTTAAAATTCAACTTGAAACAAAAGACATCACTACGAGGCTTAGGGGTTGATAGTAAGAGGATTTATATGTTTTATTCCCCTAAGCCTCGAAAAAGTGATGTCTTTTGTTTGAAGTTGAATTTTAATATATCGAAATTGCGCTATTTTAAAGTCACCTAAAATTATTACCACTGCAAGACTCCAGACAGAAAATGGCAAAGGTAAGTCTTTTTATTGATATTCTAATTAATTAGCAAATAAACGTTAAATTTTTTCGATCTACAGAAATTCCCATTCAAATCCGGCCTTGTAATTCTGAAAATATTACCCGCCAGAGTGACAGGCTGCTGTCAAGGTTGTTTATTTAGGCAAGTGACTTTTGGGCTGGATACAAAAACAAATATTCGGCGAACGAAGTTTTAGGTATTTAAACTTGAAGGAAAGTTCTTGTGAAACCCATGTAGCTATAGAAGAAGCTTTATGCTTGTCAATGATTAAACAGGAAGACAACTGGCCTCTTTTGTCACATGGCAAGTGAAATGAATGCTGACAGAGGTTTGACGAGAAAATCGACCGGTTCCGAATGTAATATAATTGATGCTCAAGTGTTTTACTCGCTGTTGTTGTTGTAGTTTTCAGCCATCAAACAACGGCTTCACGGTGTTCATGTGCTTGTGTTCAATGCGCTGCAAGGTATCTACGCCATTGTAAGTTAATCTGTGTTTTATTTTACAAATAAAATTCATCATTATTTGCGTATGATTTTTTGTCAGATTTATTGAGGCCAGTGGGTGCACTACTTCCGTGCTACTTTATGTCGAACGCACTTATTTTAAAATCAATTTCTTCTAGTTTCTTTATAGAGCAAAATGAGCATTGTTTCAGTTCAGCTTTATAGATTCCATCGGCTTGTAGGCAAATAAATACGGTATGTGATCGAGAGGAAGTTAGTAGTTATAAGAGGGACTCTGGGGCACTTTCCCATTTTCAGTGTGTTTTATTGTTAATTTAACGTTCATCGTATAATTATAGACGAATCATCTATAATTATTCACTCTTGGTACTTTTCAAGATTTAGTGTGTTTTATCGATTCAATATCCGTATGGAAAGGTAAAAGGTTTCAGACTGAATCACGAAAATAGTCAATATATTAATCATACAACGATGAAACAGATCATCGAAGGGGAAAAGAAACGTATAACAACCGTAAACGAACAAGCGATAACTCGAAATTCCTTAACAAGACTTTATATTATTTTACGAAAAAACAATGAAACCCATCATTATAATTTAGTGATGTCGTCACTCCATACTATATTTTAATCGATACTCATTGTTAACACAGGACAGTTTGAAGAAAAAACTTCATCCTCTTCGCTTTCTTCAGGTATTGTAAGTGGTGAATTTGGTGGGTTAACATATATATCATGTACCGTAACTTGAAATGAAACTTCCTCTTTGCTGATATAAATACTATCGATAATCAGAGCCAATTTGACTTTTTCTAGCTTTCTCTTTGTGATTCTTGTTAAAATTTTATCCCTTTGTTTTGAATGTTTTGATAGTTTAACATTAAACATTGTTGGATATATTAACCCACAAACTCTTGCACGCATAGTTTCAAAATGAAAACCATAAAAAATACCTTTTATCTTATTAGCTATTTTTTCACCATAAACACCTTTTAAATGTCGCCTACAGATGTCTCTAATAAAAACCATACAATCAAAAAACTTTTCTTCTTCTTCCGTTGCCATTCGACTGCATCCTTCTTTACCGTATAATTCAACAGGAATGGTGTAACCAAGTAGTTCACTACTTTCGTTTTGACTATATATCTCTTTTACGCCTATAATTCGAAGAAATGGTGAATCGATTACTAGCGGACCTTTATTGGTGTCAATTTTGATTATTTCAAAACCGGTTTTACTGTTTTTCACCGGTTTATGGAAAATAATATTTGATGAAACTTTTGAAGGACTTAACAGTTGCATGTTGTTATATTACCATATTTATTTTTTAAGACGATTTTTTCATCTCTAGAAACAAGAAATGAAAAAAAATAAACAGATCATCAATCTTCATCTTCGCTTTCTTCAGGTATCGATAATAACGATTCTCGTTGTGGCAACGGTCTGAAATATACCTCATGAACCTTTATCTGAACCGAAACAGCTTTTTCACCAATATAGATACTATCAATCAGCAAAGCTAATTTCACATGACAATATGAATTAAGATAGTCGAGCGGTTCGACTCTTTTGTTTCCTTTCTCTTTGAATATCGTTAAGAATTTATTCGACTTTTCTGAATAATTGAGTTTAGCATATAATATTGGTGGATATTTTTCTAATTCCCAATCCTTGTAATATAAGATACTGTTTAATTTCTCAGCAGTTTCTACACCATAAACATTTTCCAATTGTTTGCGACAAAGCTCTTCAAAATTTTCCAAGGAGATATGAAACTCAGCTTCTTCCCGTGTCGGTTCATCGTCTTTGGACCATAAACAAACCGGAATAGAATATCCAAGTAGCTCACGAGTTCCGTCTTCTTTACTTCTTCTTTCGGTTACACCAAAACTAAAAAGAAACGGTGTTTCAATGACCAACGGCCCTTTCTTATTATCACCGTAAGGGGCCGAAATTTTAATCCTTTGAAATTTGTAAAGGTCGTTCTTTACAGGTTTACTAAAAATAATATCATCTGAGAGAGTTGACAGTTGCATGTTGTTATAATTACATATTTATTTCCTTAAGACCATTTTTCATTTCTAGTAAAAGAAATGAAAAGCTTCATTCCTACCTGCAATCCTTACAACAGCGTTTATCTTTCTTATGAATACAGATACCGTTTCCACCGCATTCTTTGCAATAATATTTCACTCGATTGTGTTCACAAAACTGATTTCCACTACACTCCTTGCAATAGTACTTGTTATTTCCATGAATGCAGATTCCACTTCCACCACAATCTTTACAAAAATACCGTCGTTTACCGTGTTCACAAATCCTTGATCCCGAACACTCCTTACAATTGTATTTATTTTTCCCGTGTGGGCAAAGTTTTTCTTTACGTTCTGGTGATTTCACAGGTTCTTTCAATTCTACAGCTTGTAAAGCATCGATGAGTTCGGCTTTCCGCATTAGATACCATCCTTTAATTTTTTGCTCTTTTGCTTCAGCTTTCAACTGTTTCACAGACTTTTCCATTTGTTTTATAAGGTACTTTATATTTTTAATACCATTTTTTGATAAACAAGCGCTTTCAAGTCACGACGTTTTTCCGAGAAATCGATCTTAATTTATTCATCTTTTCCGAGAATTGCGTGCGTGTTCATTCAAGTGTGAAACCTTCTAAAGTGCATGCGCAGTCACGCGTGAAACGCGCGCGTGACACTTGACACGTACCACATGTGTGAGCGCGATAACTCCTACCTATATAAATAGTTCGATGAAACTATATATATTAATAAGTCTGTAATTTGGTAGAACTCAGGGGGGAGACGGTTGGCCACTGTCAGAACCCTGCTTACGGTTCATGCAATGTCAGACCTACGGGGTAGCAGTGTAGTTGAGTCAGTTGACTGCGCTCTGGTGAACCAGCCCCGGCCCAACTGATAACAGGGGGGTGCTCAAAGATCTCTTCGGAGAACTTAACCTCACCCAGAGGTATAAAATGGGATGACACCCGCTTTGTCAGCGGGAAAGTCCTCACTTCGGTGAGGCAAAAGTCCTCACTTCGGTGAGGCACAGAAACAGCCAACCGAGCACCCCCCGACCAGGGTTTTGCACTTTTTTATGAAGTGAACTTTTACTAGAGGTTCATATATATCTAATTCAGCTAAAGCAGAAAGTAATTTAGCTTTCCGCATTAGATACCAACCTTTAATTTTCTTCTCTTTTGCTAAATATCGCAATTCTTTGAAGGTATATTTTGTTCGATTAATCAACGGTCTTTCCCATCCATCATCCATTTTATTTATTTAATACCAAATCTTTATGTTCATTTGAATTTTTTATCATATCGATCTTCGATTCGGTTATTTATTACTGGGCATAAATCGATGATTATCTCATCGATCAACCTCATATCGTTAACAAACGATTCGTGATCGAACTGTTTTCCACGTAAGCAAGACCGTAAATCAACCAAAACTTTCTGGTATGTTGTAAATGCAAATTTACTCATCTCGATCCGTCGGTTATAATTTTTATAATCGGTAAATGTTTTGACCAACAACCCTGCACCGGAAATGACACCTAGTATAACTGGGTTCAACGTAATTCCGCCGGCAATCGTACCGCCTGCGATAAGAGACGACGAAGACAGCTTACACAAGAGATTCATCCGTTTGAGATGTCTAAAAGTCTTTTTATAACACCACCATTTCTTGTGATAAAAACTGTAAAGGGACTTGATCACCGATAATTTTGTCTCGTCGATCGATGTATCGATGTGGTTAAATGCAAAAAGATCGTATTTCATTTTATAAAGAATAATAATATAATTTTAAAAAATGATCGCATTCATTTTCATTCTTGTCTCTTTTATAAATGACACCACTCCAGAATGGTTGCAAGAATGTCGAGAAATCACAAGAGAGGCTGTAGAAGCGCTTGAACACACAAGTGTGTGAAAGATCATCTAATTTATTATACGTTTCGTATAATAAATTTAAATTTGACCGTATTTACGCTTCATCTTTCAGATTCATCTTCAGATTCAGATGAAATGTAAAATTCAACAGGTTCCCCGTAACAACGACGGTGAATTTCAATGTAATCGATCAAGATCTCTTTTGGATCCTCACCATATTCTTCCAAAATTAACATTAGATCGTTCAATGATAATGATCCAAGATGCTCGGTTGGAACACGAAGTAACCGTTTTCTATCCATTGTCTTTTTATACAAGAAAATATTTCTTTAATACCATATTTTTCAAATCATTTCAAGCCGCAGACTTACCAAACATTTATTGATGATGGGTCCTTGTAAACTCACCTCTATTCTCACACTAAACTGTTCAGACTCTTCTAGAACTACATCGTTGGATAGGTGACAGACCTGTTTCTTACCACCCATTCCCCTTCCTATTACATTGTTTATCAACACGGCGATATGAGGATACGATTGGGCCGTATCGAGAATGTTAACACAACATTTTACAATCTTACACTTGACCGAAACCATAGTATCTTTTTCTCCTGAAAATAGAGTAAATGTCGCATTTTTAGCTCTATCGTAAACACCGTTAATCTGAAAAACACCACTGCTCATCGCAAGCGATGGTGAATTGATAATTGTGTGTTTGTTCATATCGAGAGTAGTCTGCATAACCATTTTACGATTCTCAAAAAAATAAGGAGAATCGTAAACACTAGATGGAACATCTGAATGGTTCCCTTTTATTCCGTATATCACTAGATAAGCTTGAGCTTGCGAAGCCGATGTTGGTGAACCGCTGCATTTTAAATCGACCCTAATATATTCCGGCGGCGAAATATCCCACTTATGCAGATTAATAATACTTCTACTGTAATTAGAAAATTTTTTCGTCGATTGTTTATTTATATTGATAGAAGCTGATTGAACATCGACGCTAACACCGCTCATCGCTTGCGGTGGTGGAATAAATTCGATACAAACGGTATATTCTCCATCCGGTAATTTATACAGATTAAATCCGATTCTTGATGCGTAGCTATTTAACGGATGTTTGTGTAATAAAAGACTGTAAACTTTTTTGTTTAGCGTATGCGGTGACTCCACCAGATCGACTATTCCGGTGACGGTTATATCATGCTCGGAAGAACTTTCGTCAACATTTTCCATTATGTATCGGAACTCATCTTTCATATCTTCCGAAGTGGTAATATGCGATTCGTCGATATATTTTTTGAGCTTATTTTCTACCTCGTTCGTATGAACTACCACATCCCCTATCATGAGATTAAGCTTTTTATCAGCGCCGTCAACGTAAGATTTATTACATGCATCATCATCATCATGCGGATCACCGAGATTGGTAATCTTATGGTTCGACATATCGAAATCTTCACCGGACGGATTACTCAATTTACCCGAAATTATATGATCCACGTATCTTTTATTAGCCCCTTGGTCGGCGACCGTCGGGTCTTTCATATTATAAACCGTATTGTTCCCCATATCCAAACTAGTCTCCATCGGAAACGTCTCTTTGCGAGATAAGAAAATATTCCTAACATCGTTGTAAGAGACTAGATTGTTATAATTTGCTCCTAAATCGTGATAAGTCTGTTGTTTCGATTGGACAACATTGAAACGTTCTTTCAGATCGATATTTTTCACGACCTCATGCGTCGGTTCAGGAGCGTTAGGATGAAATTTTTTCAGAGTTACCATATTGACAGCGCACAAATCGTTATCTTCGTCCGTGTCCATATTGGTGATTAGTTTTCTGTTCATGTCGATCTCACTGGGAAAAATCAATCTATTTCCTCGAAGATCTAAATCACCAGTCATATGAGTCGATCCATCAACAAGAATAACATCTGTCCGATCTGCTTTTGTTGATAGCGCATTTTCCATCTGATGTTTTGTTATCGCATCATAATTTTCCACTCCTTCACCAACATTCACAAGACGTTTTTGTTGAATATCGTAATTGTTATTCACATCTAATTTCAAACCGGTATTCTGATATACTTGCTGATTGAAATTTTTTATATATTCCGATATATCGAAATTACTGTATCTTCTGATATTATTAAAAATACCCATACTCTAATCTTATCTCATATAATTTTTAAAAACTCTCATCAAAGTTCTTGGTAACACTTTTCTTTTCTTTGTCTAAAAATAAGAATTCATATGGATCAAGTTTATCGAAAAGAGCCGGATCTATTAGATTTTCTTGCGCAATCAGATTTAAATGTTTTTTAGTCGTTGGTGGATACAAAATCATGTGGGAACAGTTCTGCCGGAGTTTTTGGGGAACATCGTAGTAGGACTGGGATAGATAGATCGGGGAAATTTTATGATGTCGACCATCTGTATAATGATTGGCGATTTTGTTTTGAACTGTTTGGGGAGCGTTAATAAGATCGTCAAAAACCACCACCTTTCTATTATCGATCGGATAGTCTGTTGTATCCATAATATCATCTTCTCCAAAAAGTTCTAAAATATCGTATCCGACTCTTTGACTGGCGTTTTCCATTAATTTTTGCAAGTCTTGAATTTTATCCTGATGTTGATTTGGCGAGTATAGGTAAATCTTGTCGTAGTAAATGAGCGGTTTTCTAAGAATATGCATTAAGGTGTTTGTTTTTCCGCATCGAGTTTGACCGGTTATCAACATACGAAAATCTTCATTAAGGAAATCGTTTAACGAACGATTATTATCGTTACTTTTTACCACATCGTAATTCGGAATTTTCATTTTGTTGAATAGGGTAAATAAACTTAAAGCGATTTTTTAAAAAATAATAAGTGTTGATTTAACAGATATGGATATTGATAGGGTTAAAAAATATGCGGATTTAGAATTTGAAGGGTTCAAAATCGCTAAAGCGGTTACCGAAGTGAAGAATGAGGTGAAAAATAAAGAACAGGTTCGCGATGTTGCGATGGGTGAATATTTTAAAACTCTGAGAGAACCGCTAATTGAACAACAGAAAAAAACAGATGAAAAACAGGACAAAGTCATTCAGCAATTAAAAGAAAATCAATTGGCTTTGACCAGCGGTTTCAAAGACTTGGTTGAAACCAATAAGGATATTTTAACATTGAATAGAGAGCTACCCTTCGGTGGTGACCAACCAACAGAAATACCCGCAATACCTGAACCACCACCGAAGGCCAAAGTAATAACTGCTGAACCAAATAAGATGTTCACAGAAAACGAATTAGAATTTTTAAAAGAAACTTTTCATGAACCTAACGAGTTACTTAAAATGAATGAAGACCAACTTGTTGCAACTTATAATGAAGCTAAAGATGAAAACAGAAGTGTCGGAATAAAGATAGGCGGTTTGAAAAGGAGAAAACCAAAGACAGAAGAAGAAAAACAACAACTCGATTATGATCTGAAAATATATGAAAGAACAAGAGATATATTAGACCGATATTTAACAACGATTAAGAATGTAAAAATTTTACCGCAATATACAAAACAAAAACAAGGTGAAGGGGTACGCAAGTACAAACAACCAAGACGAAACGCTTATAAAATTCAAAAAAATAATCAATACGGAGGACTATTAATCGACATGCCTAAGCTAATGAAAGATCTGAAACTAAACGCTTATCGCGGCGGAAAAATAGTCTATCAAGCCGATGCTGATAAATCGCTGATTAATTTACTAACGAAAAGATACAATCCTAAAACAAAATATAGCATGAACGCTGTAAAAGTTTTTAATGATCTAAATATGTTGAGTAATTTACCTCCTCATAAATCATCGGGTAAATCGAAAATGATCGGTTCAAGTATAGTTTATTATGATGATCCCAACAAATTGGCAGACAGAATGAAGATAATAATCGGTTCGATGGCTGCCGGTAATAACTCTCCTGTTTTGAAAAACGATTTATCACAGATTATCGATGAGCTGTTAAGAATAGGAGCGATAGATAAGACAGCTCATGAGAAATTGTTTAAAAAATATTTAGCGTAATTAAAAATTAAAAAGGTTTTATTATACGGATCGTATAATAAAATGAATGTTAACAGAACGCTAGTCTTCAAATCTATAGATGCAAGAAAACAAAATCCTAATAATAAACCGGGAAATTTTACTGTAAGGTTTACTCCTGAGTTGAGATTGGACGATAATAAAGAATGTTTTTTAGCATTGGATCATCTTAGCATGACTGCGAGTTGGCATAACATTCGTCCTGAATATGATAACGATAAACTAAGAATATCGAAGGATAAAGGTCAAACATATGAAACGATTACTTTTCCATCAGGGGTTTATGATTACGAAGATATAAATGATTTTATCCATAAAACGATTGGAAAAATACCCAACACGGAGGAATATGGAATTAGCGTATTGTTTGATCTTACAACTTACAAGGTATTTATTCAATTAAATGAAAATTTCCGCATCGATTTCCGTTCGAGTGGAAATTTTAATATTTTACTCGGATTCGAATCGAAAGTTTTAACGAGCACCGCCTACGGAGAAAATTTCCCTAATATCAGTAACAGCATCGATAATCTTTACCTAAAATGTAGTTTGTTGAGCGATTCGATCGTTTCAGGAAAGCGAAGCAATACGCTATTCACATTCTCAACAAATACAAAAACAAGGTCTTTACCTTTTGAAATCTACCCGAGAGTAAATTATTTATGGCATAAGATGAATAGAAAAGACATATCCGAAGTAACCTTTTACTTGGCCGACGATGAAGATAGAATTGTTGATCTGAACGACATCGATATTTCCATAACTGTAGTGCTAAAAGAAGTATAGAATTTTATTTAGAATTTATAAAACAGTTTGTATAAATTAGACTTAGACTTACGTATGGAAGAACAAAGAAGAGTAAGAGATTTTGATACGGGAGAAAATTCTTATATTGATGGTTCCGGTTTCTTCGATATATTTTCAAAAATCGGAAAAACCATAACAGGAAAAACAGCGAGTAAATTGGCTAGTAAAGCAGCAGAAAAACTTATTGAAAAAGGTGCTGAACAGGTCGGTCAAAAAACCGGTGAAGTTCTTGGTGAAAAAATTTATGACAAGTTTTCATCAAGAGGTAAAAAAGAACCTGCTGCAGCTGCACCAGCACCACCATCACCAACACCACAAATCTCAGGTGAAACAAAAGGAGTCGATATTATCAAATTTTTAAACGAAGAAAACGCTAAGAAAGAGAAGAAAGAAGACAAATTTCAATATATCAGAAATATCGTAAATGAACTGATTTAATTTTAAAAATAATTTCTTATTATAATTCATAATAAGAATGAGTTTCAGAAATCCAGAATTGGTCAAACGATATGAATACGTGTCCTACGATTTGGCAACACCGCTAATCGATAATGTCGCAAATAACAATAGACAGGTTAAGGATAATTATCGATTCACAGTTGATAACTCTTCAGAAGCAAATCCGATCGATTGGTATAACGCTTATCTGGAGGTAGATTTCAAACTTGTTACGCTTGCTGATAGTGCAACCGGTATAACAGCAGGACCAAATAACGGTAATCAAGATTGTACTACAACTAATGGTCATACATTTATAAAACAGATACAGGTTGTGTGCAACGGGATAACAGTTTATAATAACTCAAGAGCTAATGAAACATCGAACGTACTTTCCCTCTTAAAATACACAAAAAGTTATGCCGACACAATCGGTAAAGATCAGTTTTTATATTTAGATTCATCCACAGGAACAACCGAAGCACGACCGGCTCAAGCGCTATATAACGAAGGTTTTGCTAGAAGAAAGATTTTGACGGATGCTGCAGCTGTTAACAAAATATCGATTCCGCTAAATCTATACAGCTATTTTGCAGCTTTCAAAAATAATCTTCACCCAAATATCAAGACAAATCTTCTCATAGAACTTGAAAGCGATAACAATATAATTTTCAGAAAAGGAGCTGCTCCGGATAGTAAAGTGATTTTAACAAAATTAAGATTGTGGTGTCCAAAAATTATTTTCAACGGTTTAGGTATGAAACAGTATCTTGATGATTATTTGAAACCCAAAAAATGGACATATTTGAGAGAACACACCGAAATATTACAAACATCCTCTGTAAATAGCTCCTTTCGAATAAGTACAGGTATTAGGAGACCGAGGCATGTTTTCATCTGGGTTGTTCCCGAGGCAAGTTATAGTAATCAGGAGCAAAATATATTTACTTTCAAAACATTTGGAATCGGTGCAAACAATCGATATTTTTCTAGAGCACACTTGCAAATAAATAACAGCATCCAATATCCTCAATTAGAGATGACATCAGATGAGGAGTCAAGACTTTACAGAGCTTTGTTATCCTACAGTTCCGCTTACAACGACTTTTTAAGCGGAACAATAATTGACCGATCAAATTTCAGAAATCTTTTTGGAATTCTATACTTTAATCTTAGAAACCAAGAAGAAGATGTAAAAGATGGTGTAGTTGCACTTACTTTTAATTATGAATTAAACGGAGCAAATCCAACAAATTATAGAATAAATGCTTTAGTTTTACATGAAAAAGAGATAGAGTTATACACATCATCTGGAAAAATATTAATAAAAGCGTAAATCTAATTAAAATTATATTTTGTAAAATTAAAAATGGCTACACCGTATTTTGCATATGGAGTAAATCTGTCTCAAGGACAGTTGCATAAACTCAAAAAAGCATATGACGATAATTCAGAAATTACGATAAGGTTGAGTAAGAGTAATTTGAAAGGGTCGCATGAGTTGATGTTGACAAAAACCCAGATTAATAAGATTAATAAAGCGCTAAAAAACGGTACCGGTACCGATATCAAAATATCTAAAACACAGATTCGTAAAGCGATCATCGTAGGCGGTAGTTTGTGGTCTTCGCTGTTATCACTCGGTGCAAAGTTACTACCTTTTGCAACAAAAGCGGCAACAAAGGTAGTTCCTTTAGCTACAAAAGCGGCTACAAAAGTACTACCTCATTTAGCTACAGGAGCGCTAGGCGCTTTGGGAAGTCTCGGTATCGATAAGATTTTTGGTAACGGAATCACGGTACCGTTTGATTTTCTTCCTCAACTGCTTCGCATAAAAGGATTGACGCAAAGGCAAGCGCAAGTTATAAGAAACGGTATGCAAACCGGTAGCGGAATAACGTTCAAACCTACGCAAAGACAGATAAATGGAGGATTTTTAGGAACACTTGCTGCAATCGGAATTCCTATGGCTATCGAATTAGCTTCAAAACTTTTTGGAAAAGGGTTATCTGTAAGTCCAAGAGAAGGATACGGATTACAGGTACCGAAAAGAGAAGGTAGAGGATTACAGATCTCTCCAAAGTATCCATACCAACCTCCACCTTTTTACGGATCATGGGGTGAAAAAAACCCAAATTTAGGGATGTACCGCTAAGTAATTTTGACCTCCTTGAATGGGTAAGATACTTAAAAATACCTGATTTCCAAGGTATTTTTTCGAGAGATCAAACGGTCAGTCATCCGACAGGCAAAACAGGATGTTGTATAATTAATCTTGATGATAAGATAGGGAACGGTACACATTGGGTAGCTACATTTGTAAAAAATAAAAATCTCATATATTATTTTGATTCGTTTTGTTTACCACCACCACAAGATTTCATTGATTATGCTATAAAATCGGGTATGGAATATCAATATAATATCGGTTACCCGTTTCAAGCTATAAGATCAGTAAGATGTGGTTATTATTGTTTATATTTTCTTGATAATATTTACAAAAAATCATTTTACGATTGCTTAAGTAGATTCAAAATCGATAATCAAAACTACAATGAAAAGTTTATTAAAAAATATTTTGTGTAATTAAAATTAAAGATTTTTATTATACAGATCGTATAATAAAACTTACGTATGGAGTCGTTAACGTATTGCGTCAAAGAAAAAATAAAAACCGGCTGTACTGAACCATCCGGTTATATGACAGCTAAAAACGGTAGGCCTATGTTTTGGTGCACTTGCGCTAATTGCGGAATCAAGAAAACCCGTTTCGTTAAGAGTTCGGAAAACTAGTTGGGCCCCCACAAGGTGGGGGCTTTGGCGAGATGGCTATGGAAGGTCTGACGATGCATGCGTTACCTTGGTTAGGAAAGAAAGCTGTTGAAATGGGTCGTTATGGAGCAAGTGAGCTGTTGAGAAATAAAAATATGCAAACCAAAGCTTTGGATTTCGCTCTCGACAAAGCAAAACCGTTTCTTGAAAATACTGCCTCACAGATAATGAACGAATTGTCAACTAAGATCAGGCCTGACAAAAAATATAAAACGGATAGAAAAGATTTAGATGGGAGCGGAATCGATGTTCATAAAATGATCGGTAAGCTTCCGAAACCGAAAGGAGGATGGACATTACCCGGACATAAATACACAGGACCATACAATGACTTGGATACACAACTGTCGTATGATCCGGAAACAGGAAAAATACTGGAGATCTACGATAAACCGACGGGTAAAACGGATGCTATAGCGATGCAGCATGACGTCGATTATTCTGTGTGCGCAAATAAACCGGAACCGCGAAAATGTAAAAACGAAGCGGATAGAAAAATGGTGAAAGCTTTGGATAGCGTGCCCTATAGTGATCGACAATGGGGTCACTGGTTAGCTAGAAATACTATCGACGTAAAACAAAAACTTGGGTTGGGAAACGGATAAGGCCGCCGAGTAAAAACGTAGAGACGTGGCAAGAAAAGCTAGCATACGAAGTACATAAACCTATAAGACGAAAGTTTTCTCGGCGGCGTGTTATTGTAAACGGAATCGATGAGATATGGTGTTCTGATCTTGTCGAGATGCAGAAATTAAGTAAGTGGAATAAGGGATATCGATATCTTCTCATGGTGTTAGATGTTTTCAGTAAATACGGTTGGATTGTACCGTTGAAGAATAAAAAGGGAGAGACCGTTAGGGAAGCGTTCAAAACAATATTCAAGAAAGGAAGAAAACCGAAAATGCTGTGGGTGGATAAGGGAAAAGAGTATTACAACAAGAATATGAAAGAACTGTTGGATAAAAATAAGATAGTGATGTATTCGACAGAGAATGAAGAAAAATCTAGTGTTTGTGAAAGATGGAACCGTACGATAAAAGAGAAAATGTATAAACAGTTTACCGTTCAAAACAATACTGTGTATTATGATATGTTACCGAGGATATTGAAAGAATACAATAATTCAAAACACCGAAGCATCGGTATGACACCTGTGGAAGCGTCGAAGAAAAAGAACGAAAGTGCTGTTTACTTAAATCTGTACGGTAAGAAGAGACGGATATATACTAACCCGAAATTTAAAGTTGGGGATAAAGTTCGAATATCAAAATACAAACGCCCTGTTTTCGATAAAGGTTACACACCGAATTGGACTGAAGAGATTTTTACTATCGATAAGATTCGATACACTAACCCTATAACTTATAAACTGAAAGATGAGTTGGGTGAGGAGATAACAGGTTCTTTTTATAAGGAAGAGCTGCAGAAGGCTAAACAGACCATCTTTCGAATTGAGAAAGTGATTCGACGAGATGCTCGAAAAGGTAAAGCGTTAGTGAAGTGGAGCGGGTATAGCGATAAATTCAACTCTTGGGTAGATCTGAAAGAACTGAAAGACCTGCGGTGAAGATCTCTTCTTTTCATTTCATGAACGTGAAATGAAAATTTAAAATGGTATTAAAAAATAAAATATATTGATATAAGATACTTACGTATGGAGTCAAAAACTGTTGAACAGCTTAAGGCAATTGCACGTGAAAGAGGATTGAAAGGTTTTTCACGTTTGAGGAAGGCGGACCTGATCAAATTCATCGAAAGTAGTATAAATACTCCCCCACCACGCGGTATCGTTAATTTTATAGATGAACCTCCCCCACCACGTGGTATCGTTAGTTTTATAGATGAACCCTCTCCACCCCAAAGAAGAAGAAAAAGACAACCCTCACCATCTCTGCAAGACGACATAATTCGTCAATCAGAGATACCTCAACGTAAACGAAATAAGAAGAGACAGAAGAAAGAAAAGAAGCAAAAAGCCCGTCAAGCAAAGAAGGATGAGAAATTAGAAGAGGTTGTAAATAGATCTGAAAGATCTGAAGATGAACACCGTCTTGCGGTGTTTGATAAGAAGAGACAAAAGAAACTAAAGAGGGAGGCTGCTCGTCTAACAAAGAAAATCAACCGTGCAAAAAACAAGCGTGGCACACGGTTCTTACAAGAAAAACTTAACCAAGTTTTGAAAAAGATCGATAATCAAGGGTTACCATATGAGATAATCAAGATATCTTCAAAGGAAAGTAGAAAGTTCAAATCGTTTTTCGATAAATTCAATGTAAAAATACTAAACCTGCACCTTTCAGGTGTATTCGATATTGACAAATTACTGTTGGAAATAGCGAACAAAGTAATAAAAGATAGAGGGTTACAAAACGGTGACAGGATTCGTTGGATACTAAGTCATCCGAGTTGGCAAAAACCGGTTAGTACAAAAATAATCACAATCACAGATAGCCTTGGGACGGATCTGGTCGAACAGATAGCTAGATTTGTTGAATACAAGGATGTACCGATTAGTGAGGTTGAGATAGAGATTCAGTCAATAAAGATTCCCCGGGGTAAAGGTCGATTGCGTGTAACAAAATTAAATGCATGCGACAAAAAGAGTATAATCACAATCAAAAATAATGATACAATCTGCCTTGCAAGAGCGATAGTGACGGCTCGCGCAAACATAAATAAAGAAAAATGGACAAAAACTCAGCTAAAGGACGGGTTTAATAAGTCGAGAAGGTTACAGAAAGAAGAAGCTCTAAAACTTCATAGGGAAGCTGGAGTTGAAATAAATCAATACGGTTCAACCCTCGAAGATGTAGAGAAATTTGCGAAACATCTAAAAATTCAGATAAACATTGTAGACGGTGATCAATTTAATGAGTTGATTTACACTTCTTCTGAAAAGGAAGAAAACCCTAATGCGCATTATGACCAGATGATATACCTTTACAAAAACAATAACCACTTTGACGTAATTACCAGTATGCCTGCGTTCCTAGGGAAAGATTATTATTGTCACACCTGCAAAAAGTCTTATGTTCATCGCGATCGTCATAAGTGCCCTGCAAAGTGTATAGCCTGTTTTAAATACTATCCTGATGGGAAAAAATGTTCTGGTGAAGAGATTATATGTGGTGATTGTAATAGGTCTTTCTTTGGTGTAGAGTGTTTTGAGGAGCATAAGCGGGACCGATCCTCTAGGGGATCAAGCGACATTGTGTGTGAAAATGTAGGTAAATGTCTGAAATGCGATCGTATAATTATAACTTCAAAAGATAGAGATGGTACGATTCATAACCTAAGGACCCATATATGTGGATATTCGAAGTGTACGAATTGTAAGGAGTACTGCAATATGAATGAACATAAATGTTACGTGAAACAAACGAGGTGTAAGGGAGGAAACTGTACAAAAAATATTTTTAAATGTGATGAAAATCCTGAAGCGGATCCATGTTATTCTTGTAAGACAAGAACTGAGAATTACATGTTCTATGATTGTGAAACAACTCAGGAGACCGGTGTGCATGAGGTCAATTGGATCGATTGTCAAGATTTTCATGGAAATATAAATACATTTGAAACCATCGATGAATTTTGTAGATTTATTTTTGAGGAAGATAAGCATAGAGGGTATACCTTCATTGCCCACAATTCAAAGGGTTATGATGCTCAGTTTATTCGAAATTGGTGTATAGAGAATGGTGTAAAACCTTATGTTATCTACAACGGGACAAAGATTATGTATATGAAGGCTGGTGGCGTTAGATTTGTTGATTCTATCAACCATAATCCTGGTCCGTTATCAGCATTCCCAAAGACATTTGGTTTGAAAGAGTTGAAAAAAGGGTATTTTCCACATTATTTCAATAAAAAGTGTCACCGAAACTATGTAGGACCAATTCCAAGTAAGAAACACTATGGTTATGATCAGATGAGTTCTTCAGCGAGAAAGGAATTCTTAGAATGGTATCAAGCACGAGTTGATGAAAACTATGTGTTTGACATGAAGAAGGAGCTGAGAGAGTACTGTAGAAGTGATGTCGATATCCTCCGAAGAAGTATGTTAAAGTTTCGAGAAGACTTTATCGAATTAGAAAACATCGATCCCTTTCTATATATAACCATCGCATCTGTATGTATGACTGTGTACAGAAGTAACTATATGCCTAAAAAAATGATCAGTGTTGTAAAGGAAACTACACGTGGAGAGACATATAGCCGATCCAGTATCGCATGGTTAGATTGGATTTCTCAGAGAGATGGGGTTAATATAAAACACGCTCTAAATGGCGGTGAAGAGACTTTACCAGGAATTGGTAAAGTCGATGGGTTTTGTGGAAACACTGTCTATGAATATCAAGGATGTTTTTGGCACGGTTGTGAGAAGTGTTATTCTAGTGAGACAATAAACACTAGAAATCAGTTGGATATGTTAACTCTTAGAAAGAGGACTGAAGAGAAAAACAATAAAATTAGAGCTGCCGGGTATGAACTGGTTGAGGTTTATGAATGTGAACTGGAAAAAGATAAAAAGTTAAGTAAATTTCGTTCGTTTCGAAAAAAGGAATGGAATCGAGAATTTGTTGGGCCTCTTAATCCTAGGGACGCATTTTTCGGTGGGCGAACAAATGTAACAAAACCAACTTACACCTTCAAAAGAGGTGAAAAAGGAAGATATGTCGACTTTGTTAGTTTATACCCAACAGTTCAATTCTACAAAAAATATCCGATAGGACATCCAACAAAGATATTTGACCCACCTCAGGAGTACGATGATAAATGGTTTGGTTTTGTGAAATGTAAAGTTTTACCACCAAGAGGTCTTTATCATCCTGTGTTACCGGTAAAAATAAAATGCGATAAGGCTGAAAAGTTGCTATTTCCACTCTGTAGAACATGCGCTGAAAATAAGATTCAGGAATGTACACATACAGATGATGAACGATCATTCATCGGAACATGGTGTACAAATGAGTTGAATAGGTCGATTCAGAAAGGGTATAAGGTACTAAACATATATGAGGTGTGGCATTTCTCTGATAGAGTAGATTTTCTTTTCGAAGATTACGTAAGAAAATTCTTAAAAATCAAGATGGAGAGTAGTGAGTTGAAGACTGGGAAAGGTTGTACTTACAAATCCGTTGATGAGTACAAGGCTATTGTAAAATCAAAGTTAGGAATTGAACTTGGAGAGATTAAGTACAATCCAGGAATGAGAGCAATCGCAAAACTATGTTTAAATAGTTTATGGGGAAAGTTTGGTCAACGAAATAACTTCAATCAGACAGAGTACGTCACTAAACTAGATGAATTTTACCAGATTTTGTTAAATGATTCTGTAGAAAATCTGAACATTCAGTTCATAAACGAAGAGATGGTTGAAATGACCTACAACTTGAAAGACCATTTTGTTGATAATAGCTATATCACAAACATATATATTGCTGCCTTCACAACCAGTCACGCTAGATTGATGTTGTATCGTCGTGTGTTAGACAAACTCGGTGATCAGGTTCTTGGTTTTGATACCGATAGTTGCTGGTATATCGATCGTGAGGGGGGTCAGCGAATCGAAACAGGTGATAGTCTTGGTGATCTAACCGATGAGTTAAACGGTCATTATATTACGAATTGGTGTGGTTCTGGTCCAAAATCATACGGTTACACAACAAGTAATGGGAAAATGGTATGTAAGGTAAAAGGTTTCAGACTGAATCACGAAAATAGTCAATATATTAATCATACAACGATGAAACAGATCATCGAAGGGGAAAAGAAACGTATAACAACCGTAAACGAACAAGCGATAACTCGAAATTCCTTAACAAAACAGATTGAAAATAAGTATCAGGAAAAAGACTTTAGAATGTGTTACGATAAACGATGTATGGTAAAGACTGAATCAGGAATCGAAACCTTTCCATACGGATATTGAATCGATAAAACACACTAAATCTTGAAAAGTACCAAGAGTGAATAATTATAGATGATTCGTCTATAATTATACGATGAACGTTAAATTAACAATAAAACACACTGAAAATGGGAAAGTGCCCCAGAGTCCCTCTTATAACTACTGAAGTTATTTAACTTATAATATAGCGTGAAGCGTGTGTGCATAAATTTGCATGCACTAATGTTACACGGAAAAATTCAAGAAAACCGGACAGCAGACCTTAACTTTGCTCACTTTGGCTCAAATAAAAATTAGTAGGTTTCTACTATTTGTCGTCATCGTAACTCTGAAAACTTCTGTGTCAAAAATACAAGGTTAGTGTGCTCGACGGGCAAATCGACTTCGTGGCAAACCAATCGTAATTCCTAGTAACTGTTCAGTCAGTCGAAACACAGTGAGTAGGAACCCCGTACAGCGGATAGATTTGTCTTTCTACGATTCCTTTATAGTTGTTTCTGTAGAACTATAGCTTATTATCAAGTTTGTGTCAGTTGCTTATAAGTACAAAAAGCTAATTTCCATCCGGTAAGCGCGGCTAGCGATTCAAAAAAAAATGTGAAATGCAAAATTTTAAAATTCCTTTTTTAATTTCTGTTTTGACCAATTTGATTGATCAAATATTTGATCGCAAGCGAATTTTTATTGCCGATCCAGCCGGCTCGCTTGCTCGGTTTTCTGCGTTTTTCGAATTTCTCAGATCATTGAGTTTTATTAAGCGATTTGGTGACGAAACTGTTTTCACGGCCATTGCCGGTTAACACTCACCAGCCACCCAAAAAAATCTGTCGTGAAAAATACAGCCGCAGCATTTGTTATTTTTTCATTTTATCAGCAGTTCTTAGTAGATGAAATTGGGGGTTCAGAAACTTTATTACAGCCGAGTGATATCAAAATTTAAATAAAACGTTATTACTGAAAGTCAACTGACTACGCGCGTGAACGCACAACTTCGGACTACATTCATCGATTATGTCATTCTTCGACTGCTATTTCATTCTTCGAAAAATTTACTGATTATTCGTACCTTATATTCTAAAATCGAATCATGAGTTTTGTTTTTAAGATTAATCTTTAAAAGGTTTTCTTCTGGCATATTGACTGCGTTCCCCAAAACTCAAGCTCTAAAAATTAGTAATCTAATTTAAAATATACACGCGAAGAATACAATCTTCATACATACAAATTTATGAAACAATATTGTTCAATTGGCGACTGGCCGGTTATAATTGCATTTTTAAATTTTAATAAGTGACTCATTTGTACTTTCAACTGTTTTTGGTTAAAGATAGTTTTGAAAACAAAGACTTCTTTGTTTGTGATGGGGAATAGCTAATAGGTTCCTGAGAAGTGAAAATACAAAACTGAATGCAAGGCTGGCACTACGGCAAAGGGCAGATTTATTGAATGGCCAATATTTCGACTAACAGAATTAGTCTTCCTCAGGACCAGGGCTGTACTGAAAGAAAATACTGTAACGGCTCCTAAAATTTAAAAAATACATGGTTATAAATTATTGGCTAATACATGACATATAAAGTGTATGATAAAATACTGAGTTCAGCGTTCCTTCCTTCGGTTAATGCCTTCTGGTGATAAAGTGTTCCCTCTATGAATTAAAAAGGCCTCGCGTGCTTTTCGACTATAAAAATATGGGGCTGCGGTCGAATTATCGAGTTAACACGAGTATTAACATCAATTTCTATTATTTAATTTTGTTGCTGGTGAGTCATTATCCTTCTAATTTTACTAAATATTGGGAACGTTATTGATGTCAAACTATCAGTTAATTATTATATCAGACCTTACATTGATGACAATATTACCTTGGTTAAATTCTAAAAGCTAATAACTTTTAATTAAAATTGAAATCAAAAAATCCAATAGAGGTTTTGACGGATCAGTGAGTGGTAAAATCAACTTGCTTTGTGTTCTTCTCTAGGAGCAAACTTGGACACAAAACCACGTTTTTAAAAAAATATACTGATTTTTAGTGACTTACAGCATTGCCGAAAAGCGCGATCCCTTCAATAAAAAACAATCCTTATACACCTCCATTATTCGCCAATATCTCTGTTAAATTTTAGCGAAATTGGCTTTCAAACTTTCACGATATAACCTTTTTCAAAGTGACATCCCTGCTAAATTTTGTCTTATCACTGAATTTATTCATGGCCATGAAGGTATCCCCTGCGACCTTTAACAACAACAACAACGTTTATTCGTGCTGTAAAATTACACGGAATATATAAATTAAAAATAGATACAGTTGCTGCAGTTACCCAAAACAACTAAAAAGCTAAACTAGTTGGGTAACCATCATTTATTAATTAAAAATGATATACACGCGAGTCAGAAAAGTGGCTTTACTTAGGGGCGGACCATTAGAAATCCTTGGGGGGGGGGGGGTAAAAATTGTTCAATGTGTGAATGTTTTTTCGGTCTGAGTTTCCTGCAGGATTTTTTTTCGGGCGGTGCAAGTTTGTTCTGATTTTTGGAAGATAGAAGGTAGGTCAAGTCGCAATTAATGGCAATTTGTTGAATGCGTTTTTGTACTTTTTAATTTACAGGACTGAACCATGTCCATGCTATTTGCTTCGCTTGTTTTTGGCCTTTTCTGCGCTGGATATGTCCGCGGTTACCCGCCGAGCGGTAAGTCAGTTACTTAACAGTGAACATTTTAGGTTTGCAATCGAAACGAAATTCTACATCATGCATCCAAATCTTAACGCGGGACAACATATTTCTTTTGGGTTTCTTGACTACTCTTCCAGAAAACAATGAGAAAACCTGAGATTAAGAGAAAAGAAAGGAAATTCTTTGAGAAAAAAAGTAGGACATTTTTAAATCAATGAGACGTTTTTCGGTTGTTGCTTCATCCATCTTCAGCGGACCTACAGTTGATTCGACCCATTTAAAGTATACAATAAATTATGAATAATGACAAAGTGGATGTCGAAACATCCGAAACATGTCTTGCAAAAAAACAATGTCAGTATTCCTTCTCTAAGCGTTATCTTGTTCATGATAGGATTTTCGAATCAGTTTGGAAACGCGAAATTAAAACTTTTGGAGAATGAGTATCAGCTATAACTAAATGAACCTACGGTGGCACGGAATGGCCAACCATGATGTGTTTTTTTTGTTTTACCTAAGTCGAGATTTTCCCAGTCTCGACTTATATACCTCGAGATCTCGACTTCTAAAGCGAGATCTCGGCTTATAACACGATATGTCGACTTATAATGCGAGATTTCGACTTATAACTCGAAATCTCGACTTATAATACAAGATCTTGACTTGTAACCTGAGATCTAGTCGACTTGTAACTCGAGATCATGGATGACTTCTAACACGAGATCTCGACTTATACTTATCCAGAGTTCGACTTATCACGCGAGAACTCGACTGATAACTCGAGATCTCGACTTATGACGCGAGATATCGACTTATTAACACCAGATCTCGACTTATAACACGAGATCTCGACTGATCTCGACTGAACAAGCAAACAAACATTACAAGCAAACAAACATTACCCTACAATCAAATAATTCACGGCTAAAATACCTAAAATACCTCTAATAGACGTCTTCAAGACATATGCGTCCTAATGTACAAGGTTAAACACACTGAAATGTGTTCAGAAACTATCACAAACATTTTTAAACCTCGTGATTCATGCTACAGTTTGAGAAACTCAGATTTTCTTTTACCCAGGTTTAACACAGTTTCATTTGGTAAGCATTCCCTTCGATATTTAGGTCCCATTTTATGGAGTAAGCTGGATAATCAAAGTGCCCTTTGGGCTATCTCCTGTAAGTTTTTTTCCCGTCATGCAGTGCTGTCATATTATGTCGGAATATTGTTACAAGAATCAGAAGAAATTTTCTACTGATTACACACTTATTGTCGCTTGATAAAATAAACCTTTTTTATTCACATGTACATACAGCGTTTGTGAAATTCTTTCTGATCACTTTCAAGCACCCGTTGTAAGATGGATTCCACACTGTACAGCAACAATGCTTCTACTTACCTTAAACTCTCTCTTCCCTTTCTTTGGAACGTAATGCTATAAACAATATCAGTTCATTTTTACAATTGATTGGGAAATATTAAGCACACATCGTAAAGAATGTTAGACAATTTAAGCGCACGAATGATGATTCATCTCTACCGGACCGATCGATTTCCAAAGGCCTAGTACTGGAATTGCAAGTTGATCTGACATAATAATTATAAAGGGAATATTCATACTTTTTCTAAATTTCCCATCCAGATAAAGCCAGAAACACTCCCACCGAATTTCATGCTGCTAATATGCCAGCAGTAAATACATATAAATAAACGTTTCATTACAATGTTCACGAAACATGAGAACCCGGCTAGTGAACGTGCATTGTTACTAAAACAGGAAATGACGTGCATGCCACAGCGAACAATAAGTTTATTGGTGAAACTCATGTTCCCTTAAAACATGAAAACTGCCATAATCGTAGGCCGCAGAAATCATTGCTATGCAGAAGAGAATTATACAGTAGCAATGTTACCTAACTGAATGCCAGGGTATTTTTCAAAACAGCGATCGTGTAAACAGGCAAAATGCGTCCGCTTCTTTCCTGAGGTTTTCAGATTTCATCTTTGATATCAAATACTTATTTTCTAAAAATATCATGATTATAACATATGTTGTTATATTTTCCTCCAAAAACGCGTTTTGTACTAATACCTAAACTTAAAAACCCTGAATTCTAATAACCCAAATCTATATTTCACAATTACATTTCTTTTCCTTTCGTTTGTAAATATCTACTTTACTTTATACAGAAATTCTGGAAATATTTCTTTCTTTTTTATGACGCATTTAATTAAAATCGACCTGTTTATTAACCTTTATTAAGATAACGGTTTAGGTTAAAAGGATGTCTCAAGAACTCTTGAATTTTTTAAAAAATACAGCCAAATAAATTGCTCTCTATCTCTTGGAAAGTTGTCTGAAGTCTTAGTTCATTAAATCAAGCTATGAATATATGGCTTTGTCAGGCCACAAACGTGCACTAAAAATGAATCACTCTAATACAGAATAAACAAAATAACGAGAGCTTGAATTTTTGATAAAATACGGCCAAATAAATTGCTCTCTCTTCTAACGTTCTCTAAAATCGTAGTTAACTAAATCATCAACGTAGGAATATATCGCTTTGTCAGGCCAAAAACATGCGCTCGCTAAACCGCTTTCAAAAAATATGCTACTCGACTCTTGTGTTCTTATCATAGTATCTAATTTTACAATTAAACGAGACTTACCTGTAAGTTGACGTTTGATTTGAATTCTATCCTGTCATCAGTCCGGAACGAAGGAGTAACATGAGAAGCACGCGCGCTAGCTTATTGAGCCATTATTTAAAGAAAGGGCTTGTTGGAGGTCGCAGGAACGAAGGAGAAGGGATGGGTAAATGCCAATAGGAAGGGCATGTTACTCCTTCGTTCCGGACTGATGACAGGATGGAATTCAAATCAAACGTCAACTTACAGGAAAGCCTCGTTTAATTGTAACATTCTATCTGTCATCAATCCTAAGTCACTACGGAGTACCATGAGATTTCAAAGCCTGTGAGCTCCAACAGGGCCATGCAACGTACCAAATATTAGTGAGGTACGAAGTCATAATAGGAGACTTAACAGGACGTCCAATAAAACAACAACAGTTGGACTTTAATAGAACCAAACGAAAAATGGCGTGATAAATATGTTGTCAATTCAGAATATCTAGACGATGTATAGATACGATTACATTTCAGGTGATTATAAGAAGAACGGTAAAAAGGGCTAGTCAACCTGAACACCGAAGTCAAAATGATTCAATAGGGTTTGTCCGAGGTTGCCACTAATGGACGTATTAGTGTTCAGCAAATGTTCGAGCGTAAGACCATCCCCCAGCCTAGCCCCCGCTGTAAGAGGAGGAGGCTGTTCGACTACAGTCAAACCTGTATATAACGGCCCTGTATATAGCGGTCACCCTGTATATAACGGTCACCGAACAACTTCCCAAAAATCATGCCTTATATTTAATGTAAAGTTTACCTGTAACTAATAGCGAAACGTGACAAGCCTTATTCAACAGCTCATCTGCAAGATGCCATCATTCCAATATAGGCCATGACTATCGCAAAAGACTTGGATCTTAGACTCTTTTAGCCGTGATGAAGAAACACTATCTCGCAAGTTATGCTAACCACAGACTTGCGCTCATCTTCGCCCACATTAAGGACCGAGCAATGAACTGTTCCTAAGCAGCGACTTATTCCTTTACTTACGCGGCTACTACTGATCTTGCAACACTTTAAGTAACGCTCCACATAAGAACTACAGTAAACTTCATTGTTCTGTGGCATTGGCTCTTTCTCACATAGAATGTCTTTGATTTCAAGAATAGGGGAGGAGCTAATGGTTTATAATTATATTTCAGTATAAAAATAAAGAATATCCATTTGCGTCAGATAAATTTTAGGAAATGTTCTTGCTTAACTAATAAAAATAGCAGAAGACAATAGCGAATAAGTAAGGGTTAGACAATGAACGCGAGTGTTCTATGGGATATAGTGCCTCGAGCATAGATAGATGTCCACGAGGGCGTAGCCCGAGTGGCACTTCTATCTAATGCGAGAGGCGCTATATCCCATAGGACACGAGCGTTCATTGTCTAACCGTCTTAGAAAATGGTCATATCCGCGAAGAAAACATATGTTATGCAGATCGTATTTATGAGCGTATTTTAATTGTGTCATTCACACTTGGGAATCACGTTGTTATTTTGTTTTGGATGTCGCCGTAACGTTGGTAGAATTTTACGAATAACAATGCTTTTCTTTCTTTGGAGCTTTGTTTATTCTTTGTTGTTTTGATGGCTCATTTGCTCCGACTATGAGCCAGTATACAGAGCTCGAGGAACTTGAGGCCGTCCTTGCCACTCAAGAGTTACTTGCTTTTGAGAGCGTAGACATATCCGAGTGCTTGGGGGATGATATGAATTCGACAAAAGTGCACGTTTCCAAAAGGCTACGACAGTGAACGAAATTGAGCAAAGAGAAAGAGACAGAATTCCAAAGCACGGTGAGATCAGTTTTTCGGTTGTTTCGGTGTGTACCGGAGGACAGATGACGTAAAACAAAAGGAACAAAGAACGACAATAATACAAATGCAAAACAAGACCAAAAATACAATACCTCACAAATAATAGAAGACAATGAGTACCGGTACACGCAGAAAGACCCAGTCTTTCGTTTAATTTTTCCTAAAAATTGTTAAGTCGAATTTCGTTTTGTTATTTTGGTGATTAATCTCTTGCTTAAGTTATGTAAAGCGAAAACTTCAAATAAAATTGTCATTGTTGTTTTTGTTTAAATTAGCAACCTGTAATTCATTAGTATGCTCTATATACTCATTAGTATGCTCTATTTTCTCATTAGTATGCTCTATATAGAGCATACTAATTAGGCTTTTAAACAAAGGAAAACAAAAGAATTCATTAGTATGTTCTATATAGAGCTTACTAATGAGTAGTTATTTTACCCCACAATTTCCCTGGGCTTCAAAGCCCTCGCCTCTTTACATAATTTAAGACAGTTTATGGGATATAGAGCACACAGTCAAATACTCGGCACTGATTGGCTGAGTGGGTGTGACCATTTTCTAATTTTGCTTCTTTGATGAAGTTCCTCAAATACAATTTCTTTAAAAATTTGCATGTTTAGCGATTGGGTCCTAAATTACATGAACCCTTTAAAAAATCAAACAAAATGCACCTTGAAACCTAACATTTTAGCGGTCTTCGAGTCTAGACCAATCAGATCACTAGTTGTAACAATGAAAAAAGTTGACATTCCATCGTGCATTGCCGTTAGCACTTTCCTTCTTATGCGAATCATTACTTAAGGGATGGACCATTAGAAAAGTGGCTGGAATATTTTTTTTAATTGTCCTTGGGCAGATTTTTTTTTTTTTTTTGCGATAATGCGTGGGAATTTTTTTTTCCTTAATAACAGGTTAATAACAACATTTTATTAAATGATTATGTTACAGCCGATAAAGCGTTTGGGCTCCCTGTGTATGCGCCGAGAATTCCAGCATCCTGGAGCAACATATTGTAACGCAAACTGATCATGCATGAAAGGCAACTAAATAGTTTCTTTAAACCTTTCAAAACACTTCAAATAAAGAGCAAAAATCTTTAATATACCTGTATCTTCCTGACTGTTCACTACTTGGCTATCTTCTTACAAAACGAGAATCTTATCTTTTTAATATTATCGCTTCCCAAATCGAGCGCGTGACATTTGTGATGTCTGCGCGCGAGAGTGGAGAAGTTAACTCGATTATCACTTTCAGTTTTCTTGATGTCCAAAAGTTTCGAGACCTAAGTTTTACCATTCAAATGAAAGCTACACGTATCTTGGAAGCAGTACTTTCACTGGAATTCCTTTTTGCAATCTTCCGCACAGGGAGCAGAGGAGCCAAATTTGACCTTTACGCGTTTGATCTTCGATCTGTTGTTTACGAGTCTGTTTTTCGCCCCAGCGGGACCCCAAGCGTAATCGGAGCTTTCCGTTGGGTAACCGCAAATTGCTGACTGTGGGCGCCACAAAATCGTTACGCAACAAGAAGAGAGACTGTCTCTTTTTCTTCTCGGCACTTCGTGCCTCGCTCGGAAAGCTTACGCTTTCCGGAAAGCGCCGATTACGTTTGGGGTCCCGCTCGGGGAAAAACTCTGCTCGCTGTGTCCTTACCCGCGAACTTACGCACTATCAAAACAATTTCAGGAAATTGAATGTCAGTCAAATGCGTTTTTCGATGGGATATCAGAACACGCAAGACTTGTACGACACGCACATCATTTCGATCTGCTTGCTTGCTTGCTTGCTTGACGCCTTGCTTTCACGAACGACAAAGAAAACGGACAACCCCGACTTCAGTCACTTTCGAGCCAACTTTCCCGTGTTGGACCGCGATGACGACTACTTAGACCACGGAGTTTCGCGTGTCACTCTAAAATGTTCTTTCCAAAGAAAATTTAGCGCTGGATTTGCCAACAAACTACGGAACCAGTTTTGTGAACGTGGCCAAACCCAAGCTCTTTTTCTTCGTTGCGCGTTTTGACTCATTTGACTGAAAAGCGTCAACATAAACCGGCGTCGATTTCTTTGTCTTATTCTAAATTCTTCTTCCACAACGAGAAAGTGATAAGCTTGGTGAAGTAGCAAAGCCCGCTGTCGTTGCAGCAGGAAAAATAAAAGCCAAATAAGAAAAGCAATTTTGAGCTTTCGAGGTTGCATGATGTAAAATAAATGTTAACATCTTTGCCGCACTCATGCACATGCTTGAATATGCGTGTAATTTGATTGACGGCTCTGTCACTTGAAGTATACTCAGAATTTTAAATATGAACGCTTATCAATGTAAGTAAACATATGTGATTTAAAGTATACTTGAGGTCTTTGATTTAATACTTAAGGTCTATTTACTACGCTAGTATGAACCCACCTATTGACTGGAGCGTTTCCATTTTAAAAATGGTGATAAGTGACAAATTGGTTTAGTCCCTTGAGATTTAGAATGAGTCTGTGGCCCCCGTCTTTCTTAGGTCTAATGAAGATGGGGAAAAACACTTCATAAGAATCATGATCAGTTGTTTCAATAATACTTCTAGATAGTAGTTTTGCTACTTCATTGTCAATAATGGCACATTCTTCAACAGAGAAAATAGCCCGGGGAAAATAGATTGTGGGCGTGTAGTGTTAAATGGCCTCGTGTCCAACTCAAGAGTTGCACCTCTGACAGATGTCAGAATTTCCTTATCAGAGGTAATCTGCCGCCAGGCGCTAATGGACTTGGTTATGCAACCAGCCCTATATTTAGTGTATCTTGACTCCAAATATTCCTTTAGGTCACGTACCGATTTTTTGTTTTTCAGAGATTCTATTATGTCCTCTCAGTTCGGTTCTTGGAGGTGGTTTTTTCTGGTCCTTCCCTAAAATTACGGCTTGCTCTCTCCAGGCCTGAAGTGTTTGCCAAAATTCTTTTGTGCCCTGTGCTTGTTATCATAATGGGAATTGTATGGGCGGGAAAAACGTGACGCGCCAGATTTGCCTGCGCCTATGGCTTTCCCAAAGTTGTTCGTATCTTTAGCATCGCGCACTTGTTTGGCTAAGTCGGCCCCAAATAGCAAATCTGAACGACTGGCCGACCCATTTGCCTGGGTGCAAAGCGAATGAAATTCAGTTTAAAGGGCCGGTTTAATCTGCTCTCGGCGTAAGCGGGAAGCTCCCAGACAGCGTGTCCTATTAGGACAATGGCGTCGATATTAGCGGCCAGTGTTTCTTTATCTGTGTTCGGTTTCTGGTCCACTAATCGATCACTTGCTTTTAAAATGCCGAAAGTGGCTTCCTGTAAGGCTTGTTGTATGTTACTGACTCTCAGGTCAGCTTTGCGCTTAGAATTATTCATTTGATCCCAAATTTCTGGGTTGACTATTACGGTGGATATGTCGGCGCAATTTTCAGGTTTGGCGTGTTTAGCCAGTAGTGCTTTGAGCTTATCGTTGGGAAGGGTGATGCCCCACCATTTGGACGCTATGTTAGCGAAGCTTTGATTTATTTTGGCGCCAATATTTTTATCATCAATGAGGTCAGCCTCGAGAGATTTGAGAAGCTCGTGGTCTTCTTCGGGCTCAGTTGTTTTAAATGGCGCTTCGACCTCATTAGAGTTCGATCCCTCAAGGAGATCCGTGTGTTTTGACGCTCAACAATCGTTTTTAATAAGGAGGCCATTGTGCCCATATTTACGTTTATTTCTGAAAGTGTTTGTGCTAGGTTTTCGCCAGGGTGAGTGATCTCAGGTTGAGAATTATTGCCAGGTTGGCTGTCTGACGCACCAGTTTGGTGGCTAGCCTCAAGTTTATCGTTTTCAGCTGACATGATGAGCAATTAAGAGGTTACGACACAATTTTTGGATGTAGATTGCTAAAGGGAAAAAAGAAAAGTAGCAACCAATAGTTAGTGATCTCTATTCAGATTGTAAATACTCACGACATTAAGTATCCGTCGTTTCGGCTCCGCAATCGAGCGTACAATGGCTCAATAAGCTAGCGCGCGTGCGTCTCATGGTACTCCGTAGTGACGTAGGACTGATGACAGATAGAACAGTAATGTGCTAACAAAAATGCAACAGGAATGTCCCCACAAATTCACTAAAAAGTCTATTAATAGTATCTAACGCATTTTTTGCTAACAAAAATGCATAAAGAATGCATATTAGCCCACATAAACTCCTGTAAGTTAAACATTAACTTACAGGAGATAAAAATGATAAAACGTGTAAATCATTAAGTGATTTTAGAAATCGAATGCGTAATAAAGATCTGACATCTCTTATTGATGATGGATGCAAAGGATGTCTTCTGTGTAATAGTTGATGTCTCATCGGAAATTATCTTAGCATTTTTAGCATTTTAGCACTTAGTTTTTAATATTTTAGCAACTATTTGTAACATATTGTATGGTTTTTTAGTCTAGTTAACTAATTATCGTATCTATTTTATTATATTAAACTGTAGGTGTCCCCTATTAGTAGAGGGCTTGCCCCTCGGCTAGTTCTTCCTGACACATAAATAAAGTTTCTATCTATCTATCTATCTCATACAGAAACATATTAATGGATATTAATGGATATTAATGGCTATTAAGGTATACAAAGGCGATAGATTAAAAAAGACAGTAACTTGATGTACCCGCTCAACAAAAACCAACTGAAACATTTCACTTTACGCATTACTCATCATGTCATCCCCCAGGTGTCAAAAAAGGTTGTATGAAGGGATAGGCTCTAAGAACAAACTCTTCTAAGGGACGGACCCTTGTTTTTTTGACGGGGGGTGTTGGAAAATTTTTACATGCAAACATTTTTTTTTATATGCGGCACCTGCTGCAAACATTTATTTTGTGTCTCCGTCCAACTGCCATACTTCAGCAAACAATTTTTTCTTTATTTTTTGCTTGCATACAATTTATTTCAGTGTTTGTAGCCTCTGCAAACAATTTATTATTTTCCAACACCCCCTCATCAAAAAAGTAATGGTCCGTCCCTAAAATACAGTACTATTTGATGAAGAGAAAGTCAAAAACGTCAAAAAACACCTCCTCAGAAAGGTTACCCAGAAAGTAAGCGAAATTTGAACCCAGAAAACTAGCCCTCCAAAGAAAACAAACGAATATTGCTCTTTGTGGCATCAGTGTCCAAACTGAAACAAATTCTCATGAAAGAATGGAATTTTATTGAAAGCCAACCATTGCTAAACGGCCTTTTTAAGGAACCACAAATCGGGTGTTTCTTGGTGTTGCGGAAGCCATTGTTGGTTAGCTTTTGTGTTGTGGTGTGGGTATTGTTCAGTGTCTTTTGAATCTTTTGTTTTACGTCATTTGGTGATCACACCATCCGCAACACCAAGAAACTACCCACAAATCATATCATAGCGGAACCCGCGGGCCGAAGGCCCGGCGGAGCACCATACTCATAGAACCAGGGGATAGAACCTATGCCCTTCATTTTCATGGTCATGGCTAGCGGAATGTTTCGCGGGCGCGCGTGTGCTCGCCGCCGCCGCCGCGGCCGTCGCAGGACTACAATAGAGAGCTTACGAATCGACGACTTTCGCACGACGACGCCGTTGGATTGCGTGACATGCCTACTGCGCATGATTTTGTGGGAAGTTGCCGGCGTCGAGCCAAAGTCGACGACGTTGTTTTGAGCAAATTGACGGCGTCGCCAAAACAGCAGAACGTGAGGTCAGTTTTCGAAGTTTTCTCTCGTTAATTCAGGGGATTCTGCCAGATAATTCAAGAATCACATCAGGGAGATGTTCTTGACATAAATGTTTCTGACTTTTTGTCTGTTTTCATTCAAGTAACGCCCCAAAATATCAAGTAAAAATATGGCAAGTGAAACAAGTGAAACGCCAAGTGACACGAAAAGGTCAGGATGAGATTGCTGAATGAAAACTCGTTTATGTTAACCACACCTTATTGAGAGATAAGACATTTGCTTTTGTTTAACGAATTTTCAAAAAAATTAAAAGGGGTGTATATTTTATAGTCGGGTCTATAGTTAAAAATTAATAGGAAAATATTTTACTGGAAGCCGGGACTGGAAGCAATACGCTGCTAAATTTCAAAAAGTTAAGCTTGTAATTCGATGAGGTTTTTTATTCTTGTCCTGAATCGTCTTTTAGCCAGCCTGAAGTTGTAGAAACACAAATTTGTCTCGGCTTTTCTGCTATGCGAGCGAGCAGATTGATTTATAGAGACATCTTACATAGGCTTGTAAACGCGTAAATGTCGGGCAATTTTCGTTTTCTAAGCTTTGTCTATTTTTGGTCGCTTCGGCTGTTAGGATAAGTCTGCCGTAGATATTTCGCATTTTAAACAATACACTTGTCCAGCTGTCCAAGAGATCCAACACCGCCCAACGATTTGTGCGCGCCCACCAACGTCGTCGTCTTCATTAGGAATCATAAATTCAAATTTCTGCAGGACGACGTAGCGGGACTATGACGTGCCCCAACGGCGTCGTCGTGTAAAAGTCATCGATTCGTAAGCTCCCTAATAGCTCGCAGGCGCGTATGACGTCGCAAAACATGCATGAAACCAAAGCGAGGCTTTGTTTTTCGCGCGGTTACAAGGCCGAATGTCACGTCAGCTGGAAAAACATTTGATGTTTTGCTGTGAATTTACAAAGCGGAGAAACCCGTTATAAAGGCGTTATTTCCCTGAACACATGTATGCTTTTTTATGATTATTTCCACAATGAAAAGTTTCCTAATATACCTGTTTCATTAGTATCTGAGCTACATAACTACAATACCCGCAGTACATCATCTAATCAAGTAGTCATACCCTCATTTCGAACTAATCTCAGGAGATTCTGCCCGAGCGTTATTGGAAGATTTTTTTGGAATAGTATTCCGCAATTAATCTGAGACAAACCATCTAGAAAGATGTTTAGAAAAGCACTTTTACGCTGGTACCTTGCTCAATACTAATGAAATATCATCTCTTTTGACATTTACCAAGCTATTTTATAAGTTTTCCTTTACTTTTTTTACTAAAAAAATTACAAGTTTTTTGTTTATACTTATATAACTTTAGGGGGCACAATATTAGTTTATCTAGACGTGCTCCTCTCCTCTCCTTCCTAATATAATGTGATTTTAATTTAATTAACATCTGTAAAGGTTTGGAGTAAACAAATAAATGAAAAAAATCAAAGGCTCCTAAGAGCCAACCCGTGAATTTCAAATGCTATAACGCGTAACGCAATATTGCGGTAAGCGTATGTTTCCACTCTGTCACGGTTAAATATATTTTTTTAAATTAAACGTAAGGATTTTGGTAGTTTCTTGGTGTTGCGGATGGTGACGTACAACAAAAGATTCAATTGACGTAAAACAAAAGATTCAAAAGACTCTGTACAATACCCACATCACAACACAAAAGCTAACCAACAATAGCTTCCGCAACACCAAGAAACACCCAGGATTTTTGACAAACGCAAAAAATAAAAATACAGTACATCACTTTCATAATGTTCAGTCCGAAGAAGAAAGAAAAAAAAAGAAATAAAAATTGGCACAAGCGAGATTCGAACCTGGGCCTTTTGGATGTGAATCCACGCTTTACACCACTCGACCACCGTGACCATTGACTTGAAATAGGATAAATTTTATTACTTGAAGATAGATAACCATCAAAGTGCGCGTGTCAGTTGAAGATTCCTTTTAGATCGATTTTAACGTTGCATTTAAGACTCCAAATGCGAAATATCTTTAAGCTTATTGTTGTTTATATTCGTTTACACCAATTTTGTTATTGTTATGGCTCGATTCACGCTGTTCTTGTTACAAAACGCATTCGTAACAAAGCATTACGTCACTAGGTTTACAGCTGATGGAAGGAGTGAGCGAGTGAGTGACTCATTTGCATAGCTGTCGCCGTTACCGATAACCCGTTCATTACGCATGCGCGTATGTTCACGGGTTAAAAATGAAAATGAAATGAATATTTCGCGGTTTGCTACTCAAGACAAGGATTCTAATTAAGGGATACTCAGAAGCCGCTTTAATGGAAAAAGACGAGCTTTCAGGGATAAAATCTTGCTTCGAGGAACTTCATGTATTACGTTTTTATCAATGAGGGAGATGTTTGCTTTTTACGGATTTCAGAACCAGAAGCGGAGATTTGACTTAATTCCAAGCGAGGGAGGGACTTAAAGGTAAAACAGATTACATTTTTCGATGGGAATTTATCTTGATATCAATCTGTGATTGAGTTTATCTTTGTGTTCTCGTTAGTTTTGGAGAATTGTTTATAAACGTGTAGCTTCAGTTCAGTATTAATTTCTTGAATTTCATCGAAGACATGGCTCGGCCTCGATGCGATATAAATGGTACGCGTTTTGCTTTTAAACATAAACTAAAGGAGATTTGAATAAATTTTTTCGAAAGAATATTGTGTTGTCCATTTTTATGTGTTTGTTCATTCATTATATAGATTGAAAAGCGATTTTATGTAAACAAAACAATACTTACATTTTATACTCGCGTCGCCTTATGCAAATATGTTTGTGTATTTTTGCAATTTTGATTTCCAAATCAGTTTCTCGAGCATTTTTTGACAAGCAACAACTGTATTTTATTCGAAAAATAGTTGTAATAGTTATTCTAGACGGAGAAAAAGTTGTTTTTGTGAACTTTTGTACGGTCTAAATGTACTGTGCAGACGGTCGGGTAATACTGTTTTTGAGAATTGCTAAAATCGAAAAATAGCCCGGTCGGTCGTCAATCTTAATTCTTGTGTTTCCGACCTTTCACCTAAGTAAAGTTTCATCTTAGTTAAGCTTGTTCAGAGGGTGTTCAGAGGGCTTCGCTGTTAGGCTAAGCCTAACTATATATATTACAATTAAAGGACGTTCCTTAACAGATATAGTCGTGAGAGCAAAACTATGAGAACGGCTAAAACACGAACGTGGAAGTCGTGCAGGCATGTCATCCCCATTTTACACCTCTCTGGACTTTCAGGCATGGCACCACAAAGTATTACATACACTGCAGGGATTCGGTAACACACAGGCTTCACAAAAAAGGGCTGACTTTCGCCAAAATATCCACAAATACAACGGCTTTTGATGATCCAATTCTCAATTGAGACAGGCGTTATGGGCTTTGCAATTTTGGAACTCGAGTTGTAAATCAAGACTGCAAGCCAAGATATCTTGTAATAAGTCGAGGTCGAGATCTCGCGTTATAAGTCGAGATCTAGAGTTATAAGTCGAGATAGGAAAATCTCGATTTAGGTAAAAAGAAACACATCACGGATTGCCCTTACAATCTAACCTTCTAATACTGCGATAACTAATTTCCAAATAAAATAATTTCCAGTAGTCTTCAGTAACACGAACACTCATGATGTTGTTTCTATTTTCTTGTATAGATTATGCTCTTCATTTCCCAAACAAAGGAACCAGTGATTACGCCAACATCTGGGGAATGCGAAGTTTGACGCAATTCACCGTGTGTTTCTGGATGAAGGCATCTGGTAACAATTATGGAACAGCATTTAGTTATAATGTCCCAGGCAATGATAATGAATTGCTTGTGTATAACTACAAGGACTTTCATCTGTATATTGGCGGTGGTAGCAGGTGAGTTATAATTTACAAATTAAACGCGATCTAATTAACTAACTAACCAACTAACTAAACGTAACAAACTAGCCGAACAAACAAACTGACAACTGGCTAACTAACAACCAATCTGAATGACTGACTAACAGGCTATCAGACTGAATATCAGCCGGACTAACTAACCCGACTAACTGACCGTTGACTGACTGACTGACTAACTGACTGACTGACTGACTGACTGACTGACTGACTGACTAACTGACTCACTGACTCACTGACTCACTGACTAACTGACTGACTGACTGACTTACAAACTGACTGACTGACTGACTGGCAAACTGCATGACTGACTGACTGACTTACAAACTGACTGACTGACTGACTGACTTACAAACTGCATGACTGACTGACTGACTGGCAAACTGCATGACTGACTGACTGACTAAGGGCTAGCGCTGGAAATATCAGCTTTTGAAACTCTTTACCGTGGCCAGTCTACCTTTTCAATTCAGTTGATAAAACTAAATTTTCGTGTGACTGACTGACTGACGTCGCTAAAGCCTGGTTTCCATATAATCGCAACGATCGCAACGATCGCAACGATCGCAACGATCGCAACGATCGCAACGATCGCAGCGATCGTTACGATCGACGATCGCTGCAATTCTTGCGACTCTTGCGATCATATGGAAACCAAGACGTTGCGATCGTTGCGATTGGGATCGCAGAGATAGAAAATTTTCTATCTCTGCGATCGCAATCGCAACGATCGCAACGATCGCAACGTTTTGGTTTCCATATGATCGCAAGGGTCGCACAACACTTTTTTCTGCGATCGCTGCGATCGTTGCGATCGTTGCGATCGTTGCGATTATATGGAAACCAGGCTTAACTGACTAAATGACTGTCTATCTGTCCCACAAACTAAATGACTGACTGACGGACTGAATAACTAACTCACTAACTAACTTCATACTAACTGACTGACTGACTTATTGAGTGAGTGAGTGAGTGACCGACTGACTGACTGACTGACTAATTATATATTGTCCTTGACACAACATTTGTTCCTTTTACAGGAGAGCAGTGGTATCAGCTAATGATGGCAAATGGCATCACATCTGCGTGTCTTGGAGAAACAGTGATGGCGCGTGGCAGTTCTATAAAGATGGAGTGCTGCATCACCATAGCATAAACTTCAAGAGGGGCTACACTATCAAGGCGGGAGGATCGCTGGTGCTGGGACAAGAACAGGATGGAGTTGCATCAAGTTTCGACGCCAACCAGTGCTTCCAAGGAACCTTGGCCAACGTCAACGTGTGGTCTTACGTCCTTTCAGGCACACGTATCAGATCGTATTCAAGATCTTGCTCGCGTGGGTCGGGAAACGTCTACAAGTGGACCGATTTCATACACGGCGTAAAGGGGAAAGCCGCGCTTGTCCTTCCATCTCCTTGTTCTCCGTCACAGATCGGATAAGTATCTGCGACAAGCACACTGTGTTCAAATGTAATGACCAGTCCGAGAAGTAATCCGCGTGCTCCTAAAACAAGATAAACTAAAATGTAATGTATTCGGACCAAAAACACAGGTGTATATAAAACCAATAAAACTTGTGGATTCCACATAAATGCATGTTCTTTTTGTCTCATGCGTTGTCCCAAATTCATAAAATGCGATCAGCACGTGGTTTCAGTGATTCCAACGTGCAAGCTAATTAACAAGGCGCGTATCCCTAGTTTTGGAAAAAGCTTATGTTATGTCATCATCATCTAGCGGTCGCAACCGAGATTCCAATCCCGCACCAGTAGTCTTTATCCCTCATTATGTTAGGAACTGGCTACGTTGACATAGTTGAGAGGTCCTTGATTAGGGCATGGGAGTCTCCAACATAGTACATCGGATATGACCTGATCTTCAGCACGACATCAGTCGTGTATGTCATGTCATATATGTTTGTCCTTCAATACGAAAACGCGCTAGATCTAGATCTTTTCATGCGTTTTTTCACTCGAGCACTGCATTTTTTAAAACCTGAGAAATGCCTTTGTTTGATGTTTTTGTTATCGTTTTCGGCCTTGACCGTGCACCACAATTCTTGTTGAACCTTTCTTCGAGCAACTGATAGCGTGTGATTTAAAGACAAAAGATATGCACGGTCAAGTACAGTTCAACACCGAAATTGTAGCTGTTACGCCGCAAAATGTAATACTAACGCAAAATGTAATAAAGTGGTTAACGCAAAATTTAATAACACTTCAATTGCATATTATTTGATAAAAGTCAAAGTACGAAAGTGTTTTACTGTGACTGATGCATTCCTGTCCAGCATAGGTGGATAGAAACACTGAGAAGGATATAAAATAATACAGCTATAATAAGTACATGTGGAGGAACACGATTGAGCTAGAAAGCGAGACTTATACATTGTACGAAAATTAGTTCATCTATCGATGCAACTTGAACGCTTCAATTGTTGGCTTCACACTAGAAACTAAGTTAGTTTCAAGTAAGCACTTGACTCAAGTGCACTTGAAAATCTCAAGTCGCACTTTAGAAAACTTGGCTTCACACCTGATGACAAAGTATATTACTTGAAGCACAAGCTGTCAATCATCTTTCGCGGTAAAATCAGTAATGCATATCACAAATGCGATTGCTCTCCAGTAAAATCATATCATTAGGCCTTTGCAACGGAAAAACGATTTTTGTAGTTTCCTATTTATTTTGTCGTTAGGGACCGGTCATAAACTAGAGGGGGGGGGGAGGGCTGGTGCATTTTTATTTTGGCCTACCAGTTTTGGAGAGACCCTCCCCATTCCAGGTGCAGAAAAAATGTTGACCCTCCAAAATAGTTTGCATAATTTATCATGACCCCCCCCCCCCCCCCCCCCCCTGAACAACATTTCTCATTCAAGCTACAATAGTCGCATAAAGTCCCTGTAGTATTCTCACAGGAGCCTTTCAAGTATTCAAGAAACATCTCCCCAATGATAAAATGAGCATCTATAAATGTATATATTTTCTTCAGGTAATTGCATCCTGGAATGTCTAGCCTTTTCTTCCCTGATTGTGTAGATGCATATTTCATCACGTAAGGCCTGTTAAAGAAGAACTGACGTTTCTTCTCAGAAGAAGTATAGGATTTCATGAAGTCACCTGCAGGTCCTGGCTCATCAATACGCCTTGCCACTTCTTCAGCTACCCTCCAGGCATTCTTTTCCATGCATACACTCTCTTTTTCCAGAACTTCTTTTGCTGAATGTCTCTGAATCTCTTCTTCACTCAGGCCATCAAAAGGTTTGTAATATTCCCACTTCAGTGATGTACCATCTACAAGAGCCTCTCCAATGGATGCATTGGTTCGTTCTGCCTCGTTCTGGGCTGAATCGCCAGGGGCTCTGTGGATTCGGTTGACGGCCGATCAGAGACATGAATGCGTGCAATTTCGGCATCTCTAAAGCGGACCTCAGTATTGCTTACTCCTACTCCAGGACCCGCATCAGTAGCTTTCAGAATACTACAGCAAAGTGCAGGTATTTGAAGATGATCTAACTTTCTAAGATACTGTTTACAGCTGTTTAAAAGTTCCTCCATAACATCCCAAAGTTCTTCAAGTTCTATATGACGAATTATTTCTGTTTGAATTGAAGCTGCCTTTGTTTTGATGCAGCTCAGGTACTCAAGAAGTTCGGCAGCAACTTCAACGTCAGAACATCTAAACAGCCTTTATGCTAACAATGGAAATGTGAAACAAGGACAAGATTGTGCCAAGTGTTTTGATGAGCAAATGATTCAACTAAGTTGATAGAACAAGAAGAAAGGGTGAAGAACATATTAGAGTTTCTGAAAAAGAAAGAGGACATGTGTGCAGATGTTGCTTAAAAACAAATCTGTCAAAAGGTCCCAGAAACAAAACAGAAGAAAAAAACAAGAAAAGAAAGGAGCAAAGAAGAAATTTAAAGAGATTACTGAGCTAATATCTGCTGATACCTCACAGCCAATCGTCACTGATGTAAATGTTGAAGGTGTTGTATCTCTCACGCGTGATGAAATAAGATACCTCAAAGATATGGCAAAAAATGGGAAAATTTCTGAGAAAGCACTTTCTACCATAGAAGAGTACATTCCAGGTCTTTTGGAAGAAAATGGGCAACTTTCTGTCACAGAAGACCATCAAAGTGAAAGTACTGGAAGTGAAAGTGAACTCAGATATAGAGCAATGATCGTTATCAAGCTGTTAAGTAATTAGTTTACATCACTTCAAAACACCAGTTATTAATCGTTAAAAAGATATATTTTACATTCTATTTTGCCAATATACTGTTTGTTCAAGTCAGGAGAGGATCTAGACATAGGACCAAGAAGTGTCATTTAAAACGCATGTTTATATCCAACAGTCATCAAATAAAGGATGTGTTCCATATTAATATATTTACAGAAGAATGACTGTGACTACAGAGGAATTCTAGATTGACTCCTTGACCCCAGCGACTTTGCATAAAAAATTATGCCCCCCCCCCCCTTAATGATATGCACCAAATTGTTTGACCCTCCCTTGTGTGCTTACATGAAAAACAATGGCCCTCCCCATGTTTGCACCAGCCCTCCCCCCCCCCCCCCCCCCCCCTCTAATTTATGACTTGTCCCTTACTTGTTGTTAACGAGTACGTGGCAGCAACACAAAACCATTAAAAGTTGAGCTTATCAAACGTGAACAGATGAACTATCAGTGATGGAAAATCGTGTCCTTTATAAGCATAATTTTAGAATATATGAATTTAGAAAACGACGGAAAAGTTCAAATGACAAATTCTCAGAAAAAAAGTGAACAGTACTTGAACAGACGTTTACTGGCTCTACTCCTTTATCAAATCCTTCACTAATTCTTTAAATCCGGATAAAAGTGACACTGTTTGTTCCATTTGCATCTTCTGATTCTCTTAGAACATTTTCATTGACTTTTCAAACTTTTCATTTTCTTGTTGAAGATTTTCTCCCACATTTCTTTAAATGCACTCCAGTCATCTGTGCCATTAGCCTCGTCACTTTTTCCTCGTTTTTTCTTCCGTGGTTTCTTACCATGCACTTCGTCGCAGCAACGTTTCACGCCAGCACTTGTTGACCCTTGTTGAAACAGTGGTTGGTTTTGCAGAACCGCATTTCGTGTCGGATGAAATGAAAAGCGATGGTTTAGGCTGTCTCGGAATATGAAATTGAAATAAGATTATTAGTTTAACCATTTATATCAACTTTTCTTTCCTTTCTATGTATACTTACATAAAAGAAAGTTCCATAGAGTCCTAAAAACTCCAGCCACCCATTTTGAATTTTTTGATCGATCTCACCTCTCAAGTTGTTTATCTGGCCGTTCATCAGCACGCACCGCTGCACATCGCTTTCAGTTGGCTTCCATTTCCTATTGGTCAAGTGTGTTCTCAAGTGTGGTGTAGATCATACTTGGTGGCGAACTTCGGCTTCTTTGAACTACGAACGTTTCCATGGTCACTAAGTTAAGTTCAAGTAAGTACATTTTACCCCTTCACACTCAAAGTAGGTTCCAAGTGTACTTAGATTATACTTACAAGCTCTAGTGTGAAGCCAACAAATAAAAGGCCGCATACGCACGGCCTTCGGTACTGTAATGTAATGTACTGTGACTTCACGCAAACATGGTACGTTTAAGAGGATCTCAATGGGGCGGTGGCTGCTATAACGGTTAACAGTTAAAAAAAAAAAGCGTTTTGACGATTGACTGTTAAAAAGCGGTCGTTCCGATGGGAAATAAAATGAAACGGTCCTTCCCACTGAAAATTTTTGGTGGGAAGAACCGTTATATTTGATTTCCCACCGGAAAGACACGTACAAAAGGTAAGCACTCTTGGATCGAGTTTCAATTTGAATTTTGAACTTTTCATCTAAAGAACGGATAAACGAGTAAGAAAATCAAATGCCACATCTCATTCTAGCGAGTCTTATACGGTGTAAGAAACACACATGCACTTCTCGACTGTTCTCATACACTGCATATGTATAACTCAAGTTACAATGTACGAGGAGCAAATTTGAGCGCCTCTGGCAACCAGTGTACCAAAGTGGTAGGCCTATAGGGATTTAGTATAGGTAAAAACGGAAAAAGATCCTTACGGCAAGGAGAAGAGATTGAGACAGAAGTGAAAATAAAAATAATAAACAGTTAAATATATTTGCCCGATGGGTTTGCAAAACAAACCTTCTACGGGAGCTAAAAAACAAAAATGAATTCATATATAAAAGGACGTTTCATATAAAACGTTGAAATATGACATAACAGAATGACAGAAAATGATTGGTAAGAAAGAAGCTAAATGTCACTAATTCATTACGTCTATTTATACCACGAGGATTTATCTAGAAGATGGGCCTAGCGTGCCTAGCGTGCCTTTTTGACTGAGTCGTGGTTGTTGTGGATGAGTTCCAAGGGAATGAGGAGGATGTCGTTGATAGAATGGCCAGGTTGGTTAAAATGATGTATTAAAACAGAAGTAGGATTGATAAGATGGTGGTGATTGAGGATGGAGCGGCGATGTTCCCCAAAGCGTTCATTCAGTTGGCGTTTGGTTTCCCCAATGTACTTTTTTGTGCATTTAAATTTCATTTCATATAGGGATTTTTAATAAAAATACAAAACTGAATGCAAGGCTGGCACTTCGGCAAAGGGCAGATTTATTATTCCTCGCGAAGCGAGGGCCGAAGGCCCGAGCGTAGCGAGGTTAATAAATTTGGCGGCCGAAGGCCGCTCGGGTGCTCGGGTCTCGGGAGCTGAGCCGCGCGCAATCGAGCGAAAAGTTTATATATATATACTGAAGATGTCGTGCAATTGCCTAGCAACAAAAATCGTGACCGCTGACAATGGCGCGCTCTCATGGTTATTCATTGAAGCGGCCGGGCTGACGGTTGGGGGTTGGAAGCCTATCCCATAATGTCTCATCACGTGACCTTGCATTTGCCAGTGATCGCCGAGGCAAGCAGTGGCTGTCAAGACACCCTTTTCAAGGCCTCTTGTCTGTCGGTCTTCTTTTGTCAGGATTTGCAATGTCAAGAAAACTTCTCTTGCAACGAACAGATACATGCTTTTGAAAATTTGTTTGAAGGATGACACGACAAACGAAATTTGCGCGCGCTTGAACGCGTAAGCATCCAACTGCTTGTCCACGCATATGACGACACTCTTGCACTGTGTTAACCAAATAAGTGCTCGAAAAAACTGAAAACCTTTGGGAAAAAAGTTCTTCTCGTAATAGCTATTTGTTTTATCCACGGTTTTAGCTAGACACAGTAGTTCTGATGTCAGCGACAGAAAAAACCGTAACTGACGCGTACAGCTAGCTTGTACGCGCGATATAGCGCGCGATATAGCGCGCGCATGTATTTTATTTTGCTGCGTGTTTTGTACTGATTTGAGCTTTCAGCACTGATGCATTTGCCAAGATTTTTTCCGCTATAACCTTTGTTCAAGACGGTTTTTGGAAATACAATGTAACCCTTTTTATACTCATTTACTTGAACTTGCTTCGGTCTAAATTCGTTTTATTCCTCAAAGAATTTTCATATTCAACTCTGCAAACGTGCGCGAATTTCCTAAATCAGCTTGCCGTCAATTCAAAGCATTGACTGAAAGTACCCACACTTTGATGGTTTTATTCAGCTTGAAAAACCTGGAGGGATCTGGAGGGATCTGATGTTTTAAGTCGTTATGATATTAAGGAATACGTTATTAATGTTAAAATGCTAGTGATGCTTCGATTAAGAAGGAGGTACAACTGCACATTCCTGGTATTTTCGGATATAAGAGACATGAGAGGCGTGTAATATGAAAGTGCGAGAAACGCCTCTGGCAACCAGAGTAATTAGGCTCAAACTAGACCCGAAAAGAGTCCAACGGCCGATAATGTAAGACAAAGTCCTTTTTCCTCCGCATAACAAATAAAATAAAAATATCTAAGAGACTATTTTATAAGATTGTACTCGCTCCAGCGGAGTTTCGGTGGTTAATCTTCTCGAGAAAGGATTTCCAGCCACTTGTTCAATCCAGCGTTGTTGTATTTGCTGTTCTTTCTCATTTGCATCAGAAATTGGTCGTGTTTCACCGAGAGCAGGGGGGGGGGGGGGGAGGTTGAAAGCCTATCCCATGATGCAACGCAACGAGTTACCGGCGACATTTGAAGTGAAATCTCATATTTCGGTGATTTTGCCGGTAGTCTGTCTTAGTACATGCTGTAAATTGATCATTATTGATTTTCTCGCATACATTACTTATGATATTTGCAAAGAATATGTTGCTTCCTCTTGAATATTCATGTTTAACTTTTGTAATCAATTTCGTAATTCTCATGACCTGTATCCTATTAACTCCTGCAATCTCAACCATTCAAGCGAATAGTGAATTGAATAAGCAATTATTTGATACACAGTACATAGAACAACAGCTACAGAAGTATGTAAAGGGAACAGGTTAATTTTGGGAGATAGCACTCACAAACTTCAAAAAGGCCCACATCGCTAAAATTTTGCAGTGTATCCTCCCCCGAGCTTCGCGAGGTTCTGCGAGACACGTATTTCTAGTTAATACCGAGTAGTTACTGGGGATGAACGAAGTTGTTCCCAGAATGCACCTGGAAGCCAGTCTTACATCACTTTGCTCGCCTCCCACCGAAAATTTGTTCGATCGAACTACAACAAACGAAAAACAACATGTCTCTGAACGACGCAGAAGTTCGAAAACAAGTGAGTATTTTCTTTTTATAGTGATTTTTCTGTAAGTGCATAAGAATATAATTCTAAAGCGATGATCCGTGTACGTGTTTCGCCGGCACGAGTTCACGAACTCTTTCTTTTGCATTATAGATCGAACATATGATGGCATTTATAGAACAGGAGGCCAAGGAAAAAGTTGAGGAAATCGACGCCAAGGTAATTAGAAAAGAAAACGATAAATTTATTTCGTTGTGGTGTTTTGATAGCCATGCGATCGAAGAAATGACAGTGTTGTTCCTGATGCTCTGTAGTGACGTCACTGGTCAACAGGCTGTCAGGTGACCCGGTCTGTTATGTGTTTCATGTAAAGATTGTTTGGGTTTTATGCTTTTATGGAGCTAAAATTTTAAAAGTGATCAGTGCATTTCATGTTCTGTTGCAAGTGCTCAAAATATATCGAGGTTATTCAGCGAAAAGTGAAGTAAAACAGCTGGGTATTTTTACAAGTCAAAATGACCTGCCGCAGTAAACAACTTCTTGCTGAATAAATTGGTTGTTATGGCCATGCGCACGGTACTGGTGATCATGGCCACAAATTTGGCTAAAAATTGTTCTAGTAAAACTATTCCAAATCAGATGGTGTCAAGATTGGGCCACAATTTTAAGTGGCAGTGCCGCCAAAAGCAGTCCGCTCCATTTCGCGACCAAAAATAGTTTCCCTTTATTTTTTGCTGGTGAAAAGGCTTTGGTACACATGTATGAAATGCACAGTTCTTTTTTTCAAATTCTTTATTTTCACCCTGCTACAAGAAAAAAATGAATTTTTCAGGCAGTCTCGGCCTTTTCGACGGTGATCAGAAGACTAAAACAGATGGTTTTTGAGAGGCGCGCTAGGTACAGTAGAAACAAATGCAGATGAGGAAATTTTGTTTAGGCCCCAGGTTTCTAAGCTAAACTTGAGTAGTTCACAGGCAAAGTGTAAAAAAATTCAATAAACTAGAAATACGTGTCTCGCAGAACCTCGCGAAGCTCGGGGGAGGATACACTGCAAAATTTTAGCGATGTGGGCCTTTTTGAAGTTTGTGAGTGCTATCTCCCAAAATTAACCTGTTCCCTTTACATACTTCTGTAGCTGTTGTTCTATGTACTGTGTATCAAATAATTGCTTATTCAATTCACTATTCGCTTGAATGGTTGAGATTGCAGGAGTTAATAGGATACAGGTCATGAGAATTACGAAATTGATTACAAAAGTTAAACATGAATATTCAAGAGGAAGCAACATATTCTTTGCAAATATCATAAATAATGTATGCGAGAAAATCAATAATGATCAATTTACAGCATGTACTAAGACAGACTACCGGCAAAATCACCGAAATATGAGATTTCACTTCAAATGTCGCCGGTAACTCGTTGCGTTGCATCATGGGATAGGCTTTCAACCTCCCCCCCCCCCCCCCTGCTCTCGGTGAAACACGACCAATTTCTGATGCAAATGAGAAAGAACAGCAAATACAACAACGCTGGATTGAACAAGTGGCTGGAAATCCTTTCTCGAGAAGATTAACCACCGAAACTCCGCTGGAGCGAGTACAATCTTATAAAATAGTCTCTTAGATATTTTTATTTTATTTGTTATGCGGAGGAAAAAGGACTTTGTCTTACATTATCGGCCGTTGGACTCTTTTCGGGTCTAGTTTGAGCCTAATTACTCTGGTTGCCAGAGGCGTTTCTCGCACTTTCATATTACACGCCTCTCATGTCTCTTATATCCGAAAATACCAGGAATGTGCAGTTGTACCTCCTTCTTAATCGAAGCATCACTAGCATTTTAACATTAATAACGTATTCCTTAATATCATAACGACTTAAAACATCAGATCCCTCCAGATCCCTCCAGGTTTTTCAAGCTGAATAAAACCATCAAAGTGTGGGTACTTTCAGTCAATGCTTTGAATTGACGGCAAGCTGATTTAGGAAATTCGCGCACGTTTGCAGAGTTGAATATGAAAATTCTTTGAGGAATAAAACGAATTTAGACCGAAGCAAGTTCAAGTAAATGAGTATAAAAAGGGTTACATTGTATTTCCAAAAACCGTCTTGAACAAAGGTTATAGCGGAAAAAATCTTGGCAAATGCATCAGTGCTGAAAGCTCAAATCAGTACAAAACACGCAGCAAAATAAAATACATGCGCGCGCTATATCGCGCGCTATATCGCGCGTACAAGCTAGCTGTACGCGTCAGTTACGGTTTTTTCTGTCGCTGACATCAGAACTACTGTGTCTAGCTAAAACCGTGGATAAAACAAATAGCTATTACGAGAAGAACTTTTTTCCCAAAGGTTTTCAGTTTTTTCGAGCACTTATTTGGTTAACACAGTGCAAGAGTGTCGTCATATGCGTGGACAAGCAGTTGGATGCTTACGCGTTCAAGCGCGCGCAAATTTCGTTTGTCGTGTCATCCTTCAAACAAATTTTCAAAAGCATGTATCTGTTCGTTGCAAGAGAAGTTTTCTTGACATTGCAAATCCTGACAAAAGAAGACCGACAGACAAGAGGCCTTGAAAAGGGTGTCTTGACAGCCACTGCTTGCCTCGGCGATCACTGGCAAATGCGAGGTCACGTGATGAGACATTATGGGATAGGCTTCCAACCCCCAACCGTCAGCCCGGCCGCTTCAATGAATAACCATGAGAGCGCGCCATTGTCAGCGGTCACGATTTTTGTTGCTAGGCAATTGCACGACATCTTCAGTATATATATATAAACTTTTCGCTCGATTGCGCGCGGCTCAGCTCCCGAGACCCGAGCACCCGAGCGGCCTTCGGCCGCCAAATTTATTAACCTCGCTACGCTCGGGCCTTCGGCCCTCGCTTCGCGAGGAAATATTAAGCAAGCTGAGGTAACTTAAAGACAACCCACTCTGAAGCCTATTTTCAGACACTGAAAATAGGGCAAGAACGAGGGAAAAATAATTTCTCAAACGTTGTGGCCTAAACTTGGTTTTAAAACCACGTCACAGTAAAGTTCTTACAGTGTTGAATTTTTAGCTAAGAGCCTGCTCTACTGTATGGACTACTTCCACCCTATTGTCTCTTTGGTATTAAATTACTGTATGCCATCTGAACTGTTAGTCTTTCACTGTGTAACTGTTGTCTACCAACAACCTTATGCAAAAGTCACTTCATTTGAGGTGGGGCTCTGTTATAATTTATTGATGGACGTTCAGCTATTTCCAGTGTCAAATACGATTTTTATTTCATTTCAGGCTGAGGAAGAATTCAACATTGAAAAAGGTCGGCTTGTGCAGCAGGAACGACTCAAGATAATGAACTTCTTTGAAAAGAAAGAAAAGCAAGTTGAGCTACAGAAAAAAATGTATGTATAAACTAAAAGCTATTGGCTTTGTGTCAGTGTGTATATTCCATTACCTTCTATATTGCTTGCTAGATTGTAGCTAAAAACTCCTGAAGGGACCCAATCATTTTATTCCAAAAATATCAAAAGCATTCCATTAATAATAATAATAATTTGATGTATTTCATACTTTGAGCTTGCCTGCAAAATTTTCATAAGTAATAAAGATTGGAAGAGATTTTGATTCACAAGTATTCACAAAGAAAAATAATATTCGGTGACCGGAAGTGAAGGGACTTTCATACGTCGCAACGAAAACAAGATACCGCTGGGAGTCCGGGGACGAGTTTCCTGTCACGTCCGCCATTTTGACGATGCTTCGTTCAAAAACACTTCGTTCTTCGCCGGGATAACTTGCAGCGCTAGCAAACTCAAAGCAAAAACAGAAACATTAAAGCTTATAATGTTAACTTCATCTCAATGGACAGGAGCTCTGATTTTTTTTTTTTAAACAGCGTACGTAAGTATTGCGCCGTGCTTTTTGTGATTCATCACCCTCTGGAAAAGAAGCTTCTCGTGAACCCCCCCAACCCCTCGGAAATTTCTGCCTTTCAACCCCCCCTCCCCCTCGGAATTTCCAACTGTCTTCCGTGGGGGGGGGGGGGGGGGGGTATGGATATTTTCTGGAACCACACAATATGATTGGTTTAGTATATCATTATTTGCCGTAGCCTTAATTACAGACTGAGGCAAACTTAAAACAGTTTGTTGTAGTGTGAAAATTGTTTTCCTGAACAAAATGTTTTGTCACCATGGCAAGAATGGTATGTGACTGTACATGTATATCTGTAATTAGAATGTTCATGTTAAGGGGGTATGGGTTCTAATCAGCAGATGTACATACACTTTACTAGTTATGCAGTGGTATACGGTAAAATATCCCATGAGTGTAAATTTTCTGATATTGTTACAATGCTGTTGTTTGTGACCAATTTCTGAAATTTTTTTCTAAGTTTGCGTAAGACTACTGTCAATTTACTAAAGGTGTTCTGAAAATTACTCATTATAATTTTGGGAAATTTTTCAAAAATTGCTGGCAATTACTAAAAGACTTCCAAAGATTACTGAGATCTAAAGATGTTTCTACATGTATTATAGACAACTTATAATAGAAATATTATTTCTAGTTCAAACCACTACAATGTAGCTAGTTTTAAATATAATTTTGACACCCAGAAGCTTGTTGCATACAACCTGTGGAATGCTGGCTCTTTCTTGACATCATAGGATAAATAATTATTCATGTACAACTGTCTTATTTGTGTAGTCAGAGGTCTAACCAATTGAACCAGTCCAGACTAATAACTCTCAAGGCAATGGATGACCACATCAAGGTAACAAATTGTACTACCCCACTATCCCACCTTTTTTGTGTGTTTAATGTACATACTTCAGCTAGAGACAATTTACCATTTGCAACAATTGAAGGGCTCAGAGCATACCAACCTATGTCTAATTTGAGATCTTTTTTTGTTTTTTCGTACTCATTTTGCCTCATTTTTGGCATGTGACCTATAAATTAACTGCAAAACATCGTTTAGAAATTTGTATGCTGGTTTTTCCATCATTTTAGAGAAATAACGTATGTAAAAAAAAAAAACTAACTAAACTAAACTACCTGAAGAAAGATGAGTTCTGGCCCTCTAGTGACAAACCAATTGTAAATGGAAAACTGGTTTCTAAGCTTTAGATATTGTTTTTGCATTAAAGGCCATTTGCCATTCATGATGACTGTGTCAAGATTTGTACCAGAAAAACCTACTTTATCAGTATCACCTGATTTTTTAAAATGTATTGTAAACTCTGGCTTTACATTGTGGGCCAGTGAATTGACTAGATACATACATGTACTACATGTAAAACCTTGTGACTTACAGTTAAGAGTCAATTCTAGAGTTAAAAGAATTGATGACTGTGTTGTTTACGGGGTATATGCTTGATGAAGCTGCTTTTTTACAGGGTATACTTGATGAAGCTGTTCAGCAGCTTGGTAAGGTAACGCAGGACAAGGCTCGGTATGAACAAGTTCTGAAGGGACTTATTATGCAGGTTAGGAGGTTGTTAATAGCATAAGACTGCATGTACATGTAGTGACAAAAATACATGAAACATGTTTAAAGAACAGTCAGTTATGCACTTACAAACTTACAAACTTATAGAGCTTAAGTTTGAGTGATAATAATACAGAGGGAGGGTTTACTGGTGGTTAAAAAAATGAAATTGCATTGTATGCATACTGTATAGATAAACATTAAGCATTATTGCAACAATAGATTCGAACTAATGATGTGGGCACTGATCAATAGTATTCAGAATTGAGTCCTTGTGTAAAATTTTCTCGCTTTTATTGCACCAAAGGAAATAGATCAGAACTGAACCCTTAATCTGTGAACAGTTTTCAGAGGCAGAAAAACTAGAATATTGCTGATGTTACTTCTGCATTATTGCTTTTGTATTTATCACAATGATCTACCGGTTACTTTTCTTTAACAATGTGCTGGAAGATATAATTTTTTTTTTTATTATTATGATGACTGGAGCTTCTTTTGATTGCCAATTCATGTCATTTTCAATTCCCTGGTGACGTGATTGGCCAATTCAGGCTTTAATTACGTTAAGGCTTTGCTTTACTGAAACTGTGGGCGGCACGGTGGTCTAGTGGTAAGCGCGTCGGACTTTCAACCTGAAGGTCGGTGGTTCGAGCCTGGTCTCTGCCCTCGGGTTGTTTCCTTAGACAAGAAACTTTACTTCACACTGTCTCTCTCCACCCAGGTGTATAAATGGGTACCGGCAACAAAATGCTGGGGGTAACCCTGCGATGGACTAGCATCCCATCCGGGGGGAGTAGCAATAAAAATAATTCCTAGTTGCTTCATGCTACGGAAACCGGGTTAAGCTCCGGCCGTGTGGGCCATCGTGGCCTGGGTGCGACTACCTTTTTACCTTTTTACTGAAACTGGATAAGGTGCTTTGAAAAGATGAAACTTTGAAGATTTTTACCAATAGATACTAATGCACCTTGTGGCGGTACTGCAACATGTCCATACAGAAAAAAAAAACATTTGGATTTTTTCTTCCTTTACAGGGTCTGTTTCAGCTTCTTGAACCTTCTGTTAGTATAAGATGTCGTCAGCAAGACCTTGAAATTGTTAAGGTATCAGCTTCAGCTGTACCAGTATAAATTATATCACCACATCAGGACCTAATTACTTTTTTTATTACACAGCACGAGTGGCAGAGTTTTATCTGATATTATAAACATGATTTGAGCTTGCTTACAAGCAGGCTCTTGTTTTAGAGATGGCTTGTTTTGTGTACTGGAACTTCCTGCTGATCACACATGACACTCAAAACCTGATCTTACTTGCAGTTTGTCTTTTGTTATACACTATTATTGAGTTTTATAAATACTGTAACATTAACACTAAACACTAACTATCGACAATCTGAAGAAGAGAAAAACTGAGGTGATGCTGTTTGGTACCGGTAAACGGTTAATTCTGTTTCATGGAAGTCAACTTCAGCTCTCGGTAAATGGTTATTTAGTTTGTAAGCACTAGACTACTTTTACTTGTAAGGTTTTATTGAGTTTTCATGTTCTTAACTACAGTTTTCTTACTTAGTTTGTAACTTAGTACACGATTTCCCTTTTATGTATATCTTATTAGTCAGCAGGACCCCATTGATAACAGTGCTATGGTACTGAAGGGTTACCCTGCATTAATATTTTATTATTATTGTAATTTTTTTTTTTTGAATATATGATACATTTTTAATGGAATGAATTTTTTTAAATCGTTTGACTGAATAGTTTTTAAGTGAAATTAATTGTAAAATAAGATTTTTTAGTTAGCTTTATTATTATTATTATTATTATTATTATTATTATTATTATTATTATTATTATTATTATTATTGCACAGGTTTTAACATGTTGACGCAGCTTACCAAAATGATCAAATAGAGGCAGCCATAAGTTAACAGCTCCACATTTATATAATGAAAAATTTCATCTCACACAGAGGCTCTGTTTTATGGAACACATTAACACCTTATTTTAATGACATAAACAGCAAGCACACTTATTTGAAGAAAGTGAAAAATTCTAGGACACTGAAAAATTTTGATTTTAATATTGAATCCCCTCAGACCATGAAACACACTGGGGATGATTTTTATGTATATTAGTAGGAAACCTAGTTATTATGTATTTATTATGTATGTGTAATATATACACCTTATTCGATGGTTTAACAGATAATACGCGTGGATATTTTACGAGTTGCGTAGTATTTTTTCGAGCCCCGCAGGGGTGAGAAAAAATGCGAGCAATGAGTAAAATGTCTGCACGTATTATCTGTTAAACCATCGAATAAGGGATTTATTATTCGACTGAAATTATTTTATTTATAATATCTTCTGTCTTGAAACCAGGACACCAAGGTGTAATACGGTAAGCTACTGTGTAATACGCTCGGATATTTTGCGTGTTCTCTTTCCCTTATTAGGTAAAATGACGTCATAGTGGAATAATAATATTAAGTATTTTTAGTATATGTAGATTAGCTTTTTAATATTTAAGTTTTGTAACACAACCCACAAGCATCAGCTTTAATTTTTATCGTGTTTATAAGATATAAAAAAATAATAATAAAGTTGTCCGATTGTTGGTCAGAGTTTACAAAGGGCTTTCTGGAATAAAAAAGGTTTGGGGTAAATTAAAATGATAGAAAAATAAATAAATCATTTGTTTTGTAGAAAGCAAAAGATGCTGCAGTAGAAGAATACAAAAAAGCAACAAAGAAAAGTACAGATGTAATAGTTGATGAGCAGTCTTTCTTAGCAGCTGATTGGTAAGCATTTCCACAAGTACATGTAGGTAGTGATTGTTTGGGCAGCATTATCCTTAGTTAATTTTATTAATGAATATAAAATTGTGCACATGCTTACGTAGCCTTAAAACAAAGATGAGAGTTAGTTTGGGATAATTCAAATGTGCACCTAAAGCCCCAGTAGGAGTTCGCACAAGTGCTTTTCAGCTCTTCATAGTTGGATTTATTGAAGATTGGGGCAAGGGAGCTACAGTCCTCCCTTTTGTTTGGGAATTTTTTTTGTTAATGTTGTTGTGGCTATGGAGCAAAGTTGTGCTCTCGCTGCAATTGCTTTGCCCCCAGAGTTTCTGAATTTCCTGGATCTGTCCAGGATCCTGGATCTGATCTGTCCTGCTTTGGTATTCTTCCGGAATCCTTCAGCTGTATAAACAAATGGCAGTCCTTTTGTATTTTCTTTTATCAAATTAAGCTTAACATGTAATGCAATGCCATGCCCAAGTTTACATAGCATCTTGCACAAAGGTATGCAGCCAATCAGGTAGCATATACATATCATACTTATGCCAATCCTATTCCACTCTCCTAACTCCTTCAAATGTTTCAATCAAACTATGTAAACACATGGCAGTCCTTTAGTAGACATATTTTAGAAATTAAAAATAAAGCCAATGGAATGAATGTGTGATCATACTCATTTTACATAGCCACTTGCAAAACATCACCATTAACCAATTAGAGAACATTGTTATATTCAAAGTTTTTTGACGTACAAATTTTCTTTAAAGTGGCCTTTTCAAAGGCGTGTTTTTGTTGTAAAATGATGAAACGTTTTGTTTGTGAAATGATCAATTGAAGGGCCGAGAGCATATCCGACCTATGTGGAATTTTAGGCCTTTTTTATTTTTCTCACTCAGATTTGTCCATTTTTGGCATGTGAACTACAAATTAGTTGCAAAACATTGTTCACAAGTTTTTTCTGTTGTTTTTATCTGTCATTTTTTTTTTGCAAAAAAAAAAAATCGAAGGCTCCTATAGTAACGAAATATTGTGGTAAGCTTATGATTTCCAATGACACCATTCCATTTTTTTTTTTAAATTAAACATAAAGATTTTTGACGAACGCCAAAAAAAAAACATAGTAAATCACTTTCATGATGTCCAGTTCGAAAAAAAAAAAAAGGATGCTGAGCGTGAATCAAACCCGGGGCCAGCCGAGTGCAAATCCCGGACCCAACCCACTTGACCATCGAGGAACACGTGCTAGATTAAGACTAAGTTTAATTATATAATGGTAGATACATATCAAAACGCGTATCTCGATTTAAAATCCTTTTAATGTTGCATTAAAGACTCCAAATGTGAAACATCTTTTGGCCGGCCAGCAAGAACTCACTTCGAGCATTGCCCAAAGCTGTATTTCAAGTGCCAACCACGCACAGCAGACCCATCTGCCATTGTCGAAAAGTATGTCGGGAAATCCTACAGCAAAATCAAATGGGAACTTTTAGCCCGAAAATTAGTCTGAAAGAGCTTCGGTTATCAGGCATTTCGACCACGGCACGGGATGGCAAATGGCCCACAACTCACAACACTGCCCCTATTCTGATCCGAAGTGATTCCAGACTTTCCGCCGGCCCGTCTTGTCCACCAAAGTCCGTTTTTCACCTTGAGCACTAAATGGCGATTCAGACACAAGGTACACTAGAAACAGGACTCATTTCTTTGAGAGGTGCTAGAGACTTAAGGATTTCTGGACTTAATGATGTCTTTCAATCACCGGATGGGCCTTTAACATGTTGGCTTTTACACACACTACAGAGGATGTGTTACCATAGTGAGCTCACGATAGACGAGCGAGCCAGGCGTGCGTAAACCTACGGTATTTTTGTTCAGGTTGTTGGTGCTGGTCAGGAGCATTGCAGTCGCGTATTCTCACGGCCAATCTGCTTTGAAATAGCGTCGAAATTGCACTCTGAATGTATAGTCAAAGCACTGGAGGGCCAGAACTCTGCTTTTTTAAGATGAAATTAGTCAAATTCCTTATTGTTAGTGCAAATTCGACAAGGGCTTGTGATATTATTCGTTGTACAATAAAATGAGGCTATTCTGAGCAAGAAAAAATAAAAAAGGTCTAAAATTCCACACAGGTCAGATATGCTCTGGGCCCTTCAATTAATGATCCACACCATGTTTGGAATTAATGTAATTTAATTGATTTATTTTATATATATCATTTCACATTCATTAATTGTGTTCATCATTTCATTTCCACAGTTCATATAATTTTATTTGATTTGTTGTATTATATTGATTTGCCCGTATTTTGTTGCAGTGCTGGCGGTGTTGAACTCCTTGCTAAACAAGGTCGAATTAAAGTGGTGAATACCTTGGAGAGCCGACTGGAAATGATGAGTAGACAGGTACCAAGTTCAAATGTGACGTTTCTTTTAATAAATGAAATACAGGAATTCACACCTGTGGCAAACAGCAGAGCGCTAATACACTTAGCCAGCCTTTACACTGCACAAAAAAAAACACCTTTACCACATGCCTTTGACACGGGTGTCAAATGTGGCAAAGGCCGTCATTAATTTAAATTAAGCACAGTGCACCTTTGACGCATATCAAAGGTATAGTAAAGGTGTTGTCAAATGTTGCTTTGACTTGTGCAAAGGTACCTTTGATTCACCCTTGACATGCATCAAATTTCTAGTACTTTTTACACTCATCAAAGGTGTATCAAGAGCAGAGTCAAAAGTGCTATAAACCCTTTGATCACATTTGATGCCTATGCCACATAACTTTGTTACACATTTGCTGGAGATCAAAGCCAACTTTTCGTGCAGTGTTAGCCAGCCCAGACAGACAAGGTTTTGTGCCACTCTGAAATGGAGGATGCATTCATGAATCCTAATAGATCATGACACAAATTCCTGACATTTTTATCAGCACCGTGTTTTCTTTATGAGCACTGCAGGTTTCAAATGCCCTGTCATTTTATGTGTATATGTTGTGGTTCAAATTTTTCTTTGGTTTGAAAAGTTTTAAACCAGTTTGGTTTTTGTTTTCCTTTGCATTGTCTCAGAATTATGGTTATGAATCTGAAACAAAGGAAAAAAAATTAAGCTGGTTTGAAAATTTTCAAAGCAAATTAAAATCTGAACCACCACATATTCACCATTTTTTTAATGTGTGTAAATGTCTAAAAATGAAATAAAATTATTCAAATATGTGTGAACTAATTTAAAAGTTTTGCCTTTGCGAGAGTGATATTCGGTGTGTAATGTAATGTAAGGTGCCTGCTATGCAGGTTAGGATATGTTTTGCCATTCTTCTCATTTCTCAATGATGTAGCTAGAGCATTATACCCAGATCACAGCAGTGCTCCTTATTAAATTGATGTAGTTTGGATTTTATTTTTACAAGCAATTGACTGACAAAATACTTAATAGACATTTTTACATTACTTCTTATTTGCAGATGATGCCAGAAATTAGAGAGACATTGTTTGGAGTTAACACACGGAGAGTATTTATGGATTGACACAGTCCTTCAATGTGTCATGTTTTCTGTTGACTGGAAAATTCCAAACTACATTTTTCCTCCTTCTTGTCGTTGTTAAATGTAATTCCACTTACTCGTGTTGATGGGTAGAAATACACCTTATTCCAAAATGGCGGCCATTTTATTATTCTTTTATCTGTATGTTAATTAGCCCTTGTTGCCTCGTCAGCATGTGCAAAATACAACAGAATTTTCACGCGAAAATGAGGCAAAGAGGGCTGGTTGACATGCATACAAAAGAATAATAAATTGCCCGCCATTGTGGAATAAGGTGGATAAATTTATTTTCTTTAAGGTACCGAGTGAAAGCTTTGATCCCACACAGCTCTGTTTTTTACATGTACGCTGTGTCCAAAATGAGTAGAAATTTATTTTATTTTAAATTATCCTGACAGTGGAAATATACTGGTATATAAATATGCATTCTTTTTCTTTTGTGGGAGAATGAAAACTTTTGTTGGGTAATATCAAGAACTGAAATGAAAGGTGAAATGTATAAATAAATTTATGAAAACCTCTTGAAACAAGTGCAAACTTGCTGTTTTTGTCTCTTGTACATGCACATGAAGGTCATGAGAGCATAAAATACACGATACTTCAATAAATTTTATTAATAAATAGCTTAACAGCACAACAATTTATGAATCTGACCTGACGGTTCTGTCGTTCTTCTATTTGTACAAGTTGTCACACTTATTTAATTATTATTACATGTTTTTTATTTGTTTATTTATGACAGTTCTATTTGGTCCTTAGAATTTACATGTATCGACACCATTTTATAGACAACTTCATTCTTATTTACATTCTCTGTTTTAAAAACAGAACTGTTTTCATTTTCTTTCTAAGTTAATAACACCATTAATGCTGTGCAAACCAAATTTTCCCAAACTATTGTACAAGTTAAAAAATAACTTATCTTATTCTTTTGATGATTCATAGACCTTATTCATAAGTTAATATCACCATTAATGCTGTGTGAACCAAATTTTCCCAAACTTCTGTACAAATTAAAAAATAACTTATCCTATTTTTTGTGATGATCCATCTTGACCTTGTTCAAAAATGGAGGTAATTTATTATTCTTTTATATTTATGTTAATTATCTACCGTGACCTCATTAGCATTTGCAAAATTCCAAGGAATTGTTACTTTAAAATGAGGCCAAGAGGGTAATTGAATCTTTTAGCCCCATTAGTGATCAGCATCAAATTTCTCCTTGTATTATCAATGCTTTATCAATCACAGATGTCATGAGAATTAAGGATATGTTCACCCAAGATGACTTTTCTTGATATTTTAACAACATCTCCCCACTACTTCTGTAATGAAACAGAATGTATGTATTTTGATATTGGGTATGAAATGGTTAACATAAATATGATAGAATAATAAATTGGCTGTCATTTTTTTACATGTAATAAGGTCTATTCGCAAAACCGATTTTTTTTCCGACAAGTAATCAAAATGTGCATCCCCATTAACGTGATCATAATTTTCATCCCATATCCGCAAGATGAGGCTCAGAGCAGTGCCATAACTTCATTTATCTCGTCATACTTCCAGTCCCATCATTTTCTCCGCCACTCCCAGGAAGTAAACCATCTGAGCTATTCCAAACAGCGGAGCTATCACGATCATCCTGGGTACTGTTCCTTTGTAGAACGCTCTGATGCCTTCATTTGTGTAGGTTTTACGGACACAGTCCACAAACCCAGTGTAGGTTGCTTCACCCTGACCGCTCCTTATCACCTGAAGTCTTGTCTTCACTACATCCAGAGGAGTCACTGCCGCGCTGCCTATCATTCCTAAATAAATACAAACGATATACAGTTATAACCAGAGCCTAAACTGCCAAACACTGAACCCTGTCACTTTCACAGCTCTCAAACTCAGTTCCATCTTAAGGTCGATGGTCTTGGCCGTCATGCTTTTCCGGCGGCCATGTTGGGGTCAGAACAACGAAATTATTATCGTTTTGGAATTAATCTATTTTTTATACAAACGATTTCTATTATTTTTAACCACCTACATGGCTGCTGTGAAAACAACCCATAAAGTACTTTCCCCCACGTTGTCACTCAACTCGGGTGTATAAGAGGGTGCTGGTGTACCGTTATGGCCGAGCCAAACGACCACGAAAGCCGCCGAGAATCAAGAGTTTACATACTGGAAAAAGCCCATTAACGCCGTTTGTTGATATGTGAAACTCACCAGCCAAGCAACCAGCCAATAAACAGTGCAGGGGACCTGGGTTTTGATTCTGAGCACCGCCAGGCTGAAACTGAACAATGAAGGAATCTATCAACTTTATGACAAAGTCGTAACCATTTAATGAATTTATATCATTCCACACAACTGAGCAACCCTTAAATTTTTCTTCCAAGACGTTTGTCCTAACCTGCGATGAGGCCCAACTTTAACAGCGCTCTTATGTCCTCATCATGTGTGGTCGGGGGAATGGTTTACCAAGCGAAACGAGAATAGAGCCTGATTGCATTATTGCAGGTTACGTTTGTCCAGACTAGCTTGGGTGCTTGCATTTTGTGAGTCCGGGAATACAAAGGCTTAATACTAACTGAGTCGTATAACGTGCAACTAACCTCGAGCCGTAGAAAGGCAAACAAGGGAAAGTAAATACAGGAAAAAGGCACGTCCCTGAAAATAAGAAAGTGACAGAAAAAAAAATTAGAATGATATATGAAGTTAAATGGCTGTACAGCTATAATATAGAGGTGAAATTAAGTACCTTGCTAATGTGGCTCCAAGCCCTTTGTACAAGCCACTTATTCCCTTGGTCTTCATCAGGTCTTGCGCTATTCTTGCAGCCGATTTAGGGGGTGTGCCTGACTTGGTGCCAAACGTCCTCAGATTTGAACTGGCTGCTGCCACTGCAGAAGCTGTATTGGCCACTCGGGGGCTCGCTATAAGTATTATAAAATGCAGTCAGTTGACTTGGAGAAATAATGACATTTTTGTAAAATAAACCAAACCCGTACCTACTACAATACGACTAGTTTCCTCTTTCCTTAAATTTAAGAACTTCTAGTAACATTTAAGAGCTCCTAGTATAGTGCAAACCGGCGCCTGTTTTAAAGATTTTCCTCCGGAATTATCGAGTGAAAGGAACTGCACAATTTTGCACGAAAACTTGGCTAAACTGGAAACATTGTTGCGCACGAAAGCATTTGCCAGGAACGAATATTTCCGGGAAGCAAAACTTGCTTCGCCGACGCAAGGAAATGTTATTATTTCCGCGACAATGTTTCCTAGCCATGTAGGCGAACTTTTCGCGCGAACCCTGCCGGCGAAGAAAAAACCGTGACACGCACTGAAACAAAACCTGGCAAAGAACAACCATCGACTTCCAAAGAGTTGCATGTGTTAACTTACCTGAAATTTGCGACCCTGCCATTTGAAGCTGTATTTTTAGCATTTCCATGGGTGTTGTTATTATCACCTGTGACATAAAAACAAAGTATGTAGTTAGACACTGATTTCTTTTTAGTTAAACTCAATCCTCCCAAGGCTGCGTTCTTAATTCGTTTGATAAATGTTTTAACTTTTAAAGCAAAGTGTAACTTCATAGGAAATAATGAACAAACCTGACAAAACCCGGCCGCTCCACCTGCTATCATTTCTTTGGATAAAGGCAGTGTGCACCTGGAAAGAAACAGAAAGAAGAAAAATGCCTTTAAGAGAGTGATAAAGGTACACGCAATAGTGGTAGGAACTCCAAAAATACATTATGAACCGAGTCTAATGCCCCATTCTCACCAACGGTTAAACATGTTTAAATGTTGTTTAGTTTAACTACGCTTTAGCCTCTATCTTGAATGTTTTGAAATGTATATGACTCAAACTACCTGGAATGGTAATAAAGTCAATAAAGTTTCTTTTAGTAAAGATTTCACTCCAAATATTACGGGAGGTTAGGAGGTATTTTTCTAAACCTTTAAACTGAACCACGTGAAAAGTTTAGAAAAATCTGTACAGCTAAAATAACTAATCAGATTGCGCGATTCATTTCAACTGGCAAAACCTTTTGGCGTCAAGATCGACTCTAAACTACTCATGAAAATTTGGTATTATCAACATGATAACTCAGTCAGATAAAACCAAATTTTCATGTTTTACTCCCCTACCGACACAACACAGTACTCAGGTTTACACGACCCATGTCAAAATACGCGTTCTGCACCAATGGTTCCTACCCTATTTTCCCATCCGGCCCGACCTAACTTAGTCAATAAGTATTTTATCATATGATCAATTTGGAGACAAAATTACTGGAAATTTTAACGCGCGAGGCTGTCCGCTTTTGTAGTAGGGCCGTACACCTATTCCGGTGAGCTTGTTTGGAAAGGTACAGCCTCTCCCTTTTCCGGCCCCGCTCGCGCAACTGCGTACGGCCCTCATACGGGACTTTCATAAATGGTTTTGGAAGAAAAGGTTCGCAGGGTCGTACGGGTTGTGCCTCTAGTTACTGTATTTTCTAGAGGGGTCTTTTTTACAAGTGAAAAGGTATAGAGAAATTAACAGTTATTACCTTTTTCCACCGTACATTTGTCTCACTTGATCATTAACAGCAAGTTTTATAGCTTTTTCTGGGTTAATGAGCAATAGATTTACTCCCATGCCTAACGGGAAAAAACAAAGAGAGTGAACGAAAAATGGATTAAAAATCCACAAATTTCTAAAATTTGCAATATTTCAATCGCACGCCAAGAAAGCCAGACGAAAACAAAACGAGGACGGCTTTTGAATGGAGCCCTCAGGGCAACAGAAGGCAGGGGGCACCTTGTTCAAACATGGAAGCGTTCCTGTTTGGCAGAACTAAAGGCCAAAGAGAACGGCACAGAATAGGACAAAATGGACGTCCTTGATTTCGGACTTAAGTTCCGTGAACAACTGGGAAGCTAGAAGAAGGATAAACAGTATCAAACTCTGGTCATAATCTACAGTTTAAACTCAACTAAATTTTCTATAATTTTCACTTCACCTTTGTATAAACCTTGAACCCCTTCCGCCCTTGCTACTTTCCACAAACAATCCACTCTAAAAAAAAATGAAAGTGGAAACAGTTTAATACTTAGAATCTGAGTGAGAACAGTAAAATGAAGGTTCTTTCTTTATTTATCACCTGACATGACGCTTTCGATTCGAGATTGCTGATCCTAGCAGTACGCAGGACGCATGTATTTCATACATGAACCTATCAGTGTAAATGGCCTGGCTCGCCACGAATAACTCGTAGCTCAGTGGTTAGAGCATCCGATTATGTACGGAAACTCATACATGTAAGTTCCATTTCTGTTGGGGAATGCCCCACGTTCGCGACACGAATAAAGGTTTTGCTATTATTTCAACTTGGTGTATGACATCGAGTCACCAGTTGTTTAATATTAAAAAGGAAATGAACTTACAAGTGTCTATACTGCTTTTGAGCTGCAAGATTTCTCTGATCCTGCAGTCTTGTTTTGGCAAGATCCAACGGAAAGGTACAGGAAACACCCACCACTCCAGCGATAGCTCCATTGACAAGCTTAGCTGAAAAGCTAAACACAATTCATCCTGTTAAGCATAGTAGCCCACTTCTATATTTGAGAGGCGGGCCATGCAATCAAGTTATTTATGGCACGGTACTCCTGATTTTTGTCGTGTAAATGAGTACTGTTTATCATTTTAGGCGCGCCCATCAAGAAACTAGACAAGTCAAAATTTAGCCGAGTAAATTGAAACATGGCGGCCTAAAACTTTAAACAAGATCCACACAAATTCACTTGCTCTTGTGTAAGGGAAAACAAGCTTTCCTTGATGAGTTATCCTTGACAAGTTTTATAATTTTCTCGTGTAGGTAATGATCATGCTTCCTGGCAAGTTTTTCTTGCTGACAGCAAAACAGTTGCGCGCATACGAGCAGGTTTCCTTCAGTAACACGTTTCCTAATGTTCAAAAACTTTGTTTCCTTAATTGACATGTTTCCTTGTCCAAAGCTAAAATCCCAGTTTTTGAGAAAGAAGGTATTGATTGATTGATTGATTGAATGATTGATTGATTGAATGATTGATTGATTGATTGATTGATTGATTGATTGACAAGGAAAACCTTACAGTTATACATGATCAAAATGAAATAAAACTTTATAAACGGAAATTTGTCAAAGAAAACGTGTTGGTATGGATACAGACGACGCCAGAATCAGGAGTGCCGTGCCAAAACGCTTGTCCTTAAATTAAATAGGACACATCATATCGTTTACAACCAACGTGTTTTTTAGATAGATTCCTCTGGAAATAAATGGATATTTGCGTACCTAAACTTACTAATAATGTATATTTTACTGCAGAAAATCTATATGCGATAATTGGAAGGGCGATATTTTACGGTGTGTAAACTTTATGAGTCAGAAGTTTATTTCTACTCTCCTATTCCTGTAAAAATAATTATACAGACAGCCAAACAACGATTCACAAAACCTGACTTTAATACATCTAATAAAAAGACTGGTAGTTGAAGCTTATCTTATTAATATTGATGACCGTCTTTTGACGTTAAAACTAAATTCATTCAGCTAAAACAAAGTCTATTGTTAAAATCTTTGAATTTCTTTCAACCAATTGTTCATAAGTTTATACGCAGCTCAACATAATTTCTAGCTTACTCATGTCAGCACAACTCCATGTCGACATAAAAGAAACAGAAATATTGTTGACTTTATAATTAGGTAGGATTAAAATAGAGTAAACTAATTAATACTTTATTCATTCACACGTATATAGTTGTTTTACGTTGTAAATAAGCTTAGAAAACTTTCAGTTGCCTCCCGATGCGAATTTATTATTAAATTCGAATTTATGGAAATACGAACTACAGCTTGAATTCATTCAATTGCAGCTATAACAAGCCGTGTTCAGAGTTAACTCATCAATACTTTTTTTTCTCACACTGTAGAGTTGTTTTTATATTGTAAATAAGCTTAGAAAAAACTTTTAGTTGCTTTCCGATGCGAATTTATTAAATTCAAATTTAATGGGAATAAGAAATGTAGAATGAATTCATTCAATAGCTCCAAGCTTATGAAATCATACTGCGATCAGCCATGTTTGTTAAGCTTAAGTTAAGCTTACTTTATTTATTTTTTGGAACGATAAACAAGATTCTTCAGTAATGTGATAGTTTCATTTTTTTCTGACAAACCTGCCAAAGAACACGTAAAGAATTCGTTGACCGATTGTCAAACTCACGGCTTTGTATTCTCCTTTTTCGTGAACGTATTAAGCTTAAATTCTTCTGTTGAGGTAAGAAATCTTTGACACAGTTAATAATTAATTAACTTCAGATTTACTTTTCTGCCGAGATAGTCTGCCAAAAAAACCCTGAAAATTAAACTGGGGAAGAAACTGCAAACCAAAGGAATTATTATTTTAAGTTTTGTTTCCGGTTGGGCGACATTTAAAAGCATTTCTTCTCGATTAAAACACTTTATATAATAATTCTGACCATCATATCGTCTGAAAACCAAAATGCTCGGCTTGCTACTGTATTTCAAGCTTACACAGTTTTTTTTTTGGTGTGTGTGACTTTAAGAAAGATTTAAAAATTAAATTAACCATCAAATGAATGACTTCTGAGTATAGTTAAGTTAAACCCAGTACTGAAACAATTGTTTATAAACTGGGTCAAATCTGAAGCTCGCAATAGTCGCCAGCCATCGACAAAACATTTGCACTACTCTGCTGGCCACCTTTTTTGGAAATAAAACTAACTTATTTCTTTAAAGGAGATTTTGATGTCTGCCTCCTGGCTGAAGAAAATTTACAGTTATTTAACTCTCACGAGAAGTACAACTCCAGCTTTCAAACCCTACCTGCGAGGTTTTTCCATGCAACGGCTTCACTTCACCTTCTTCCCACACAGTTCACTGTAAAACTACTTTAGAAGAGACTTGCTTGCTGTTCCCGCCACTGTTGTTTCCCACACTGTCCAATAGGATCACTTGATAGAACCTGTGACGCCAAAATAGACCAATTAGAAACTGTTTTATATTAGCGCAGCTCGTTCTACTCAACTATTTACTCGTTACTCGCGATCAATGAAAATTATATGAAAATTTTTCTCACACGAAGAGAATTTTAACAAGTTTGCGTTGTCATTCATACGTGACGTATTTTGGACGATTCCACCGGTCATATGATAACAAAAAGTCATATGACCTTTTACATAATAAGGGCGCGCTCACAGACTCGTGCAAGAGGTCATGGGTTCTTGACGGTCACGCTTGCTTCGGTTTGGAATTTTTTTTAAGGTGAATCGCGGCTATTTAATGGCACGGAGGCTCTCTTTTATAAAACGAATTTTCGGCATGTAAGCCTAAAGGCCCAGTTCAACGTCGAACTTCACATGTGCCGAACCTAATGCAAATTAGCAAGAACAATAGATTTTGCTCATTTGCATTAGGTTCGGCACATGTGAAGTTCGACGTTTGAACTGGGCCTAACCGATTTCTGAAGGTTTTGGTAGTGTAAATAAGGAGTCTTAAGAAGAGAGATTTAGATAGAAACGTTTTTAAAAGCCCTATATTTTTACGAAAACGCGAATATTTTCATCAAACGCGCGGCGATAGATCGGCGACACAGAAATTGCTGCACGTCGACTGCTGAATTTTACCTTCCAAATATTGCGCTTTAGTATTTGCCTCAGCTGTTGCAAGAACGCTAAAATAAGGTTAAGACTCACACCCTATTATTTGAAAGCTTGCAATTGAGTACACTATTGCAATCTAAAACTTTGCTGTATAATCGGAAAAGGGGAAACTACTGGAAACTGTTACTCGCAGCAAAAACTGTAAACAAGCTGTTTATAGTGCGTAATTGTGAATTTCAAGGTATTCAAGTTTGTTCCACTTGATCGTGAAAAAACTACAGATTTGTTAGTATGATAAAATGCATGCGTACAAACGAACCTACCAAGTTTTATGAGTGTAGTCTCGACGAAGCACGGCGAATTTGTGTCGTAAAGTTTGCTATCTCACGCCTTTCCATTGCTTTTGAAAACTCGCCACTCATGTTGTTCCGTAAATTATTCAAACTTACGCAATTTGCCCCGTTCTGGAACTTCGACACGCCGATCATCAAAAATAAAATTAATGTTCAAACTAAAAACATTTACATGCCTTATTTGCAATTTATTAAGATAATTAAGATACAACTATACATAAAGCAGTGTATTTTATAGTTTTCTTCTGATCATGATTTCGGTTCGATCGTTGAGTGATCAGCGCTCGTCTGGCTTATCGTTGCAAATATACGAATGCACTCACTCAACAGCATTATCATTTCGATTTTATTGTCGATGATCCTGACTCCCAAGTGGCAAATATTCAAATTCCGAGAACGCGGCAAGTTTGAATAATTTACGGGGGTTTTAACGTAAAGCATTTTTGAAATGGGAGATGTGAAGTAGCAAACTTTGCTTTCCTCTCTTAATCGGTTATTTTATTTGCACTAAAATTTCTAGTCCTGTATAATTTGTAGACTACTTATTTAACAGAAGCATAGCTGCTGGTGTACGTATAGCCCCTCGCGGCCGGGAGCGATGAGAGGCGGCTGTATTCGTACGTAAGATCTGGAGAAGATACATGATATTTCAAATTCTTTGAGCTCATCTGTGGTCATACCACGTGCGATTTGGTAGACTCATTGGCTGGTTTTTCTATCTTTTTGCTGCTACACCGTGCTGACGAGACCCAACCAGGTCGAAACAGCTATCAACGGTTGCATTTTTGCTTTCAGTTTGGGCTCTATCATGTCGTTGTCGCCTTAAATGTTCTACGTAGACTTTGCAATAGCGGCTACCATAGGCGCCTTCATAAGCTGACGTCCGATCTCACTCTCATAATAAGGTGATGTTACACGGACGATTCGCAACGACGATTTTTAACGCAATAATGTTACGCTAAAAGTTGATGCCGGGTAACTTGGGCGCGCACGATTTGCGTTGCGAGTTTTTGAATCAGCTTCAAAAACTTGCAACATGTTGCCACAACAAAATATTGCGTTAAAAATCGTCTCTTATTTATTTATTTATTGATTTATTTACTTTTTATTATACTTTGATTTTATCTTTATTTACATTAACAAAACCTACAGTTATAATTGTCACTTGTTATATGTTAAATTAACGGGTTCTATTTTATTGCTGTGGCATGTAACACTGTCTCACTTCCGGTTTGTTTCACTTTCACTATAACCGGAAGTCACAGCACCTCACCGAACTCTCGACTGCCAAGCATGTAGGTCAGCATGCATAGAAGCAATTTGGATTATATCTAACTGCTTTTGCTTAGTTAATAGTTTTTCTTTCATTTAAGTCTTGAAGCGTTATTATAATTGCACCATTAACTTACTGTCCTGAAATGACAGATTTCTTGCGTTACTAATTTGTTATAGATGAGCTTATTGGCTAGTTAGCGTCTTTATATATTCACCCCGCAATGTATACAGAGAAAATCATTATAATAATTGTTTGTGTGAAACATATTTTGCTCTTTTTTGTTGTTTGAAAGGTCTACTAAGGTTATATAGCTAGTACAACTTTTACATTATCATGTCGACCTATGTCTTGAATTGTAATCGAGTTATATGCGATAAATTACTTGCGCTCAAATATATCTTCTCCCCTAAAAACTCACAATTTTGTTCCATGCGTCATTTCACGCAGATTCAGATTTGATGTTGGTCCTGTTATATTTGAAGTTTTTGTTGGTCATCAGGAGCTCCTGCAGTCACTTATTACAAAATTTATATTTCTTTGTTCTTGTTCAAACTGTGACAAATATTGGTGTCTTCTGACAAATGTTTCAGTGATGTTGGACTTTCCAGACAAAAGAAACAATAAAATCATCCAATCACAGCACACGCAAGAAGAACAGGTAATACCCGTTCCGTTTGTTTTCCCTGAAATTGATCGAATGAGTCAGCCAGCGGTCAGAACGCACAAAAGTAAGCGGTTATCCCCCACTTGGCCTAGAGGACCCGACGTTTCTTTGAATCAACAGTTTTCTCTCGCCCGCCATTTTTAAGAAAGGGTTATTATTTGTTTTTCTTGTTGGCAGCCGTGTACCTTGCCCTTAAATGTTATTTATAATTATTATACCACAAATAAACGTTTGAGAGGCTTACTTACAACTTCCACTATTATACCCGGCGTTTATTCGGGGCCCGCCGTTTTATCGAGAAGATATGGTACTTGAGAAGACTCGTACTTTGTGACAGCGTATGAAGATCAAACATGCATGACTACAAGAGCGCGAGTTTTAACCCTAGTCTTATCTCGGGCACTCTCGTCAGTCTTTTGTTCAATGCTGACTTGACAAGCTCTGAAATCTTCGAGAGCCTTTTGAAGATTTACCATGCCATATAGTGGAAATCGCACTTATTCCAAGATTATCTATTTTTCGTGTTCGAGGCTTGCAGCGGAAAATCCTATCTAAGAAATCAGTACCAGTTCAGTTCTTTTGTTGCAAGTTTATGGACCAACTGAAGCAGAAGACGAGGCGTGAGGTCCATAAACTTGCAAACTAAAAGAGGAGGGAGGAGTCGCGGGCTCAATTTTTTTTTTAGTGTAACTGCGCCTCAAATGTCGGTAAGCTTTTTTTTTTTAATTCACCTTACTGCATCCAAAGTGTCCTCTATAACTGAAGCAGACTGCGATTTTAATGCAATGTCGAATAGTAATGGAAAAAACAATTATCTATAAATATATGATTACGACAACACTAACCACAGTCTTATCACTAACTGAAAAAGGCTGTCTATAGAAAACTCGCTCCGGTATTAAATTATAATTCATTTTTCTTTCTATGCATATCCTTACACTGAAAAACAACTTTTACAAAACTTCTGTGTGACATCTCTCACTGAAAACGGCTGTTTGTTTTTGGTATTATGAGTTTAAGTAGATTTCTATTACCGTTACCAGTGAAAACATTTTACTAACGTTACCGATAACACTGACAATACTTACGTGGACAATAATAAACGTGATCTTGCAAGATATTCGAAGATCAACCTTGTCAGGCCACGTCTTTGAGTTTAACAAAACCAAGTTAACTTTTCCGACTGTGCCAGACGGTGAGAACTAAGGTTCAGTGGAAAACGCGCTTCCAAGCTTGAGTCCTTGATTGAATTACTGATGAAAAAAAAAAAACAGCTCAGTCGCTGACTATGAAGCCGAATTCTATTAAGCGAAGCCGCGTTGTTTAAATTTTAATTAGCTTCGCGCAGAGGACATTGTTTTAATGATTTATAGTAGTTATGTTTTCTGCTGTCGGTATCAGCCGCATTGATGTAGATAACAAGTGAGTGCGTCAACTGGTTAGTCAATTTTATTATAAATACACTAAAAAGTGTTCTGCGTGCGTGGACATTAATTTTCAAATGTTTTTATGGAGTTAATTCCCAGCCGTAACATTGAGTAATAGATCTGTGTGGAATTGGTGCTAGCCACACCCCAACAGGTGGTTTGAAAGAACCTTTTGACTTTCGCGATTATCGCCGTGACTGATGCAGCGTCATCTCTGTGCATCGGACAAATTCAATGATTACCGCCAAATTTAGTTTGTCTACTTTTACAGTACATTATAACCTGTTTTTTTTCTTTCGATGGTAACAATCCAGTTCAACACTATACGTGGATTTAACTGAAAAGTTTTAACTGGTAACTGTTTTCTGGTACGTTTATTGTGAACAGGTAAAAACACTTCTATACTGTGTCTGTTTAGCAGGTCTTTAAAGCTGATTTTACAATTTGTTATTACAGTCTAATCACAGTCCCGCAATCTCTGAAAGCGGACACCCCTGTAAAGGCGGACACCTCTCTTAGGCACACATCGGTGCTTGGCTGGTTCCCGCTGAATTTCACATGTTTGTCTGTAACTAAACTCCCTACAAGTCGGACACATCTCTCAGGTGGACTTTGAATTATTTCTTCGTTCCGGCCGAACTTCACATGTTTGTCTGTAACTAAACTCTCCGTACAAGTCGGACACATCTCTCTCAGGCGAACAGCAAACGTTGGTCCCGAGGGAGTCAGGCTTAGACAGATTTCACTGTATAAGAGATATTATTTCGCAGATAGCCTCTGGATATTATCAACCAAGTGCTCCTGTTGATTCCTTATTACTCAACCACACACTGGTTCCCAACGGGAAAATATTATCATCCAACTATTCCGTTATGGAATAATATTAATTTGACGGACAATTTGAAAAATTTTGGTGCAGCTGTTATGAATATTGTTAAGTTATAATTTTAATTTATTTACATATTTATATTTTATCCTTAATTATTCCTATGTATTTTTACCTCCCAGTTAGTAGTTCTAACTGTTTTAAATATAAACGATTTGTTTTATCGTGTGTCTTGCGCACCGGACGTGATTGTTTCAGTGGAAATACAAAACTGAGCGTATTGAGGGCTCTAAAACTTTATTCAATGTTCGGGCAAACGTTACCGTCACTGTTACACTGCCATTTTGTACGGCATGGAATATGTTCGACAGCAATTTTTGCTTATTTAACTGGGCTTAAAAACCTCCTGTTCGTTTCAGCAGTTAATAATAATCTTTTTAATAATATTTTATTAGGAAGCCACTGTAAGGTGATTTACAGAAGGGTTCTAAAACCGGACAGTGTAAAAAGCAGACTGCAGACCGGGGGTAAAATGCAGTGGAAAATAGCGAGTTTCGACTAGGTCTAGGAAAGGGTAGGGTTTTTTGATGTTTAGTCTAGAATAGGGTTACAAAATGCAGCTAAAATGGTCTAGTATTGGTATAGGCTAGTGTGTAGTCTGCATTTTACCCCCGGTCTGCAGTCTGCGTTTTACACTGACCGGTTCTAAAACTTTGGCGGTGCGCGCGCTTGTTGCTGTTTAACGATGCAGATCAGAACTCAAACAACCATCACAACCCACGCACCCTGTTTTTCCGCGCTGGACAGGCGCTTTGGGATGAGGCAGCGCCCAGCCTGCCATCAGGCCACTCAGTGGGCTTCGTGCGAGTGTCCCTCGCGAGTTACCAGCCATCCATGATTTCTTTACGGTGCCAATGACTAACCATTAATTATCATGATTTTTGGGTATGTTTGGGAGGAAATGGTTTTCTCAAAGGATTTGTAAAATTGAGAGAAATAAGAAATATTGAAGATTTAGAGAAGTTTTGAAAATAGAATTTGTAGTTAATAATTAATAGGCGGACACCAAGTTAGTCCACTATCAACCTGGGGTAATCTCGTGGGGATCAACTGTCTGTTGGTGTTCCAAAAATCATTTTCTTTCTTCTATCCGAGGCTTCTTTAAACCTGTTCAAATTTCATTCAAATTCACGTTTACCCCCGCCTTAATGGGTGTGGCTCACATTAATTTTTGCTCCCCGAGGTACCATTGTTCCCGTCAGCCTGTCTAAAGGTCTTGGTCTTGCTACATACGACGATCACCCCATCACTGTTATATGGGAGTCTCTCTTGCTGTAGTACCTTGCAGTGGGGCCATACACAGGAGATGGGATCCTGGTGCCTTCTAGGAACCCGTCGATCCGCATTTGAGCCATTTATTGACCCAGTTTAGGGACTGTGCAATAATTAGCAGGGAGGGGGTTTGGGAAACCGGGGGGGGGGGGGGGGGGCATAAAGTAAAATCAAAGCAAGGATAGGAGGGCTCAAAGTAAATTAAGTCATCCAAGAGGAGGGAGGCTTAACATTTTATTTCAAGTGCTTATATCTTATATCTAGAGACGAATATTGTGATAAAGCGTTTCTGGCTTTTAAAATTTGAATTTTCAACATTTATTTTGAACAGTAGAATATAGTTATACACCAAATGAAGAATGATCCTCGCAGTTGTGAACGCAATTTAAGCAATTGCGAAAAGAAGCCTGAAAAAAAATTCAGGACTTCAACGGGGTTCGAACCCGTGACCTCGCGATACCGGTGCGATGCTCTACCAACTGAGCTATGAGGCTACGAACCCCGTTGAAGTCCTGAATTTTTTTTTTTTTTTTTTCAGGCTTCTTTTCGCAATTGCTTAAATTGCGTTCACAACTGCGAGGATCATTCTTCATTTGATTTCATTTCCGCAGTTCATATATGATTTATTTCATATATATCATTCATAGTTATACACCAGTGCTAAATTCACTCCTTTAGAAGGGGGGTATTACCTATATTTTCCTTCTTGAAGCCCATTTTCCAACCCCCCACCGATAATTATTGCACAGTCCCTTACTGGTTATCTATCGATATCTATTTATACCGAGCCCCCACTCAAGACTGAAGGATCAGGGACCAAAAATGCAGTTTGGCAGGTGGAAGAGAAGTACACATAGACTTTTTCTATTTGTTATTTTTCTTTTTATTATAAAAGATACAAATTTTCTAGTCTAGTCAAGGCCTATTCAACACACCTCATCTACAGAGAAACTACATGTAAGCTGACTTTTCTGCTCTTTCACTTAAGAGAAGGAAGTGAAGTGACTGCAATCTTCTCACAAATCATTTAAAGCACACCACCATACATAGAAATATTTAGTAAAAAGAAATGTATTTGAAAAACTAGATTATAGCAACTCTGACGTCTGATGTTTCCAAATTCAAAACAAAAACAAACGTATATATCCCTGCAGATAGATTTGGCCATCAGTAGTTAGTCAAGGGACTAGTTATGAAACCTTGCAGACTTTTAATAATGGCAATAATAACGGAGCTTCAATAATGTTGAAAGTACTGCAACCATGTATATAAAGTTCTTTCAATCTCATGCTACGACTCAATAACTTAATGGAAACATTTCTATTAGTCAGTAGCTCAATCAATCTACTGTTAATGTGTGCAGTCAAGGCTGCAAAAGTGCAACCAAAATATCAAACACCAATTGATACCAGCCTAATTCCTGATTGGTTACCCTGGATAAATAAAGATTTCATTTACGTACTTATTAACAATTTATAACCATTGCGCCTTATTAACTGTCATTTGGTCAAGTTGGTCAAGGAAGTGCAATTTGGGCCAGTGGTTACATGGCACAGAACACGTGCAAGATTTAAAAAAATCAAAATGGCTACTGGGTCTGCCAAAGGAAATAGTCATGCTCTGCCTTCCCATTCACAACTTCGATTCAAAAATTTGAAATTCACTTCTCCACACTATTGTAATTCAAACATTCGCGCTGAAGAGACTGTAATCTGTAATAATAAGAAAGACTATACAGTAACTGCAGATTAATATCACATGGAAACTCAATGAGTTAGTCCAGTTCACCAAATACTTTTGAATTTAAAAGCTACACGCTAAACAATAGGAAAAGTACTTTAACCCTATTCAGCCTGGGCTTTTTTTTGAGTTTCTGAGCCGGGGGGGGGGGGGGGGGGGACATTGTGACCCCACCTTCGTAACTTCAAGAACATTAAGGCTATGACAATGAAACCTAGAGGGTACATAGAACGCCAAAAACTGTCTCCTTTGCGGTCCGCACAATGGAACGATGACGTCACATGACGTAGTTATTGGGTAATTAGTTATGCGGCCGCCATCTTGGATCCGCCATCTTGGATTTCTGAATTTTTTTAAAACCTCTTAAAAATCGTCCAAATTCACCCAAAATTAATGAAAACCAATAAATAAATGCTAAATGACGTAAAAATATAAAAGCTATACCAATAAACATTGTTTTTCTTCATTCAAAGGTATAAATATGCAAATTTCAAAAACATGGCTGTCAAAATCTTGTTGCCATGGAAACATCAAGTCACCTGATCAAAAAATTGTCATATCAAATTGTTGCCAGATAAATTTTAGGAAAAGTCACAAAGTTTGATGGCGTTTGAATACATATTAAGGAAGTTATGAATGTTGAAAGTTAGCACGGGTACTTTGTGCCCCCCCCCCCCCCTTCCCCTGGCCAAATAGGGTTAAGCAGATTTTACATAGCTCTTGGAGCAAGGAAGAAGATAACAAAATATTAATATTATTGCATGGTATATTTATCATATAAATTAATCCTGAACACATCAGGCATTGCTGGACTAAGTACTTGTACATGCTGTACATAGGAATTGTCATTATTACTGCTGTTGCTTCATGGCAATAACAAATGGCTCACGGCTCCTTCATGTTTCTTAGCGACCACGACCTCTGGATTCCACAAATGTTTCCTAATGAGAAATAGAGAACAAGTGTTGAAAGGAAGTTGAATGTGTTTCCGAGGCAAGTGACCTCTTTTTCTTTGGGGAGTAGGGGTGTAAAGTTGGGGGGGGGGGGGAGTGGGGGGTGATGAAGGGGAGTGGAGTAGAGAGTAAACTGCTCATCCAAAAATTTGGGAACAAATCCTGATAAGGGTATCTTGCCCCTATGAAAAAGATTAACACACTCATACTCATTTTAACACATTCCTTAAATGTAAAAGAACTATCTTAAATAAAAAAGTTTTGGAACATTGATCTTACAGGTGTCATTTTCAATTTTTACACCTTATGTTTAAATAGCAGGCTCACAAAACCAAGCTGATCATAGCAGGAAAATAAAAATAGAAAAGATCTACAAATTCTACAAATTTTCCTTCTCACTATTGAAAAAAAAAAATAATGAAAATGATGTAAAGATTTGATGGGCTCTGGGCAACAACATCCTAAATGACATTTATGGGGTTGATTTTTTTTGCTCAGAATTAACTGAATTTTAATGCAAATTGAATGGCAAAACATTGCTCTGCATTTTTATTTCATTGTTTTGTGCTTCATTTTTGAGAAATAACAGGCAAAATGTCATGATCGGCATCCTCTGTTATCCTTTTGTCCAAAACAGAAGTTGCAAAAAAAAAAAAATGCTAAAAAACTTTTGTTTTTTAGCATTCCCAAGTGCTTAAATATAACTCGACAATGCACTCAGTTGCATTTACTATTCCTTTAGTAAGGCATAGCAATGCAGAATGTGATACAGACTGTATGCTGCTGTATCCTGTAATAATTAAGGGTTTATTAGTACATACTGTATACCGAACCAGTGGATAGTGTTTTTACGCGCTCTGATTGGCATCTCTAACTCAGGATAGTATTTGCTATTCACCTCTAGGAATTGTTCCAGATTTTGCATGCTTGTTGTTTTCCCCATTTGTCAGCAATAAAGTAACTATTTTTGGCTGGCTATCCACTGGTTTTAAACAATAATTATTATTATTCACCTCAGTGATGGTGACAAGTGGTAGATACTGCACTGTATTTGCCTCTGTCATCCCTTTGTGGCACAGTAAATATCCACTACTATTCACCTCCACTTCTGTGAGTAATTTTTTTATTATAGTCAAATTTTCCTACCATTCCTCCAGCCTGTTGCATGGCGCGGCTGTAGGACTGACTGACATAGCGTGTAAAATAATCTTTGACTGAGCCACAAACTCTTGATGTTTCCAGGACAACTCGACTGCTAACTTGCATTGCCAATGCAAAATTTGACCAGTTTCTGTCTATTCCAACCATGTTATCAATTTCCTTACTCAGCCTCTCATATGTCAAGCTGGCTGCATTCTTGATAACAAATGAGACTAAGTGATTCTCAGCTCCCTGTCAAAACAAGCACATTCAGTCAGTGTAAGTTCCAAATCATGACAAAGAACAATTCTGTGTTTAAAAATGTTGAAAAACAAATACATGTACTGTATCACCACGTGAAAGTTCTGTCAATCCAATGCAGCTATCAAAATTTTCAAAGGTCACTCTACTGTCCAGACTCAAACGTTTGAACCACCTTGTACATCATAACAAATAGCACTTGACAATAAAGTACTGCTCTATAGCTTTCATTTGAATGGCCACACTGTAAGATTTCATCCCCAGACTCAAACGTTTGAAGCACCTTGTACAACATAATAAACAATGCCATAGGAAAGAACTGCTGAAGAACATTTATTTGTCACCACATTTAAAGATTTCAATCACAAACTGAAGCTTTGAACACACTTGGTTAAAAACTCTGTCATGAAGATTGTCTCTGACTGTGATGGCAAAATTGAAACAACTTAACGTTTTTCAGGTTTTTATAATTTAGTGGTGGTTTACTTATTAGGAAATTATCATTAATTCTATTATCAAACAAGAGATTGGACAAACACAGGTATTGCATATACCTCTACTCGTCCTTTGTATTGCTTGGTGAAAGCATCTCCTGCTTGCTGCAACTGAAGAGCAAGTCTTTGTATTTTTGGATCTGCAGTGGGCTGCTGTGTTGCTCCAAATGAAGTGGGATGATCATGAGATGGACCCTTTGTTATACTTTCACTGTCGGGAACCACATCATCAACAAATGATTCACAGCATTCATCATGACCTGAAAAAAAAAAAAGATCACATGGCGTGAACTTCAATGATAATAACTAAAGACAGCCCTGCAACAACATTTTCACATTAGTTGGAAGTCATGATTTAACTACTTCAGACCCATTATAGAGTCATGTTTCTGTACAAATGTAGCTTAACATTTTTATTGCCAAGGGTGCCAAAACTTAAAATTCAAGAAATATTTCAAATTTCAGTCATTTTGCAAGATGCTGGTGCTGAAAAACAAAATGCATCAATGAACTGAAGTTTGATCCAGTGCTGGAAAAAAAATTCTTTCATGCTTAGAAGGACGTGGCCTTTTAAACCTCCCTTTTGATCAGACATTTTACAAAATTGGTCGGACATTTGCCATTTTGGATTTTTCCTGAGACACAATCTGTTAGCAAGACGTGCTATAAAAAGTTTATTTGCAGTTTGCAATGTATTGTAGGAAAAATAAATGGTACAAACAACGTAAATTCTTATTTGTATGAATGTTTTTGGAATCAAATGCAATGACTTAACAAGACTTTCAAGGCAAAAGCGAAGTAATTTTTGTGAACTGGCCACCATGTCCGAGCATAATAAAATCAGTAGGTCAATTTAGGTTTTTGGTCAGACAATGTCCGATGACCGACTGCTATTTCCAACACTGTATGATCAACCTGTTATGTCGACTCAGTTTCCAGTCTCTATAGATCTAAGGTGGCTTCCATACACAGTCATGAAGTTAATGACCAGCAAGCTACATTATTGCGACTAATTATAGTGTGTTGCATTTCCCAGGTTTTGAACACTCAAATTTGATCCTGAGTGACAAAAGAACAAAGTATGAACTATTATGTACCTTATTGTGCAAAAAAATTTTCCTATGATTTTCTAATTATTAAGGGGGGTGGAACTTAACTACAGTTTTAGAATCATTGCTAAGGACATCATTCATGATTAGCACAATCTCATTCCCAAGGTCTCTCTTCTTCCAGTCCCCTGGAACAAGAGAGAGAGAGAGACCCTGGTTGGGTCTGGTCACGTGTCTCCAGAACAAACTTTAGCCTGAGGGAGGAGTTCGCTGTTTCTCAATTTTTGTCGCGTTTCTTTTGTCAACTTCAAATCGAGACTGTCACCCTCCGAGCTTCGAAGCAAGTCGGCCACCATGTTTTTTAGCAGTCTTCAATTCGCTATAAGCAATGGCAGCTATTCAAACATTAATTTAAAAGCGAAGCAAGTCAAGTGCTTAGGCAGAGACGTTGTGGCTGTCTTACCTACGGGATACGGGAAATCTATGATTTTTCATCTCCTCCTGTCGCTGTTATACGACAAGATTAGTGGACAACAAACTCCATCTTCGTCAGTTCGCCCCGTTCTTATTGTTGTCTCGCCTTTTAATGCGCTTATAAAAGACCAGATAAGAAGAAACAGTGAAGGCATTACGTCACTGCGACTAAGTTTTCTAAATGTCAGAAAGAAGAAGGAATCAAGCGATTTGGAGCTGGATGTCAGCGATACAAACTGAGCTTTGATTAAAGATGCAAAACATGAGTCCACGGCGACTGCTTCTCTTTTCCTGCGCCTTAGAACTCTTCAAATTTCGAAGCGCAGACGGTGACACTTCGATGTACCTTTTCACCCTTTCAAATCAATTTTCACTCTGGATAATCATGGTCTTGAAAACATTAAAATTATTTAATTTCCTTTCACACGGCCTGCACAATAGATGTGGTTATAAATGGGGTTGACAGACCTACCAAATATGGTTGTGACTCATAAAATTTGAAGGAAACATTAACAGAATAAACGTGACCAAACATCACAGCCGAGGAGTAAAGAAACTTGTTATATGACAGTTGGACCTCTTCCATAGCAACCACCTTGTAGTTAAGTTTCTTCCCCCTTAAATGTAGGGGAAAAAATGCTTATTTTTAAATATGAATAGAAGAAATTTGCCGCACTCCAACTGGCTACTCAAACTCAAGATAGTATTTGCTATTCACCTCCAGGCATTCTTCTGGATTTTACATGCTAGTTTTTTTCTCCATTTGTCAGTAATGAAGTACCTTATTGTACCTAATTTTTTTTCATGATTTTTTAAATGTAGGAGGAAAAAATTGTATATTTTTTAAATACCAAATAGAAGAAATTTGCCACAAATTATCAAAATTCACAAAAATCGAGTGTCACAAAATATCACCCTTTCCAAAACTGCAAAAATTTCCAGGGCTGTAAAAGGTAATAATCCTTGGTTTAGACATGTATTAAGAGGGGGGTGAATAGGTTCACGGATTGGCGGATTTGGCCTTGAAAAGCGCACGGATTGCGGATTTTAGCGATAAATTAAGCATATTTGCAGATTTGAAAATTACCATGGATCACGGATCAGCCTAAAATTTTGACCTGGATTCCTGACTTTGTCTATCTAGAAGTTCGGATTGTGGATCTGATCATTAATTTTTTGGTCGCCTTGGACAGTATGTTGGTGAGGCCCTGCCAGGGGGGGGGTCCCGTGTCGCTTGTCTGAATTTTAAAATGACTTGTGTCTGTGTTTTATCAATGTTTCACATTGCTGTCGGAAATTGTCGCTACTTTTTGGGTCATGTCGCCTGTCGGAATTTACCCTGGCAGGGGCTCGTTGGTGTTACTATTTTTTCCAGTTTCATCAGCAAAGACAGAAAACTTCGAGTAAAACCTAAATAACATCAGATCAACGGATCAGGCCAAAAAATAGTACACGACTAGTCAACTTGTGTGTGCCAACATTTTATTGCAATCACACACTGTTAATCATGTGATAAAGTTCTGTTTGTAAATTGCTTGTATGAACAAAACCCCGGTAAAAGACTGCCATATAATTTCAGAATAAAATAGACCAATTTTTTTCAAGTTCTTCCATTGTGTCTTAGAAAAATAGTTTCAAAACTGATTAAAGTTTGCTTTCCCGTTGTGGAATTACATGATACTTATTGGTGTTGTAGTAACATTTTGTGTATGGGCAAACATCACTGTGAGATTGCCCCTTAAATTGGTTTCGATCCTTTAATTTATGCAATGGCATGCAAAATATCGTTAAGGAAGTTCTTTGAGACGAAAAGAAAAAACTCATCCAATATACGTGGTATTCACCCTATGCTGTCGGATATGAATGCTAAATAGCTGTAAACACCAAAAGTCTCGCACTGAGCCTTTTAGATCCTAATTAACCTAAATCAAAAATTTCACTAAACATTGCGAACTCTGTACGTACGTAAGCTTACCTTTGAATTGCTTTTCGTCACGAACAACAGGCGAATCGGATTGCTCAAATTTTGCGTGCTGGAAAAGACCAGCTGGACGAGCGGGTTCTGCAAGTCTTAAGAACTCCTCGAACAGTAAAGATGCCTGTTTCTCGATATCCTCCAAGCTCTCATCGAAGCTTTCAACTGGTGCTTTATGAGATTTGTAGTATGGCATCCCCTCTGCCATGACGAACTTTCAACTTGCTGTTGTATCTAAACTTATGTGTTCCGCTCTTCGAAGAAATGCTATTAACGTATTGCAATAACAGGAAAATCACCTCTAACACTGTGACATATAATACATATTCCGGAAGATAAGTGTAGTTCTCAGAAATCCGTGTACTTCCCCAATCAATTTCGTCATAGCGCTAAGTCACGTTCAAATTGAACCCAGTCTTCAGCGGTCAAGGTAAACTAACCGGCAACCGGAAATGATTCTTTTAGACAAAAGGACGAGATTTTTTGGGCCAACATGTCTCTTGTTTTCGAGAGTTCGTCATATAGCTTATCTAAAACGAAAATATTTATTTCTTTTCTACTGCACCGTTAACGGCTGTATTTTCCTTCATTATGCGACCTCAAAGTAGAGGGATTTCCCCCAGTTTTTTTGGAAGTGACATTATTCCATAAAAATGTCGTATTTTTGGAAATAAACTTGCTTATGGATATAAACTCGCTGACTCAATAAAACAATTACAAAGAAACTACATATATGGACATTAATCAAAGGGGCGAATGAAGTTACGTGTCTGTTCATTTTCAAACCAAAATGCTGATCGATGCTGACCTAAGCCTTACAAGATTTTTAAATATAAAATTAGAACTGCTTGAGCCAGAAACATCTGCTATGCAGGTACGTGTGTTCCAGGCTGCAACTTGAAAATAAGAAATAATGAACTTGAACTTGAACTTTATTGTTATTATTTTAAATTCAGTGGATAAAGAGCATAAAAATTAACTGGCTTTCAAGTTGGCCGTCACCATCTACCTGATTGCATCTGAAACATGCTATAATTACTATACATGTACTACTTGCGTGTGGCGTTATTACAAGAAATTTTAGGTAATAGTTATTTCCGCCATGTCAACAACTAGTGGGATATTTAAAGTAGTAAAGAGTCCACGCCTTCATCACCTTGGGTGGCTTGGGGGGGGGGGGGGGAGAATGGAGTAAACATTTTTTCAAGGTTTTTAAAACGGGTAGGGAGGATTCCACCCCCACTCCCTGGGATAAAGGGACTGTGTTACATCTGGTTTTATCCGGCGCCGCATCTCAGAGAAAAGCCGGATGTTGCTGGTTGTTATCTTGACTTCCGGTTGCGAGTTCACCGCGAAATTTCTCTCAAAAACTACATAATTACAAGCTATCCAGGAGCAGAATGTCCTGCAGTGACACATTAAAACGTTCTGTTTTCACATCAACAAGTCGACCACAGGTGCGGCCACCAGGAAATTCCTTCATGTTCCGACAGAACGTAGGTTATTAATAAACTTTTAAACTTGACTCGATAATGAACCAATAACAGGCCAATGCCGTTGAGTATCCTTGGCCAGCACTGGGCCAGCAAAGGTCGCTGCACTTATGCTGCCGAGGGAGGTCTGGATCAGATTTCCTTGTATTGGCGTTTATTTTCACGACAGTCGGTCAACTGCGAAACACCTTTTACGTACGGCATTAAAACTTACCACAGATTAATTCACACATGCATTGTGACCCAGTAGAAGACACATACATTGCTCAAGGAACGCCTGAAGTAACTACAGACAGAGATTCTGATATGGACGGCTCCAAAGAGACGCTACGTTTGGACGGAAGCTCTGATAGCACAACAAACTTGACTCGTTGGGCTTCACGAGAACGGATTCGAGAAGAAACGCGGATTGTGGTTTTAGATTTCTTAAGTTCGTTGCCTGCGAACAAACTGACTGCTCGTAATCTAGCAGAATCGAAGAATAGGCCAAAATGTTTGACTAAAACAATTTCCCGATTGTCAAAGAGTACTAGTGATGCAGGAGCGTACGAACATAAACGACAGAAATTTCTGCGGATGGCAAGACTGCAACGAAAGCTATCGCTAAACCTGAAGAGAGACATTGAAACTTTCGACCAAAAGAAGCTTAAAAGCAGTGCCAAACAGAAGGAAGCGTAAGTTGCCCTTTTTCTTGTCTTTGTGATAAAATATCTTGCAGTTGTTAGCGAGCTGTGCAGATCGCGGAAGGCCGTACATGTACACACTCTTAAACTCGAATTGTTATTTTAAGAACCAAATTGTTAAAACAAATCGACAGGTAAGAACTTAAAATTAAAACAACGAAAGAGTTCTTACCTGTCGATTTGTTTTAACAATTTAGTTCTTAAAATAACAATTCGAGTTTAAGAGTGACAACTTGATGAGTCTTTAACAAAACGAGTTGTTACTCTGTTATGCACAGCTGATTGAGTTGTTTTTATGACGGTTGTGTCGCTAAAATCGTGCCTTGACTCCCATGCTGCACAGCTGTGCTAACTCGGGCGGCGAATGGAATAATGCTACGGCCCACAGAAAGTGTTTTACCCCCGCAAAATCTTCACATTTATAAGCTTATACAAATTCAACCGATGGAGTTGTATAAAGCTTCAAAGTCTCCCGTTTGCAAGAATTTCCAGAAGTTCTTTTACTGTGTTTTCTTTCCTTAATATGAATCGTTTTTTACATCGCAAATCCGATGGAAAGCGGTATGTAAGATGCTATATTTTGCTTATTATACTGTTTTCTTATGTTGTTATTTTGTTTTTACTTAAGCTTATAAGCTTTAATACATGTAACGTAATTCTTGTGTTATTGCGGGGTGTATTTTCTAGCAGTAATTGAAAAAGCAATTGATATGAGAGTCATTAACGTGACTAATGCTTCATTAGATTATTATTTACTTGTATAAAATGGCTGAAAAGGGATGATAACCAAGTGCAGAACACATCATTATCAGAAATTTATATGTTGGTGGTTAAACCTTGGAAATCAATTTTCTATTGTAGTAATTAAGTACTTTCACTTAATGGGGAAACACAATACCAAATTTATATCAGTCTTAAGTTTTCACAGTGACAACAGGGCTCGAAATTGTGCCTGCATTGGGCGCATTTGCAACTAAAGATTTCGCTTTTGCGACTAAAATTTGTCTATTGGTCGTGATTTTGCGACTGTTTTACGGCCTAGCTAATAAAGGAATTATATTCAACAGTCTTGTGTCTTACTTGTAACTGGTAGTTGTCATTTTATCCGAAAAAATCCTGCGAAATTCACGTTGAATGTTGTGTGACTTAATCGTTGATTTCATGCTCCATTAGCGCGAAGTGTATCACGGGCGCACTTTTTCAGATTTTCTCAGAAATTTCTCGTTTCTCATTTCCGGTTCCGGTAGTAGTACAGTCAAACATGTATACAACGGCCCCGTATATAGCGGTCACCCCATTTTAGGTAAAATTTAGGCCAAAGAAGGGGGTTCGGCTTATTGCCTAGAGCTTTCACTGAACAAAACTTTCTCCAGGGCTTAAGAACAATAGGAAATGGGCATATATTCACGTTTTAGCCAAGCGAATGTAAAAAAAATAACAACTACAAGACTACAAGTTGGTTTCTTGGTCATGATTGTTTGTTGGTTTTTAAAGATCTTACTGTTCATCCTCTTCTTTAATTTACTGTCAGTATTGAATTCTTCCACAATCCCTTGATAAATTATAATAACAATGAATAGTCATCCTGTATCGAGAACAATTCACACTTTCCATCACCATGTTCCATATGATGCTAAAATAAGCTTAGTTACTGCACAAATTTCTTGAGCATGTGCTTCAACCAAGATGGTGGCTTGTTTAGGCACATAATTCATTTCTTTGGCTTTTTTAGTTTGTTTGTTTTTTTTGAGAAAAAACTTGATTTTGATTTGATTTTGATTTTAAAACTTAGGATCGACTTACAGCCAAATTTTTTGGTTTTATTTTTCATGATCATCAAGGTAATTTTTCCAGTTAAAAATTTGGGGTCTCGGCTTGCAGCCAAGATCAGTTAATAACTCAATAAATATGGTAAATCAGTTGACGTCCAGAAATGGTTCAATCAAACGACTCAAACAAAAGTGAATGAACAACACACCTATCTGCCACAGTTCTTGTTCAGCTGACCTTCTCCAGTTGTTTTTAGGCTTTCCTAATCTGCTGAGCCCTCCCAGCCTTGAACATTGTCCTAACGTTCCATGTCCCAAGCTTGGTGATAGTCCTGGGTGTGAGCAGTGGTTTCAGCCTTGCAGCATCCACATTGTGGGTTTGGCTGCATTGCATCATTTTAATCCGGTGTCAGATTTTTCCTGTTTGACCCAGGACTGGTTGAGTACTGTGGTTTCCTGTAGATGATTCTGTAACCGGGAGAGTTTCATGAGAGTAGGGGGTTGGCCGACTGCTCAACCTCCAACCTGGAGAGCCAGGGTTTTTCTGTCAGGGTTGTCCTTCCCTTAGCCACTGTGATCCTGTTATTTGAAGGCACCGGATACTCACCTTTTACCGTTGTTGCTCAGCTGCAGTTTTTTTTTCTGCATTACCAGGGTTACAGCGAGGATGTGCCTCTCCCTCAAGTCTTTTATTTGTTACACACACGTGACCAGACCAGACCAGGGTCTCTCTTCTCTTGCTCCAGTGAGGAGGAAAGACGAGAGACGCTGGGAACAAGGTTGTGTTAACCTGGAACTGACAGTATGCATAGCTTAGGGTGTAGTCTGCACGCGGACATCTCCTTTTTCATTTCCTTGCAGAAAAGGGACATCTGCATAACACAGTCTGTTCTTGATTGGATGCTTGGCCTAAAGTATGATGAACAAAATGTTATTGACAGACCCAGTGACATCACCCTGAATGAATGAATGATGTCTGTGACATCACCTCGAATGTGCGAACCACTTATTCTAAAACTTGCAAAATGACAAAACATATCACTAATCTATGAAACTTTGAAGGACAGTTTCTTAAATTAGTTTTAAAGATTGAGGATGATGTGAATCATACGCTAGGTATTGATCTACCCGTATGTGTGTCTACTAGGCTTTCTATAGCTGCCAGTGATTAAGAGTTCATGTGAATCCCTTGTAACTGGCATGTCAATCATTTACATAATGATATATAAAATGTATAACTTTTCTTTCAACAGGGAATTCTATAAGAGACCAAATGTCCTCAACATTCCACCATTTGAACCAGATTATGATCACACTCCTTCACCGGTGTTATCTCCAGAAGGACGTGTTGCAGCCAGACTAGAAAAAATTAGTCAAGAAATTATGGGAATGGTGCCTCACTTATTGGATGAACCTCTGAAGATAATGCAAGGAGGAAATCTTTCATATGAACAGTTTTGTGTGGCTGCACGACATCTCACATTTGATCATCAGATTGTTGGCTGGTCCAAGGTGGCACTACTCTGCCATTTTGCTCGTGAAGTAGCCATCGTAGGAGAACTAGACGATTCACAGCTTGAACTGTTAGCTGAGCATAGCTTTAGGTTTATTCAGGAGAGCACAGAGGAATGGATTGAAAAGAATGGAGGATGGGTAAGTTCTTGATTGTATTCCTAGTATACAAACCTGTGGGAATTATTAAATCTGTACAGTTGGATTGTTTTGATTATTTTTTCCCTTTTGAATACCACATAGCAAAGAGTCATGGTTTCCTTTAGTTGGCATCCATAAGTTAGGATTGGACATTTTTTATCTTTCTGGACCTGCCTATTCACTATTCCCTTTTATCATCCACATTTGTTATCTCAGTTCAGATAGATAAGGGGATTCATTTCTAAAGTAAATAGCAGATGAGTGTAATTTGAAAATCGTACTTGCCAAACGGGCAAGTGATCTATGATTTGCACTCGCCGACACCTCTGACTCTCGCATGGGCAAGCGGGTGAGTGCTAATTTCCAACACTTCATAATATAACAGACTGTTTGATTTAAAGTTTTGTACATGCGCTGACTTGCAGCAGCAATCACAAAGCATGACTGTGCAAACTGTGTTTGACCGCTCTAATTGACCAATCAGAATACATACTGTACTTTAGTTAACGTTAAAACCACTGACCCCTGCATTTTGCTTTCTTTACAGGAAGCTTTTGATACCGCTGATGAGAATGATATCATTGACACACAAATTCTGCTTGCAAAGTTTTGGGAAAGGGAAGAAAAAGATGGCAGGCGAGCCAGCGGATCAGCTGACCACAGAAAATCCTGGGATTCCTGGCTTAAGTACGGAGTTGCTGCAGCTGCTGTAGGTATTGGAGTGTGCTATTCTCTCATAAGACAGTAAGATGAGTCTTGAAATGTTTGATAAGGAGCTTTGTGTGAGAAAAAACTACAAAAGAGACATCATTGTGGGACAACTGAGCACTGCATACTGTGGTGTATGGTCATTGTAGGACAACTGAGCACTGCATACTGTGGTGTATGGTCATTGCAGGACAACTGAGCACTGCATACTGTGGTGTATGGTCATTGCAGCAATAACACCACCACTGCCAGCACCAACACTAGCAAATGTTTCCTGTTGGAATTCAACTTACAAACAACTGCTCCAGGTCCCTGTCATCCCTATACACATCCTCAATAGGCTGTGGATGTTTAGGTTTGGCTGTGATGGTCATAGCCTGGCTGTACATTGCCAATGCCAGCAACAATATCTCAGCTCCAACTGCAGATAAACAATGTTTTGTGTTTAATGACAAGTTGGTAAACAGCCGATACTGCAGCTATAACACAGTCCAGTGTTTTCATACTTGCATGTAGGATCCCAGGCTGAGCGAAGGGAACTCCCATAGAAAAGAGATGTGGGTGATTGTCGTACCTTATACGGTGTAGGAGTTAAAATTCCTGGTCTGGTACCACTAAGAGAATTGAAAATGACCATATCAGAACAGTTATTCTGATACCATTTAGGGTATTAATTCAGAAAAATATGCAGACGGGAACAAAATTAATGTGACCATACTCACCTTGGTACCTTGTAGGGGTTCCTTTCAAAATTTCCGAAGATCACCCCAGTCAATTTTTTATGGACCCCCCCCCCCCCCCCTCCGTGGCCCCTGGTCTAAACTATCATCATTTATTCACTCGCATTGATAAAAACATTCATAAATCTCAATACATGTGCGACAGTCTCAGGCTGCAATAGGAATGGTCAAATAATCCAAGATTGACGTGTCATACATAATTAATTTTGGTTCAGACGAAGAATTAAAAACAGTAGTAACAGGCAAAATGAAAAGATGACCTTGATAAATAACTTATAATTTTTATTTATTATGCTTGCGCTTCTCTATATGTTATTGTATTTAGAGAAATAAAGAGATTAAAAAGAAACTTGTGTTTCCTTTATAAGTTTGTAAAAACCTTATTGATCATTGTTTCATTGTTAATAGCATCGACCTTAACCCCTCACGGAACGGTGGGTAGCTCTACAAGAATTTAGAAGGCTAACCAAAATCATGAACTACTTCAGGCCATTATTTCAATTTAAAAGATAAAGACTACAATTCCAGTGTCTGATTGGCTCCCAATACAGAGGCTTAACCAGACGAAAATCCTTACTGAGGTAATATCAAAAACAAAGAAACGGTTCTTTCATTTTTTTATGCATAGCCTCTTACAAGGCGTTCCAATGCTTGTACTAGCATTTCTACATTAATTTTTGCCGAGGCAAGTGCCTCTGTTCGCCTCATGCAATTCAGTTACACAGAGCCATGTTTTTAGGGTCTTATTTTCTTTCATAAACTTTGTCAAAAGAATGTCTGTTCATCATAAAAAAATGTAAATTACCAATTTGCATCTCCAAGGATATCTCAAAACAAAATACAAGACTAGTTTGCACACTGCGGATCTATCAGTTGTACCGTTAGATTAGATTTTTAGTTTTTTGTGTACTATATTTTGGCTGGCCAAACCAGCCTTCTTCAGGTACAATGAGGAAAATTTACATTGGTATACGTAGCCCCGGGGGAGGGGGTGCCGCTGACCATTTTAGCTGCATTTTGCAACCCTGTTCTAGAAAAAACACCGAAAAACCCTACCCTATCCTAGACCTATTCCAGACTCGCTATTTTCCAGAAATTCGTTCACCATCACAGTCTAAGATGCCAGTGGTCAGTAAAAATGCCGTACTGCCCGCCGTACGTTTTCAAATGCCATTTGCCAGTAAACCTCGTCTAAACTAAATTCTTCACGCAACAGATCAGTTTCGCGGAAAATGATACCCTATTCTAGCCCAAAAATCTCTGATTTTTATACCCTATCCCAGACTAAACTGCCTGAAAACCATACCCTTCACAGCGGCACATATCTATATAGCTCATATATGGGAGTACCCCCCCCCCCCCCCGATACGTAACCTATGAGCCGTCTCATTTCTTACACACAGAGTTAATTCTCTGATTCCTTGTTTGTATCACCAGTGCTACGTGGTTTATTTCCTTTTTAATTAGTCGCGCGCGAGCATGACCAATACACTTATCAATTGATATATCAATATTATAGTAATATCTTGGTCTGTTATCATATTTGGCTCTTGCTTTAGCTAAATTTGTACACTAAAGAAGTAGAAAATCCGTACTAAATGTAAAATAAAGTCAGTACTAGCGTAAAACAAAGGTTTCCCCACCTGGGTGAGTTTTTTTTTTTCCAGTCAATATGCCCTAGTAGGGTGGGGGTTTGTTAACATTTGCAAAAATTGGCGGGGGGTTGGGGATCTGGATTTAAATTGATAAGTGCCAGGAGCGTAATAAGCTCCTGTAAGTGCATAACTAAAAGAAAAATAAGAGACAAAGAGACTTTATCCATGCCTATAGATTGACAGTTCTAAATTAAAATAGATAAAAATAAAATAAAACAATACAAAAAGGAAACTAGATATCTCAAATAAACACTGAATGGCAAGAGCCAACGGACAACTGCAAAGGTACCGGATCCTGGAGGATCTAGTAAGCAAATTTACGACTGAAGTAATAAACAATATAAGAAAGGCTGACTGTACAGTTGGGAAAAAAATTGTATATTTCCAATATTTCGTCAGGCACGGCCTGACTTCTTCAGGGTACTGATTATAGGCAGCATCGTTACAATTCAAATAACCAAGAGACAATGGAACATAAGGTTACAAGCAAAAACGTTACAAAATTCAAATAATACAAGATGACGTGATATAAATATAAAATAGGAGGGTTTACAATTCCTCGCGCTTATTGATACCCTTGGGTTCATGTGTTTGACCCCGTTCTATTAATAATCCCTCCCTTGCTTTGCGTGTAGCGTCACGAGATGAATGCATGAGTTCTAATGGGATGAGCTCCATGTCAGTTGGTGAATGGTTGTCGTAAAGAAAATAGTCTGAAACTGTAGTAGGTCTCGAGGTAGGGGTAGGTCTGTCAACTGGTCTTCGGTGTTCGCTAGATCTGTCTTTAAGTCGCCGTTTCGTTTCACCTATGTACTGTTTGTTACAACGTCGGCAGTGTACCATGTAGATGAGATTTTTTAAGTTACAGTCAATGTGATGTGTGATAGTTCTGGTTTCCCCAGTGACAGAAAATGAGTAGTTAGTACGCTACAAGTGAGGCAGTTGCTTCCGCATTTAAAGGATCCCCTGGGCAGGTTGGCTTGTGTGTCGCTATTAGTACGTAGTTTGGATCTAACTAGTATGTCACTAAGATTGTTGGTGCGTCGGTAGGCGACAATGGGTGTGGATGTAAATAGACTAGCGCAACGTTGGGAAGAGGAGAGAATACTGAAATGTTTACGAATGACGGATGAAATAGAGCGAAGGGCAGGGTTGTATGTGACGACAAAAGGAACACGACTGGGTGAGTCTGATGTGGTAATACTGAGTTTGAGTGCCTCAGTACGTGTGATGGCGTGAATACGTTTTACCTCACGTTTTTCTTTTTCTTCTCGGCACTTCGTGCCTCGCTTCCGGAAAGCGCCGATTACGCTTGTCCCGCTGGGGGAAAACGCGTGCTTGTACGAGCACAAGTCGAGTGAGATCTGGGCACGACATTTCAAGCAACGTCATCTTTTTGTTGGTAAATTAGTAATGGCGGCCGCTTCTGAACATCGCGAACTTCAGAAAATTGTAAGCGTTATGGGCGACGAAATCACCTGCCCTGTCTGCCTGGAAGAATTTCAAGAACCGAAATGCCTTCCAAGCTGTGCTCATAATGTTTGTGAGCGGTGTTTAGATAACATGGTTCGGAGAAATTGTTACACGATTTCATGTCCTCAATGTCGCGAAGAATCTTTCCTTCCTTCGACAGGAGTGTCTTCTTTCCCAACAAACCACCTTTTGTTACGACTTATGGAGAATACACCTGCAAGAAAAGAGAAGAAGGCTATTAATGGCGCGTTGAACGTTTGCAAAGAGCGGGTAAAAACCGCAGAGAAAGCGGCGAAGGAAATGGAAGAATGCCACGATAAGGCAACCGATCAAGGAGAAATGTTAAGACGTGAGATTAATAAAGTGGCTGACGATCTTATCCAGACTGTTAATGATCAAAGAAAGTTTCTTCTTTCTCAACTTGATGGTTTTCTGGCTGAACACTTTGATTCTAATTCTCTGCAAAAAGAGAGGGAACATATGTCATCCTTTGTTTTAAAAGCCAGGACTTGTATGCAGAAAGCAAGTGAAGTCCTTCAACAAGGTGCAGTAGGAAGAATTCTGGAATCTAAAGATGAGCTTGTGGAACAGTTACAACAAACGAGCTCCACTGCAGATGAAAGAACTCTGGCAGCCAAAATGCTGTCTTGTCACACAGAAATGGATTTTAGCCATGGACAGGGGTCTGAATTGCACAGCAAATGCATTGAAATGCTTGGCAAATTGTCCTTATCAGCTAACAACTATATACAGAGTGTCACTAATGCTACCAGTTATATTGATTACAGTAGATGTGGAGAAGTAGCACAGACCATTATGACTGGAGTTTTCACTTTTGCCATTGCCGTATCAAATGTGACAGGTGATATTGCTGTATTAGATGAAGAGGATCGGCGTGTGTATATCTATTCTCCAGTGGGAGACCCCCTGATGTCCTTTCGAATCAGATATGGTGACCTTTGGGACATCACGTTTTCCAAGGATGATGAAATAATAGTATTGAACCGCGAATGCAATCGCCTGCTGCATTATGATCGAGAAGGCATATTTGTAAAAAAGTATGTCAAAGCTCCCAACAGCCGAGTAAAATTCACAAGGATATCTACAGATGCTGATGGTCGCTTGCTAGTAACGTCAAGTCCCAGAGATTGTTGCGATGAGCCAGAAGAGTTAGTGGAACCCTGTATTCTCGTGTACAGCCCTGACAGAAAGTTTCTGTTTAGTTTTGGTGAAGACAAACTTGCTTGCCCCCAAGATGTTGCATATCATCAAGGCAAGTTTTTTGTAACTGATGGTGATCTAGAATGTGTAAAAGTTTTCAACAGCACAGGAAAATTCCTTTTTGACTTTGGAAACGGTGATCTCTTAGATCCAGTTGGCATAGCAGTTGATGTAATCAACAATGTAATTCTGGTGTGCGATTGCAGTAGTAATGCAGTTGTGGCCTTTAAACAGGACGGGGAACTTGTTTCTAAAATTGAAACTGTTGAAGAGCCTTTACATGTTGCTCTTTCTGCTAATGGAATGGGTTTAATTGTGTGCTTTTACAATGCAGCATTTTTTCAACTTCTCTCCAGTGGGGAATGATTAATTGCCTTATTTATATTATTATATATTTGCCAGGGGGCTGGAAGATCTGTAAAATCATAGACTGTATAGATTATTGTAGTTCTATGGAACACTAACTTATGATATCGTTGGTATGATATTTTTAATAATAGTCTAGATAAGAGGGGTTTTTTTTACGACAGTTGGTGGTACCCTGCTAGCAGAGTTCCCCTCATTTTTCCTCTTCGCAGTTTTTTCTAGGAATATTGAAAGGGACTGCTAGTATATGGTGTTGCACAACTAGCGTTGAATCAGGATATGCAATCAGAAAATTATAGTATTCTATTTATGTTATATCATTAGAGCACAAACTGTAACATGAAAACCATAACTGTTTTCATGGCCTTGTGCAAAATAGCTATTCATCCTTTCAGGGGCAAAATTTAACCATTATTCTGTGGATAAAAGATTTTTGTTTATGAACCATTGTGAAAAATAATTATTTGAAATAGATTTTACCATGAAATAACATATGAACATTATTAGAGAAAGCAGAAATACAGTTTTAAGGACGTTCGTGCGAAAATCTTCTAACATTGATTTTTTTATAAAACTTTTGCTACAGCTAGGTTATGAGTTACTTGTGTCAGAAATGCAAAAAAATTAGGGGGTCACCAACTTCGTTTCTGAGATAAGCTATCTGAAAGGCAACCGTTATTTTGAAAAATGATGGGATGTGACCCAAATGTCTGTTGGTCTAAAAATATTGCAAATGAATCTCTAAAATACAACTTTCTTTCCCAAATTTTATGCGAGTAGGTCTGTTTAGCAAATTCATTCAACTGGTGACGTTTCTTGAAGTAAATTTCATCTTTAAATGACCGCATTTGCAAACTCTGACAGCCGCAAGTTGGCAGGATTCAATGGCGCGCAGGTAGAAAAATGGAAAATTTTAAACTTTCTACATTGATTTTTGTTCATTTTTTCACAATCTGTCGAGAATTGGCAAAGAAAATTATCTATGAAAAAAAAATTGGGGGTCACCGACCATCCAAGCGAGTTAAATCTAAGCAAAGTTAACGCAACAGCCATCAGCCCTTTATGTGCTAAGATTTCATCTCTTGCGCGCATGCTCGTGCATGACGTAGCATGGCATTGCGACATGAATTGCGTGCGCAGAAAGGATACGCATAAACAATTAGCGCGAACGTCCTTAAGAGATCACAAGGGTGACCTCTTGTAACATGTAGGTATTTACTGCAATTAAAGAACACAAATTAAAATTATAGTTTAAAAAATTACATAATTTTATGCTAACATTTGGTTAACTGAGTGAGATAAAATAATGGCATTTATGTTAAATGACAAATTTATGATGTTTCAACATTTGTGGTGCTGTTAGTTTAACTACCAGCATCACCAATGTTACAACATTCTAAAACACGAGCAGTAAATTAACTTGTTTTGGTAGAATGTTGGCTTTGTTAAGAACAAAGAACATAGACACTGTACATATGTACACTGTTAATTCAGTGCTATTTATTATTCCTTTCTTTTACAGTATTACTGTAAGGTGGCACTGACTGATAAGAATATCACCTGTGCAGCTATGAGGGCTGTCCATCACACAAGAATTTTGGGATGAACCAGATAATGTCTGTGTAGGACACTAATAAAATTATAACTAGTTTCAGTTGTGTTGCCATAGTTCCTGTGTTTATAAAACATACCAAAAGGAAGTAGAAATATGTTACAGCGATTACCAACACGCAAGTTCCAACCCTTCACACTTCATTCCACACGGCCAAATTTGAGTTTGTTAAATGTCAATCAAAACCAAGCCGTGAACATTTTTCTGGATTCAGAACGAGAGAACTAACTAGTAAACTAGCAGTAATCGGAGATTATGGATGCGCGTTCGAAGGAACTTTCGGCGGAAATGAGCCCCTGAAAAAAGCAATAGGGGCGGCCATTTGGAAGACCGTCTACCAAAAAATCTCAAATTTTACTGCATGTAAACCACAGGACAACCAACACGAACCAAATTAGAATTGCGTTCTTCGAACGCGACAATTTAATAATCAAAGAACAAGTAGAAATTCTAAAACAAGTTAATTCTATGCCAGTTACAGTTTTACTCAAGATGATAAAATTTTGCACCAGGAAAGGGCTTTATTATCTGTCAGCAATTCATGGATTATCGAGTTTGTAAATCATTGTAGTTTGAAATCGCTTGGAAATCAATTTTAATAATTTTACGGTCTCTTAGCGCATAAAATTGTCGATCTTTTTGCTCTGTTGCCTTGAAATCGTGTCAATTAAAAATAATTTCAATGTGGGTTTTCTTTGATTGACGACCACCAAACTCTCTGCTGTAAGCAGTATACCATAACGCCTGTATTAAGACCCCCGGGGGTCCCTTATTTATTTCAAACACTTGAGAGGGGGATTTCATAGAGAGGGGGGCTTAATATGATTTAGCAAAACGTCAGCAGTTTGCCACTCTTTTTTTATTTTTGTTCCTACAAGTGAATAAAAGTGTTAAAATTTCCATGCTTGCTAGAACTGTATGCGAAGTTGTGCCCGGATTGGTAAGTTAGAAAATGTACTACCGTTTGTTGCTTCGGTTGTTAAGGAAAAGGGGAGCTTAAATGAGATGGAGAGCTTAATAAATTTCTTGCTTCAAAAAGGTCTTATTTGAGATGGCGGGGGGTGGGCGGGGGGTTGCTCAATAGAGGATTTACGGTATCTATATAAGCTACAGCAGACTGTCTTTTGTGGCAGTTTTGTTATGACAGTTTATAAAAAGTGGCTTGTTATGGTATCTCAAATGACCAACTGAAGATGACCGCTCTTCAAAATGAATTTCAAAGGCTTATGATCGATCCAAGGAGTTATTGGTCAATTGCTTAGAGCAATTCAGTTTTATCAGGACGGCTTTGTCGAAAGCATTTTTTTTATTACTTCTACTTTCTGATTGGCTTAATAATTTCGCGTCACTTTCTCAAGTCAAACTGAAATCAATCCTTACTTATTCGCAAGTGTTTTCCGACTGCAGGGGTTGGGCGTAAATTACCCATCACTGCTTCAGAACAACAATAGAACGGCTGCCCTTGAGGTCGTAGTAATAAAAAAATACCGCCAATTCAATCCCAGGGTTCTTCCGTCATATCCGAGAACGAGGTTTTCTGACACACCTGAGAGGCCCACATCAGGCACAAAAGCTTTTTACAGCAATTTTGAATGTAATAGAGCTGTTTTCAACCTAATTTCGTGATTGCTTTGGTTTTGCATTACTACGCTTTGTGATTGGCTAAAAAATCTCGTGCAACTTTTATAGACCAATCAGAAGTAAAACCCAAACCAATCGTGACTTGCTCGCACGCGTTTTCCCGCGCTTAGCGCCGGCTACATGTATTTGCTTCGAGCTCTGATTGCTTGATTACACTGTCCGCCCCTGTTTTAACTGGCCAGAGTAATTAGTTCAGTTGGTTTTGGTTTCACGACACTCAACTAAAACCCGCTCTATCAAGACGGTGGGTGGGCAGGTGATAACGTTTCTTTTCAAGCAAAAGGGTTTTATTGAAAACAGTGGAAATGTGGAATGCTATGGCAATTATTCGAATCTTACCGGCTTTGATTCACCTTTTTTCAATGGTCTTTTTAGCTGCTAAAGCAACATTTAACGACGTCAATTTCTTTAGAGATCAGAAAATTATCGTCAGTTTGAAGTGAATTAGAGCTCATACAAATGGCTATAAAATCTTAACTCTTACTCTAATATGCTCAACGCCTGAGGCTGGACCACCTTGCATGGAGCTAAGAATTAAGAACACTGTCTCGACCGTGAATATCTTGAACAAAACGAGTGGTGGATTACCTCCACTCACATCAGTATTGAACTCAGAACTCGGGGAATCAACTCAAGAGTTGAATAGACTCTTACCTGTCTGCCGGCCTTGTTGTTATGCTTGTTCATTAGGGAAATGGCAATATCGCATTGTTCACGTATGTTGGCGCGCGTTCAGAAAACGAGCCTCCCCACATCCAACCTTTACGGCTAGTTCGCTCCCCATTTTCCCCTGTACTCGGATAAGTTACCCATGCTGCAGGCTTTAGTGATCGTGTAGACAACTCTAGCAGAAATTATGCCGGGCCTGCGTGAAAGCTGCTTCTTTCGTTCCAGCTACAAGGTGGCAAGAGATAACGCGGCAACTTAGAAACCGCGATAAATCAGCTTAACGGACAAATTCGTTTACTTATTTATTTATATTTTTGATAATTTTGTTTTATGTAAAGATATGATTTTCTATTTCTACTTTTGTCTAAGATTAGTAATGGGTTTCTGTTATTTCATCATGTGTCTCTTGCCGAAACTGGTAGACCTCTTTGTAAACAGAATCAAATCTATCGGAGAAAATTAATCGTCCGATCGGGAGGGAACCAAAAATAAGGTGTTATCTATCAACTTATCAGAGTAAAAAGTTTGCTTTATTCAAAATAGTCTCGATCGTTCATTTTCAATGAGGTGCCCAAAATAAACAAGTCCTTAACATAAGTGAACTGTCTAGGCTTAATCGGAAGCTATTGTATATCAGACAAACAAACAAATACTTTACAACACTTCAATTTAGGAGGTCCGCAAAATGAAGCGATTCGAAATTGCTTTATATTTACCATGTTAAAGCAATCTTATTAAGAAGTGGCATTTTCTTTCTTTCCCACTTACGAATTGCCATTTTATCGAAATCCGACGGTTTTTTATGCATGTTAGTATTAGAACAGTAGTGTTATATGTACTACATATTTGTGCAAATTATTTTGATAAGCAATAAAATAATAATAATAATAATAATAATAATAATAATAATAATAATAATAATAAGAAGAAGAAGAAGAAGAAGAAGAAGAAGAAGAAGAAGAAGAAGAAGAAGAAGAACATCCGGCAACTGGAGAGAATCGAATAATAATAATAATAATAATAATAATAATAATAATAATAATAATAATAATAATAAAAGAAATCCGACGTCTGCTCCAGTAGAGTACAATTCCATCTGCTGTTACCCAATTGATTTTGCATTCCTTATTTGGCGCCCGGTTTTGATAGCCCTCGCGAATGCAGTTGATGAGTGTGCATGAGGTGTTCTTCGCAGATTCTCCTCTGTTCAGGCGAAAGGTCGGGTATTCGGCTGCAGATCAAGCTTAGTCCAAACGTTGTAACCGACGCAACAATACCGTCAGATCAGTCATACTGTCAAGAGATAAAGAGCTGCATGATTGAATCATTGTATCTCAACAAAGAAAAAGAACAAGAAAATGAAGGTTCATTCACAATAAAGAAGACTTGGCGTCCAACATATTATGCATGTGCAAAAACTGTTGCAAGTAAGACGCTCATCAGCGCAACCGCTTGTTGTCTATCCATTTTAGGCGACCTTTTTTACTGCTATCAGCCGATAGACAGATTCAAGATTATAAGTCCTTTCTTTTGACACCTGATCGGTTGAATGGAGAAATTAATATTTAAAAAAAAAAAAAACAATTGAAAGGAATTTTCTTTCTTAAATATATTTTTCAATGTTTACAGGAAGACCAATTTTGCCGAAGTTAACTAAACATACGTTTCTCATCACAGGAATTTTTAATTCCAGCGCGGTTAAGCACAAATATTTTGTTCTCCGTTCGGACAGACGGTCCAACGAGGTGAACGTATTTTTTTTGTGGCGACAGGGTGCTTGCTCTTATTAAAAAGCCAACGATAATGCGGTGGTGTTTTAATTCAGTGAAGATTATAAAAGTGACCAAATTTTATTGAGCCATTTTTTTATACAAAATATAATAACTTGAGGTATTTCAGAGGTATTTAAAAAAACAAACATTTACCTCAGTATTGTTTGTTTCAACGAAGCTTTTTTCTTTGATAGTCCCCTGATGTCATGGAAGAAACTCTTTTGCTTTGAACCGTCATGCCGCGACAGGACAGGCACGGCAAGCTCCGCTTTTTTGATTCACGTTTGTGTCCTGCGACACTTAAAATGCAACGAGAAACGGAAACGGTTGTCTTTAGCGCTTTTTGTCGGAACTTGACCAAACGGATGATCATGAAAACAGTGCTTAATCAGCGCGTGAGTAGAAAGCAATAGCTGTTAGTTCAAGCATTATCAATGGGTTGCTTTATTTTATCAGTGCGGGAACTAAACGGACAGATCGAGGTGAGGGTTCATTTTTCATACATTGTACATAGAAAATAATTATAGTGTACTAAAGGAAACGTCTCTCCGTTTATGTTTTTCTAACGCAAATTATAAACAAGCCCTCAAAAAATTTTTGAAAGCCAACCAACAGCTTTGTTTAGTGAAAAAGATCGTTACACCAACTCAAATATAAACGAATTTGTCTTTGGTAAAAATGTTGCTTTCTCGTAAAAGATAAAAAAATTGTTTTCGTATTTTTCGAAGTGTTCTCAATTAGATTTAGACTCTGACACTCAAGTAAAGTCGCGAGAAATGAAGACTCTAAGAAAACAATTATTATTTTTTATTTATTTTTCTGGCGACAATCTTGAAACGTCTCAAATGGTAATTATTGTAGTATTCACAAGACAGACCATGTGCACTACCATGAACTTCGTTTTGGTGAACCTAGCTATCAGCGGCATGGTAGAAGGAATCTTCATTGGCGTTCTCGTCGTAATTAACCTACCATCACCCCTCGGGAATATCCGGTCAGTTCATCAATGGTATGACCCTTGCATTAACGGCAGCATGTGGCGTCCATCTACAGCTTAGTAGCCATATCTGTTGAGCGGTATTTCGCCGTTTTGTACCCGTTTCGTCAGGCGAGGTTGACGCCTCGCAATCTAAAGTTGATATTTCTCGGTATCTGGTTGCTTTCGGTGCTGCGGATGACGCCTCTTTATGTAAAGGTGACCTACAGGGCTGATATTCAGAGCTGCGGTGAACAGTACTCGTGGCCCAATCTTCTGTTACCGAGGATCTACAGCTTTAGGTGGAATATTGTGGCTGGAGTCAGTGCTGCCAATTTCTATTATGAGCTTCCTCCTATTCAAAGGTTTGTAAATCATGTAGGGCTTACTTCCCTTTATAAGGTACATTTCACAGCCGTTATTTCGGACCACTTTTGTAATTGTTATGGTATTAATGTATCATACATGGTAAATTCCGTATAAATATTCATGTATGCTGCACAAATCATCCGAGCGGGCGTTCGCACATTAAGAAGGCCCTGGCAGCCACTGTCAGTCCATCTACACATCATACATGAATATAAAATACAGGACAGACCATAACACCAGGGACTACTATAGTCCCTTCTTTGGACAGTAATACTAATTAATACTTTAACCTGTACCTTAACTTTACTTACAAGTATTTATTTTCACTAATACACGTGCGAGGATTGGCTTTCTTAAATCTCCGTGCGATCGGTATGGCGTTCCATCCCCGCCAAAATTCATGTTTTATATTATTTTGAAGTTCATCACATGAATTTTACATTCAAGTAGAAATTTTTATATTTACTACTATCTTGTATTTTTGTGCTTCATCAAAGTTTCAACATGCGTGTTTTATATTTGTCGTTCAAGTTTCACCTTCGTGATTGTTACTGATTCATTCTAAACTCCACGCCGTGTATTTGTCCTTCGAGTTTCACAAACTCGACGACGTTCATTTTCAACTCGACGACTGGAATCGAACTTCACGCTTCGGTAACCTCGAATGACCTTGGGAACCTCGAACCCAGATCTCCTCGGTATATGGTAATAAACGAAGACTAAGTAAGTTCCTTGCGGATGCGCATTAGCCTGCGAGCAGGCTCACTTGTTTGGGGTATCGCGCGAGTATCTTCGCGCGATACCCCAAACAAGTGAGCCTGCTCGCAGGCTAGATGCGCATGTGCACGTATGCTCGATGGCATCACCCGATGGCATCACCCGTCCAGAATACGAAAGCGGCACTTCGCCGCGTAGCGGAGGAGCTGTTATCTTTTGCAAACATTTCCCTCTATTTTCGGAGGAGCAAATACAAAGAATATAGATTTTATACTGAATACCTTTTTGGTTCTGTACAACAAATTACAACACCTCGAAATCGCACATCTAAACCTTTTGAAAAACAAAACCAATAGCCTGAGAAACAAACGGATCGATAGTTACTACAGCAGCTGATTGGCTGGCAAGGTCCAATCAGAACGCATCATTTTCGATCCCACTTACGAGTACGGGTACATATAAAAAGCCAAATTAGCCCGAAAACTGCGGAACGTTGACCGTTCTCGCCATAAATATGCGTTGCTCTAAAGGTAGCAACCACCAAATGTAAACCCGGCAACTGATGAGGTAAGTGGAGAACTGAAACATACATACTATCTCTGTACCGCTCGGTTGAAGCGGACTGACTACGTCGAATATAAAATCTTAATAATAGTCTTTAGTTCTTAATCGATGGTTCAGTTCTTTATCGTTCAGATGTGGAATTCCGTGTTCATTTAAACTAACGGTGTTCCATAAGGTAAATCCTCTATAAGCGAATGAGTCCTTCATATACCTAGTATCGAATCTAGGTACCAATAAATATAATCTTTCCCCTTTCCCTGTAAGGAATAACCATTACAACGGTTAGTGTAAACGCTCTTGGACAACAAGTTTAAGCCATAATTATAAATATCAGGAGCCCATTGGGCTCCCGTAAATATGGATTCGATAAAGCAACTAAGGTTATTCCTTTTTTTTTTGCAAGAACAATTAGACATATTAGACTTTGGAATAGCCAACCTGATAAATTAGTTGAAAGTTGTTCATAAAAGTCTAAGCTTCTTGATTATTTAGGCAATTAATTTCAATATGTCCTTAGATTTATTTTTATATTTTTAACTTAGATTAGAATTGTTTTGTCCAGTTGGTGTGTTGTTCGCAAGGACTTTTACCGACTTATTAAAATGTAGACTGTACTGTGTTAAAAGCTTATTAAAGTTTTTTCGATATCCTGTTTTGACAATTACCATTTCGCCATATAATTTTTCTTCGTTAAAATGCACACTTCAGATTTCTTTTTTTAACTTTTACTCTTTTAGTATGGTCCTATGTAGTATGGTTTTTGAGATTCAGATAATAATACTGGCCTCACAAAACTGAATACTTTTATCAGTCTTTCACTCCCCTTTTACGGCGCCCGACTTAGTATTAAATTAATATGTTTAATAAAAAAAAATAAGTTATCAGAGAGGCATCAACTCGGATCTTGGTGGTGCGAAGTCATCCTAATGGAATGTTTGCGGTCATCTCTCAGACTGCGTCGTCAGAAGTAACAAAGGGAGTCAGCCATACAGGTGCGCCGTGAGAGGTCGCGTGTTTTGTCATGTTCAACTGAGAAGGAATTCAAAGACTTCGTGGCAATTGATCATTTCACGTTCCAGCAAACAAGGCCAGTTGTTTTGGAGTTGCAAGCATGTGGTCTCTAATTGACTACTGTCTGTGTCTAGTGTAGACACTGGGGCTTGTTTCAGTGATAGCTGATTGTTTCCGTGCTTCTTGTTTTTGCTTGCTATCGGCATTCTCACCGGCTCGTGAAAATGTTCAGGAATTAACTTTGTTAATTTATTTATTGCTATAGTACTTACCAATAAGCCAAACTGGCGAGGTTATAGACTTGACGTGTTCCCCGAATATTGATTGTCTGAATGTTTCGTGACAAAAACGTTGATCAAACCATTCAGTCTCAATAAGCTCAATAGCTTCAAGTTCAAAATTGAAAAAAACAAACTAAAAGTTGTTAAAAAACAAACAGCACTACCGCATGGACTACATTATTCATTCGGTACAACTCTTTTGGAGCCACACATTTTCAGAGTTGCAGTTAAAAGCCGTTCAGAGGTTGACCTGGCCTAGGAGTGAAATTTTCCTCGACTTTAAAGAAAGTTCCAAAGTAATCCGATCCAAGCTTTACTACGCTAGGCACGCGATCCACAGTTTGTCTACGGCTTGCTATCTTCTTCGGTAATCTTCACGACCTAATGGCTTCCTGACATTTGTTGAGTACCTTTTCGAGTACATTCTACAAAACAATACCATCGATTGATATTGTTGATTTTCCCGTGTGATGGATGCAGGAAAACATCATATACCCCAGAAAAGCTAGATGAATAAATTGATGGTAGAGCCACTTTAACAAATACTATCATTTTAGAAAAAGTCCTTTTAAAACGAAGATTTTTTCCAAACACTGTTTACAGTAAAATATTGCATGCCATTGAGAAATCATCACCGACCACATTTTGATGGTTTCTGAAGGGTCACCCTCCTACGTTTGACAGTTTATTGTGCGGAACCGGACGTAGAAGGCGGCCATTGATTTACATCAGTATAAATTACGTTCAATTTTACAACGGATATGTCAGCGAAGAATTTAGCTGGTGAAGGAAAACAATGAAACCACTTTTTCAAAGTAATTCCTTCCCGTCGACTTGCTTTTCTTCGATGGCTCATGAAGTTTTTATTTCTTGATTTGTAAAAGGATATAAGCTAATTACCGATTATTCATAAAAGAATAGGTCTGTTTAGAGTAATAATTTTACGCGAGGTTAGCTGTCTATAATTTGCGCAGAGAACAGACGACAAAATTTAAATATAACACGAAAAAAGGTGTCAGCATCTTTATTTCTTCAATAAATTAAAACTTGCGGTATGTAATGTAGGAACTAAGCAATACGTACAAATTCTAATCTTCATATTATAATTCTCAATTGTTCAGCTAATCTCGACTGCGATGCGTTTAAATTCAAACTGTTCTTCACAATAACACGATAATATCGCATGATTTTACCCCCGGAGGTCCTACATACCAAAGATATCATCGTTTTAGAGAATAACATTTGAGTCATTTAAGACAATTTAGTTCATCGTATCTTCACTCATATTTGTTCTTTACACGTTTTCCTCCTTTGGGATTACAATACTGATTTAAAGCTCAGTTGTACATAAATCAGTGACCATCAAATCTGTCCTCTTCAGAACCGGTTCTGTGCAACGTCGGACCAAATTAAAACTTGTACTTCGGGCGGGCCTTTTGTAGCTTAATAGCTGTTTATTAAGGTGATAAACGCTCTTCTGATCTGACGAAAGTTCGGACAAGCTTTTCTCGCATGCTTCGGATATGGAGACGAGGCGGTCGCTCTGCTGGCTTTGCGGCGTAGGTTGCGAGCTTGTTGTTCCGTACAATGAAGCTGTTTGTGGCGCACTACTCGGCCTTCCTTCACTACTAAACACTTGTTGAATCTGAATGTTGGACAGAGCAACGGTGCATCGTTCAAAAGCGTTTTCTTGAGCGCGCGGGTGTCTTGGTCTGGGTGCAACATTGAACGAGTGTGACCGCGAAGCCGCTTTATGTCCAGAACCTTTCGCATCTCTCTGCGATTTTGATTGCGATGAAAACACGCTCAGAGCCCGAAGTACAAGGTTTGCGACAGTTTCATTCTCGTAACGTATCGCAGCCTTTTCGGAGAAGTTCTTCGTGCTGTTAAAGGTATGATAGTTTGGTTGCAGTGACTCAATCCGAGACAAATGTGCAACCACTGTCTCGCGCCAAATGACCGCTCGGGTTTTTAAGGACGTCAAACAGACCTCAATTCGTTGACCAAGGCTGTCGGTGTTATACACTAAAGCTATGACTCCTTTTCCTACGGTACTCCATTTCTCTTTAAATGATCGCCGGAGAATGCTTTTACTCTTGTTTAAGACAAAAACCTCTGCCAAACATGGTGCGATGACAACTTTATGTCGAGGAGTGAGTGTCTTCTCCAAAGATTCTCTAATTCGCTGAACGTCTTCGTCGCTCAAAACCATCGCAGGCTTCATTGGAAATCGCTTTGTCCACCAGAACAAAGATTTCAATTGAATTGGGCACACTTAAACGCTAAACGACAGCGAAGTGTTGTCTCAAACAAACAGCCAAACTAAGTACTTGTCGTGCAGAAAACTTGTGGCTACCAGGTTGTGATATTGTGATGAATCGCACTGAGCGGCTTTAGTGGATTTCCGCTTGGTTGAGAAAATTATCTCGGAAATCAAGGCGTGGGAGTAAACACAAAATATGACTCATATTTACATGACTGCGGAACACTAAATCCCTGTTTGTACACTGGTGGGTTGTAATATCGAAATCGTGCTCTATATATCCCATTGAGAAGAACCTGGTAACAATTTGATAATTGACAGAAGTTTGTGTAAAATATTTACATAGCGAAAGTCGGAAATCAAGGGTTATTTATGGTTAACAGCACGATATGATTTATTTGCCCTGTGGCTGTACTGGTCTACTTTTTATTCAAATTTTTTTAAAAACAGTATTGTACAACAAATCTAGTTCAGTCATGCAATTAAAGGTCAACAACGGATGTTGCTAGCGTCAAACCCATTACACCGGCTGGGGCACGTCGAATAAATTTACTTTTGTTTGTTTGAAGGGAGTTGATACTTTTTGACAACTTATTAAAATGCGTATGACTGGACTCATTTAACACCCTTTTGTTTTGTAAGTCCAGACGATAGCTGTATAGTTTTTCTGTAGCCAGATGGAAATATTTTTAGATAGGGACATGAGGATACCAAATGGTTTTCTTCTTGGTCAAGAAATGTCCCTTTCTAATTTTCATCGAAAACCCGTCTCATTTGAGAGGCAGTTTATCATTTGTCTTTTTGCGCAAATTGGTCAAATATGCTAGAAAAATAACTGTGACGATTGAAGTCCTTATTTATTTCAAGGATAATCGAGTTGAAGAGGAAAAATACTCGCGCGCACGAAAAAGAAAAGAGGTTTTGCATTTCCGGACGGGGGCGACTTTCACGCGCGCGTTACTCTTAATTGCTTCCCTTTTAGCTCACGATTGTGGTAACTGGGAGAGGAAGACTCTCAAATGTTGAAAGAGTTGCTCCCTTTTAAATTATGCAGTCGTTCGTTTGGCATGGGTGACCCGTCATGCAAACGTCTATCAGGGTTGTAACACTGGTTTACCCATCCCAATAAAAACTATTGTTCACGTCCGTCACCCGACCGACCTAATAATTTAAACAAGTAAAAAAAAAAAAAAATAATTGAAAAAAAAAAAAAAACAGATTCTCTTTCTAGCTATTTTTCTATTCATCCCGAACCTGAAAAGTTTGTGTACGTTAGGGACAAAAACTCAATGCTAACTCACGAAACTGCGGCCGGGACCAGGAAAAGTGTCCCCTCAATAGAGATGTCTCTATACTGATAGAGGTGTCCCCTTAGAGGTTTCTCCCTAATAGTGGTGTCCCCTTAATGGATGTGTCCTCTTAATTAATGTGTTTCTCTTGGCACAAACAGACAGTCACTCAGCACTCCGTGTTGCTCGGCACTAAACGAATTCAACGTTTCCGCAAAAACTTGCAAGTCTGAGAAAATAAATAGTCATATACTTTATTATTTGCCTGAGAGTTTTGTCCTTTTCGTAGTTCTTGTAAGAAACTGGTTTCAAACATCGCGAAATTCTTAGCCCTGACGGGTCCTAACGCTAATTTTCTACGATTGTCATGAATTCTAAGCTCTCAACCCCCTGGCTTGAGTTTTAAAAAGTGAAGAACAAACGTCTGTACTTATTGGCGTAATGGGTACGCCCCTGCGAGCCTTTTGGGACGAAAAAGCAACAACAACAACAAACACAGAAATTTTGTGGACCAAAAATTCAAAAACACCAAAACACCAAAAATGATATCACAAAATATTGTATTCACTATAAGTTCCATTAAATCGGCTTATATTAATAAGCATCTATAATTGAAAAATAACTTTAAACTGTTCCTGATTTTGTTTATTTTCACGGCTTATCTGAAATAGCGTGACGAATTGCATGACACATTTAAAACCTTTATTAAATAAATCGGAAACAACAACATCGGCTGAAACTTTTTGTGAAAAATTATATTAAACACTAGTATCCACATACCATGTTAGAAACAGCTTTGTAGGACGTATACTTTAGATTTTTTAATTTTTATGACGTCATGTGAAAACCAAGAACAGGTTGAAGATTCTTCAGTCCGATTGATATTTTTCATGATCGCCGTTGTCAAAACAACAATTGTCGCAGAATGGCTGTAGAAACTCCTAAGGAACGACTATGGACTACTGGATTGTCGATCGGAATCTTCCTTGCAGTTAGAGCACTTGTGTACACCTTATGAGACATATCTTGGTAGTATATTGACGATTACATGTGAAAGACAGTTTGAGGACCTTTGAAGGTTTCCATGAAATGTCAAGTCTATTAAAATATAAACCAAGGATTGAAATCAGGTACATACAGCAGCCTCGTTTGTATGACATTAGTGACTAACATCAAATTTCTCCTCACAATATCCATAGCACGACGGTCTTATGACGAGCAGGCAGCAAAACAGCAGATGAGAATAAAAATAAATAATCTGTAAGGAGTTTAAAAATATTAAGAGCCGGAAGTGAGAACAAAAAGGTTCATTTTACAGTGCATTAGTACAAATGAATTATCAAATATTTTTCGTGTCTGAAGAGCGGAGAAACTTCCGAACCTTATCCTGATGTAATTTTACCTGGTAAGAGTTACTGAAACTAAATGCAAAGTGGCATTCTCTCAGATTGTAATTATCAAGAACAGCTTTATAGCTTTATAGCTTTATAGGAACATAGCATTCGCTGATCGGCTGCATGAACAAACTCATCGAATACCGTTTCTCAAGTAGGTAAACTTTCAAGTAGGTTCTCTGACTTGTGCAAATGTTGTTATGATAGAAAGCTAACCTGTTCCGAGGCGTTCAGATAGTGGGTATTAAATCTGTTCCAAGAGTTCAGATAGTGGGGAGCGAAGGCCGTAGGCGTCGCGCGAAGGAAAAATATTGCGCGTGTTGACGGAGGGGGGTAGGTGCTATTTTTAGTCTCCGCTCATAATCTTTTTTGCGATGCTTCCCACCAGTCTGAACGCCTGGAACACGGTAACAGAAAACACGGTCTTGAGTGTCTACCTGTAGCTCTTTCATTCCTTCTAATTGGTACCACAGGTAACCCAAACTCAGTGATAAGTGTTGCGTAATAGCGAATTTTTTAGGATTTGTATGGGGAAAATTCACTTGGAATTTGAGCGTAAAATTAGGAACGATATTTGAATAAAACTGGCTCACCTGAACTTCTTTGTGTGCTTACTTGTGTCTTGAGTGGTTTCTGGGTCGATTCGAAGCGATTCCAGCAAGTTTTTATAGTTCCACTGATTCTTCCTCCCTAAACTAAAACTCCCTGGAATCGCTTCGAATCGACCCAGAAACCACTCAAGACACAAGTAAACACACAGAGAAGTTCAGGTGAGCCAGTTTCATTCAAATATTCGAAGTGAATTTTCCCCATACAAATCCTTATAATTTCGCTATTACGCAACACTCACCACGACGTTCAAACATCACCCGTGATTGGTACCAAATGTCTAAGCCCGATTTCTACTGTCAACCAGATCGTTGAAGTTTATCTATGCACCAGTCTTATCAGGTATTCCTGTTTCCACGTAGCACATTGACTTTAACTTTATTAACTTTAATGACTTTAAAACAACAAACGAGCGCGGAGGGGAAAGGGAAGGAAAAATGACGTCCTTCTGTTGCTGCTTCGCGCACCGCGCTCGCCGGCATCACATAAGCGATTGTTGTGTGGGTGACAGCTACACATCACTGGGGCAAACTCAAACAAATGATTGAAACCAGAGTCCAATTGCTCAAAAGACGATTAACACTAATCCTTGCAAACCGATGATTTAGTTCTTGTTGAAAATGTCCTCAAAAGCTCATTTTAAGCTAAAAATCGAAGTCAATCCTAAAGGGCAAAAACAAAAAGCAATTCGAAAACTCTTCATAGTTTAGTTATTGAACTGGATTTAAAGCAGGCGCGAGTGTCGTGTTTTAAGTTTACTAAAAACAATTTGGCGTCGAGTCATAAGCGTATTATGCAAGAAAGGAGCGTTAAAATAGTGTACAATATTGGCCTTAGAAGAGACTTGTGTTTGCCCTTTTTGTAAAGTTCTCTGTGTGGATAATTACTTTGCTGATAAGCCAACGTGTTTACCATAACAATACTAATTGCGGCATTTATAACTAATATATACACCACATCATAAAACACCCATTCATAAGCACTTATGAATTACTCCTTAATCGGTTTTATCCAGGGGGTATTTGTGCCTCATTACAAAGCAACAACTACAAAAAGACACCGACAAGGTTGAAAATAAACTTTATTGGATATTTCGCTATTTTAATTGAAACCTTTTTCCGGGCTTTTTCAGACGTTCTCTATTCGTTCAATTTAATATTTTTACGTGCGGGTGATCTCTCGCTTTGCAACTCACTATAACTCGAAATATCTGACATTTTAGACAATAACTCAGTACTGAACTTATCCCCTAACTTGGTAAGCTGGGACAAGCTTAGTTCGTGTCTGAATGTACCGAATTATTTTACTCCCTCTTCCGAAAAACAAATAAATACGCCATTAGACTGTAGACCGGAAGTGACCGCACCCAGGGTCACACATTCGTGTCAATCCGTCAAAATAAAAGATCAATGACGTCACCTGGCGGAGTCTTTACCAATGATTCTCGAAAGTGCGTTTCTTGATCAAGGAACTGTGAACTAAGTGAAAAACGAAATTTACAAGTGTTTTAATCGGAAATAATTCACTCTTAACAGTTATAGATAATCCAGCAATAGCCGTGGAGTGTTTTTTAATTGCTCGACGTTCTGTTTATTGAAGATGCGTTTCTTCTGAAGTCTACAAAGGCTGTTTTTAATTTGGAATCCCGGTCACGTCTGATGTGAATGTTGCTGGTTCTCTAAAATCAAAACTATGTCAATGAGGACAACGCTTAGCGAAGAAGCCTTGGGCGAAAAACTAACAGAAAAGGATATTTTCAAGATCAAACTGTCGTTATCTTGTCTGTCAAACCGCGTTGTGGTGTGTGGGGCGACAGCAAATTTATACTTTTGGCAACCGCCGAGTATTGAATCTCCTTCGAATCAGTGGACCCTTGCTCGAAGCGGAGTTCCAGTTTTGGTTGTCAGTACAGGAGATTGCGGTGACAGAAATCCTAAAGGAGTTTATTTGAGTTTAGTGGAGAGAGATAGTGGGTTTGCGACGTGGAAAGAGGCACTTACGACCAGTTCGAATTACAGGGAACAACAAAAGAACTTTCATTCGCTGAATCTATCAAATGGAGACGGGACAATGGCGGGTTTTCGTTTTAATTGCGAAGAAGCTGCGAATGCTTTCTTGAAAGATGTGGTAGACGCAGCACGGGAGATTTCAACTGCTGCGTCAGCGCCGGAGTTAAATAAACTTTCAACTAACACGAGCAAGGAACGATTCAAGAAATTCCGCAAGCTAAAGAAAGTGGAGATATCAACGCCATGTTTGTTTAGTCATGTAACGAGCATCACTGCAGCCACGCCAATTGGTGAAACAGGAAAATCTCAACAGAAAAGGGAAAAAGACAATACGAAAGGTTTGAACGGAGAACTAAGCAGACCTGCTCACATCAGGAGAGCGTTTAGTATGTCCAAGACACGAAAATAATTTAAATTGGAAGTTCTCAGCGGTTCGCGATTTCTATAAGCTTAAACATTTGTAGTTGTACTAGCTACTGCAGTAGAATTGTGTAGCTGGTTGTAGATTTCGTTTTTACTATTTTTGCTGTGTTTAAACAGCCGAGTTTATACAGATTAATATATATATATATATACATAAACATGTATTTTAGAACTTCATTTTTTCGTACCGTTTGTGGCAAACAATGTTAGTACTTTTGATCAAGTTTGTTTTGTTTTTCCGTGAGTCGTGCATATGTAATAAATTAGTCTTTTTAACCGCCCGCATCTCAACTATAATTTGTTCGTCGCTGTTTGAAACCGTTGTTAGATGCGGTTTTGTTGAATGGGGATCAATAAATTATTTGTGTAAAAGAAATTTATTTTTTGGTCCTTCCTGAGTAACCTGCAGAACTGAGTTTTTCTATCATGATCAGAGATTATTATTTTAAGCTTATTTTATCTCTGAACCATTGACCTTAGAAGAAATTTTCATCCTTAAATGGCATTCACTGGCATAATTCTGCTAGGAATGTTTCTGTTTGTGACAGAGACATCATCGTAAAGAGAGATCTTTTATGTGAATCAGCAGGCTTCTCCTATTTAATTTATAATTATACTATTGTTAATAATGTTCTTTATTGTCACTTCATTGTTCTGATATTTTCATTGTCTGATGTTTGTTGGTATGAATCAGGTTTTTTTTGGAACCTTGCCTTATTGTATGTTAAAACTGCTGAGGAAAGGAAAAAGTTCTGCTTGGTGAATCGGAGACTGACTGTCACAAAACTAACTGCAATATTTTTTTCAAGCAGAGCACCAGTAAGGACATCAAAGACATAGTATCTGCAAAGACTGTCAAGAATGACAGGGTCACTAAAACTTTGATCCATTTAAAGGATTAAATTAATAATAATTATTAGTTTTAAGGTTGTTGCAGCATGTTTAAGCGCCATGTAACTTTTTGTTAGTGACTTGCCTGGACACAGACATAAATTGATTCTAAGGGTACTACCTGAGTGTAGGAACTGTATGACCATCTGTACATCATTTGTCTGTGTCCAGTTTTTACCCAAGAATCATATGGCAAGAAAAGCAGGTTTCACAGTGTAAGAAATTTCCTTTTAGTGTCTGGGCATAAGTAGGCTTGTGTGCCAACTCTTTCCACAGTGCATTATACAGTGGAAGATCTAGGGGGCCTCCCCCTCCCCAATCCCCTATTACCTATTATGATGAGAGTCTATCAGGTTTGTATCAGTTGAACTGAAGTAACTATACTAGTAATACATGTCATAAGGGATAATAAGCCCACAACTGGGACATAGATTTATATTTTTGAGCCTGACGTTGTCATTGTTTAGATACCTACTGGTATGTACTTTCTTCCGGCCAATCCAACGCTTGGTCGTTTGAGAGCCAGTTAATATAACCCTCTAAGCAGTGATCAGCATAACATTTCTCCTTGTAATATCAATGCTTGATCAAGTAAAAGAAACTGTTTTCTTGGGAGTAATAGTAGATGAAAATTTAAATTGGAAATCCGAAATCTCACATGTGGCCAACAAAGTTTCAAAGTCTGTTGGAATAATTCGTAAATCTAGTTTCTACCTGTCGACAAAATCTTTACGAACCTTATATTTTTCACTAGTTTATCCATACTTTTCTATTGCAACTTAGTTTGGGCTTCGACTTATAGAACTAACCTTTCTCGTCTTGTAATTTTACAGAAACGAGTGGTGAGAACAATAGCTAAAACCCAATTCTATGCACATACTGATCCAATCTTTAAAAACCTTGGCATTCTATTACAACTTGGCTTATTCATGTATTCCTATTAAAACCGTACTCTTCCTTTAAAATTTTATTGTAAATTTACCTTACAGAGACAAATTCATTCATATAATACAAGGAATTCCCACGCTTTTCGTCTACCTTTCTGTCGGACTAATATCAAACAATTTTCCCGTTTTTACCAAGGACCCAAATTTTACAACTCCTTACCTAATGAGATCGTGAACTCGTCCTTCCCTGCCTCCTTTAAAAAAGCAATTAAGACGTTTATTTGTAATAAATATTAGTAATCTTATATAAATGTGTCAAAAAGTATCAGTCGTCATGTTCTTATTTTGTTAATGTCATCTTACAAAACTGAAGCTGAGGAGGCCTAATTAACATACTCAGGCAAGTTAAGGCATGACTAAGGCATTTCAAACGACCCCCCGCGACGAATTTAGAGATCCTTTATTATTGATCAATACAATTAACTTCAAAGTTCGATGCTAATAGTAGGATTTACATCTGACTTGGTTAATCATATGAGAGTGTAAGTTAGCATCACGTGACAATGCGCTGTAAGGGACATCACAAAATGCGTTTCCTAAAATGGGGAAAGGTTCTGCAATACAATTTTAAAAATATGTGCTACTAAATTGTCCAGTAGATTATCAGCATTGTTATTCAGCCTTGTAAGGTGGTATCTGTAATTTGTATTTGAAGTTATTAAGCTATTTCTAAAGTCACGTGACCTATTTACCCCAATTACATGATTGCTATTAAACTTGGACATGCGCACAAGGCTATTCCATGACCAGCAGATTGGTGCTCAAAAAGTTTTAATTTGATTTGTTTTAATGTTCCCCATTTTACCCTGAAGATTTTAACCGTTAACGTTCAATAACAGGTCACGTGACTGATATTTGAATATCACGAATGTTTCATATTATTAAAGCCACTGAAACAATAATACTTGCAAATTATTAGGAACATTGAACGACGACTTCCTTTTCAAATGAAACTATGCCAAATAAGCAGGTAAACCATGCCTTAACTTGCTTGAGTAAGCTTCATAGTTTCTTTTAGGCCTCCTCGCCATTGTTATCTCTATTCTTTTTATATTAATGTGTTATTGTAATATGGCCAATAAAATAAAATAAAAAAATCTGAGAGGTCAGGAGAATTAAGGACATGATCAACCAAGATGAGTTAAATGATATTTAACAACTTCCCCCCACTTCTTCTATAATGAATGTATGGGGACCAGAAAGGAGAATTTGTACTTTGATAGTGAGGATTAAAGGGTTAACACCGATCTTGTAATAAAAGGTTTTGTTTTAAAATGGCAGCTATTCTCTGGATTTTGACTGCTTGTGAAGATTTAGTCAGATCGGCTTTTTTGAACCAATCCAGTTGAAAGGATGATGCACCACTGAATTTGAAGTAGTCGAACCTGTATTAAGCGGCACCGTATTAATCAGTAACCCTCTATTAAGCGGTCACCCACTATTAAGCGGTCACTTAACAAATCCCCATAATTAAATCGCTCCCCATATTTACTGTAAACTTGACCTCTCTTAAGCGGTCACCTCTATAAGCGGTCAGTTGGCTTTTCCCCGAGGGTGACCGACTGAGGGTGAAATTTTGTTGTTAACATGTAAAAAAAATACGATTTTTCAATTCCAGAAAAAATATTTTAAAAATAGTCTGTTCTTCTGAATTTGAAGGCATACCTGTGACACGTCATAACCGCGGGGGTGTAATGACGTCATCATATATTGACTCCCGGGAATGGAATTCAAGCGCCACGCGTAAAGCAATGGCGTCCATAAACAATGCAGAAAAAAGCTGTCCTTACATTCTCCTCTGTCTTGTCCGACAGTAAGTAATTTCCTTTTACTAATGTTCTGTGTTAGAAAATGTAGATAATGAATTTAGAAGCGTGTAGGTCGATTGAACCGCCAGGCGCGCATCCGGCGTTTATATGCCGGTTACCGGGTGATTTCAAAATTTATTTCGAGACGGTTTTGTGGTCTCTGCCTTCAGCATAGGAATGAAAATATTTTCAGTCTGGGATAAATAATAACCTCTTTATTTCACATTACCCAGCCACGTAACGCAACGAAGCCTAAATAAAAAGGATCAGTTGTTATTCAGTCAGTCCTTTCTATTGGCCTTGCCGTGGTGATTTGGATGTCTCAATATTATGAATTCAAAAGGCTACAGTACCAAAGTTCGTAATCATCCATACCATCCATCCTACACTTCAGTGTAGATTGGTTGAGGAAGAGATCCTAGTCCTCCACACCAGGTTTCATTCCTATAAATACTTAACGCCAAAGATTTTTGCTTTTTGGAGAACTGTCTGCAAGCTTGCGTTTTGTTATCTGGCAGTTGTGAGTTAAGAGCTGGCAGGGGGGAATTGGGCAATCACACACTGTCAGTAAGCACACAACAAGAGGTTTGGGCAAACAAGTTTACTGAGTCAGATTTGACTATTATAAGCTAGACTGTGAGTGACGTCAGAACTGAGTCAATAGACTCCCTTGGGAGGGAGGGTTGAGTTTGCGTGCTTACCCCCTTTGAAACTAAGCTTATGAGTGAAAGAACAACAATGCATGTGTTGAGATGAGACCTAGGTGATGTCAGTGATCGGTTCATAATCACCTACTGTATCATAATTATTGCACAATCACGCACTCTCAAGACGGCAAGAGGTTTGGGCAAACAAGTTTATTGAGTCAGATTCAACTATTGAAAACTAGACTGCGCATGACGTTGGAACTGAGTTAGTAGTCTCCCGACAAAGACCCAAACCGAAATTGTGTGATATGAGAGTGTGTGAGAGTCGTGAAGAAAATTAAAAATAAAATAAGTACAATTGTCATAAGAGTAAAGGAGACATTTCAAGATACACTAAATAGGCATCGCTTTGCCAATCACATCGCACTGAAAGGCAAAAGTAGCACCTCCGTGCCTGAATCTGTGAGGTGAAAAATTGGCTGAAACTAAACCAATAGAGTCTTTGGACTTTGAAAAACTTTGCTGTGAATCAGTGGAATAATTTAAAGTCATTGAGGGAGCTTAAGTCACTTGACATCTTTAAAAAAATGTAGAAGACGCTGACAAAAGGAATCCAACATGGCTGTGCTGATGTTTTTGTTTTGCTTGCAAGCCCCCTTTGAAACTGAGCTTACGACTGAAAGATGAGACCTAGGCTCATAATTACCAATAATCACCTACCATAATTATTGCACAAAGGAGGGCCTACACGCAAGGTCCCATTTTTTTTAATTCCCTGCATTTGCCCATGAATGCAGCATTTTGATTGGTTGAAAATGATAGGCACCATACGTATGGAGAAGGAGAAAACCTCTAATTTTCTGGTCCTTTTGTAGATTCCTTACTTTAATATAAATAATATTAATAGATAAAAGTATGTATCTTTAGCTTAAAGTGCCACTTTCATCAAATTTCATTTTGTGTGCATTTTTTTGAAGAAAATAACGTATTTAGTAAGCTGTCCAAACCATTTTTCAATCTGTTCAAGGGAAAACAGTTTTTTTGGCTGTGCAATGTTTTCACATTTGCATGGCTGCCATTAAATTTGCATGTTCCTGAAGATTTGGACAGGTTAATAAATACAGTATTTCCTTTTGAAAGTGCAAAAGAAGTTAAAAATTTGATCAAACTGGCACTAAAAGGTTTACATGCAATGCACCCTGGCCTGAGCATGCAGTTCAGTATGACAGATTCTCTGCAGCTTAATGAATCATTTTAATTTATAACTTACTCACCTTGAATTTTTCCATGTACATGTAGTGGTGAAACTCCAGAAAACAAGAGTGACACATTTCAAGGTAAAAACCAAATTTTAATTTTCCCACAAATTTAAACCACCTCAAATTAACCCCAGCCCTAAGCACTGCCTCTGGTATTGTTTCAGTAAGAATCAAACAAAGAATAATTATTTTAAAACTGTGTTGACATTCAAGTTCCTGGTTGTATTACTCAAGAATTGTAAGGCATGGCACATGTGTTAGTCTGTATCCAGTAAGCGGCAAATTGAGGCAGTTTCCATAAAAAATTACTGATAAGTTGACAAGTTTATGATTGTATATTGTCCATCTTGCACCGTCGTGAATACTATACTACTATAGTAATGTTTGAAGTCTTTTGTTTAGGTCTTTTGACCAATTATACCTCTTGTATTATTTTGTAGCAGGTATGATGTTGTTGTGCTCAGATAGTACATTGTATCTTAGAAGAAAACTTGTGCCAACTTTAATACTTGAAAGAACCCTCAAATCCATAAGTTGTGCCTTCAAATTCTATAAGGAATATCTCATTTTTAATGTCTGAAATATATTCTAGGGCAAATGGATACACTTTTATCTGAAGAAGGAATTAAACAAGCCCAGCTGGCTGGAGACAAACTGCAAGATGAACACTTCTCCCATGTGTTATCAAGTGACTTAACAAGGGCTCGAAATGTGAGTGCCTTGTTCTACATGTACTGCAAAGCAGTTGATGTAGAAAATTTGTGTGAAACATGTTTGATTGTTGTTAAGAAAGACACAGGTTCCACTGTTGAAAGACTTACTGTTTCTTCTGTTTCACCAATATGTACTGTGTAAAAACCGAGAAAATCTGTTGAGAGGTTTGCTAGCCTTGAATAAGAAGCCCAAAAATTTGATCATGGTTGCTATGGTAATGAGACAAGACTGCCAAATTAGACTTCTCCGTAAACGAGAAAGCCTAAGCTACATGTATGTGAGATATTATGTCTAGTATCGCGAAACAAAACTCTCAAAAGACAGCAATAAGATCGTGTATATTTTATTTGGAAGACTGACCAAAAACTATATGGAGCCACCTTAATTTTATATTATCAGTTTTTAAATGCTCTATTGTATTTGTTAAAAAACCAAGGAGAAGTTAGTGGTTGCTTATTTCAAGGCACTGATTTGTCTCCTTCTCAAACCATTTGGACACACTGAAAATAAACCATTTAACCATAGGGAACTGAAAGAGACATTGTTCTATATTACAGAAAGCCAACTCTTTTTTTCGTGAAAATGATGTGGTGTAATAAGTCTGAAAGTTGTTTGCAGGACTTTTGTGTCCTTGTCAGTTTTAGAGCTTTTTCACATTCTTTGTGACATCACTACCAAACAAATTCGACAATTTCCATAATCCTGTCGGCTGTATCTGTTTAGCTTCCATGAACAAGCTATAGTAATTATATATTAAATACTGCCCGGTAGTAGGTTTTTTCAGTAAGTGACATTGTTAATAAAAGATAATTAAATTAAGCTTACTGGTAAGTCTTTAATTATGTGGTGAAATGAACTGATCATTAAGTTAAAAAGTATGCCAGTAATAACTTTAATCTTTCTGTTTAGACAGCAGAGGAAATTATAAAGAAAAGTCATTTCTGCTCTCACATAAAAATTGTGGAGGACTCTCGGCTTAGAGAACGAGTAAGTATGTTATGTGTATGCCTTTGTATGAACGAGTAAGTATGTTATGTGTAGTATGCCTTGCTATGAATGAGTAAGTATGTTATGTGCATGCATGCCTTACTATGAACGAGTAAGTATGCTATGCCACTGTATGCCCAGCTATGCCACTGTATGCCTTGCTATGCCACTGTATGCCCTGCAATGCCACTGTATGCCTTGCTATGCCACTGTATGCCTTGCTATGCCACTGTATGCCCTGCTATGCCACTGTATGCCTTGCTATGCCACTGTATGCCCTGCTATGCCACTGTATGCCTTGCTGTGCCACTGTATGCCCTGCTATGCCACTGTATGCCCTGCTATGCCACTGTATGCCCTGCTATGCCACTGTATGTCCTGCTATGCCACTGTATGCCTTGCTGTGCCGCTGTATGCCCTGCTATGCCACTGTATGCCCTGCTATGCCACTGTATGCCTTGTTATGCCACTGTATGCCTTGATATGCCACTGTATGCCTTGATATGCCACTGTATGCCCTGCTATGCCACTGTATGCCTTGCTATGCCACCGTATGCCCTGCTATGCCACTGTATGCCTTGCTATGCCACTGTATGCCCTGCTATGCCACTGTATGCCCTGCTATGCCACTGTATGCCTTGCTATGCCACTGTATGCCCTGCTATGCCACTGTATGCCTTGCTATGCCACTGTATGCCTTGCTATGCCACTGTATGCCCTGCTATGCCACTGTATGCCTTGCTATGCCACTGTATGCCTTGCTATGCCACTGTATGCCCTGCTATGCCACTGTATGCCCTGCTATGCCACTGTATGCCCTGCTATGCCACTGTATGCCCTGCTATGCCACTGTATGCCCTGCTATGCCATTGTATGCCCTGCTATGCCACTGTATGCCCTGCTATGCCACTGTATGCCTTGCTATGCTACTGTATGCCCTGCTATGCCACTGTATGCCCTGCTATGCCACTGTATGTCCTGCTATGCCACTGTATGCCTTGCTATGCCACTGTATGCCCTGCTGTGCCACTGTGCTTCGTGATCACAAATAGTTGTATCTGGGCATGCTAATCACAGTTTGATTATAAAAAATGGGGATCACCGAGCTCATTTTTTAGTTATAAGCATGTAAAACACAAATGAAGGGTATTTGACAGGTTGTACTGTTACTATGGTAACCTGTTACATCATGATAATGAACACAACTTGTTCATCAATGACTGGGCATTTTTTATACCAATATTTTATTGTAGCTTCAACTTTAATATAAAGAATTTGATCCATCAAAGTGTAAGTGATGGAAAATGTAGGAACTATTGCAATTAAGACACCTTAATTTTTTGTTGTTGTTGTTAAATTTTAGTGCTATGGTGCAGCAGAAGGATGCTCAAAACAACAATTTCTGCAAATGGCAGCACAAAACAACGTAAAACCACATAAGTTTACCCCAAACGGAGCAGAAACACTTGACCAGGTCAGGAAAAGAGTTGCAGAGTTCTTTGATTCTATTGTTCTTCAAATTGCAAATTCATGCGTTAAGAGCTCTGCTGGTCAAGCCCAGAATGACATTTGTGTTGATCATCAAATGAAGAATGGTTCAGTTACATCAGAACAGGAGATGGATGAAAGCCTTGAGCAATTGTGCTTGGCCAATGTTCTGGTCGTCAGTCATGGTGGAGCTATACGACAGTTGCTTTATTACATTCTTGATGAGTTTGCATCAGAGTTTTCAGTGGAATCTCGCAGTTCAAGAATTGCAAATGTGTCACCAAACACTGGTGTTACAAAATTTAAAATATTTTTAAACAAGCAAACAAAATTAATAGAGTTTGTTAAGTTCATCTGTTTGCATAATGCAGAACATCTAAAAGAAGCCAAATAACAGTAAATGTTTTAGTTCAGAAACTACATTCGATTTATTTAAAAATGTGGGCTATTACATAATGGGTCAAACTTGTATCTAGTTGCTATTTACAGTAAACTCTCATTAAGGCAGACATTCCTGTAAGGCAGAGACCTTTGTTTTTGTAAGGTGGACATCAATAATTATTATTGTAAAATTCATTAATAATTCATAACAGTTATGACCAATAAATAGGCAGTATTTGAGTCACATGTATACCTTTGTAAACCCCAATACAAATCAACTGAGTTGATGAATTATTACACAGTAGAATTAACTTTTGATACAAACACTTGCTCAGCTAATTAGTATTTGTTAACTTTTCATACAGATCTCTACTCATTGTTTCATTTCACAAGTACGATAAAATATTCGCGTCCAATCTGTATGGGCGTTTACAATGGCAAGCCATTGTAAACGCCCTATCAGATCAGACGCAAATATATTATGGCGTGACATTTCCTTTGGTTTTGACATCTGAGAAAAAAATTAAATCGATCAAACTCTCGGCTATAAGCCGAACCCCCTTGTTTGGACTTTATTTGGCAGATTGAAGTCAAAATTTTTCAAAAAATAGGTCGGCTTATAGGTAAATAACTACGGTATTACTAGTCTACTACTTGGCTGGTTCTGGCTGAATTGCCCACTCCAGAAACTATTAAAAATACCATTGATATTACTCTTTAAAGTGCAGGTTTGGGTGATGTTTGATGTAAGCCTAATTTTTCCAATTTCTTTTGTTTTCAGCACGTGCATGTGCTATGCTTAAACTTCGTGGCACTTGGCCTACGGTATACATTTGTATGTGAACACACAGTGCTATGTCCTAGCGTTCCTACATGTACTCTGAATTCCATTGTGCCATTCTAACAAAGGAGACTTGAATAATTACACCCGGGTGAGCTGAGCCTGCACATAAAAGAGTATTATGGTATTTTTCAACACCTTTCATAAAACCTACAGGGTTGAAACTCCTGCGACATTCCTCCATTTTCATAAACAACACTTGCTTGCCTAAAAATAGACTTGCATTTCATGATACTTGTGACCATCTGGAAGCTGTCGGTGATAATTTAAATATGTATTTATTGTATTATCTTATTTTCATTCCCATGGCATCTGATGACTTACAGGTCAACTATAATGACAAGTATTTTTCTAGACTAGACACAAGCATTAAATTGTCTTGTATCTTCTCAATAAATGTGCATGATTATTTGCAGTTTGACGTAGAGTTGTTGATTTACATTTGCCTGTTTCGTTTGAAATCTTAATTTTGTACTTTTTGGCATTATTGCAATAGCCAGGGCTTACATAACATCAGAACAGTTATAACTGTGACTCTGGCAATTTCTGTCAAGACTCCATACAAAACAAATATAAATTGTCATTTTCCTAAAACATAACTTGCGCCCCTTTTCAACCTTGTCCTTAAAAACACTACAGCTATAAACTTTGATTAAACATGACAACTACAGATAACTTAGATTAAACATGGCAAACAGAGTAGTACTCATGACCTGATTCTCACACGGTCAGAGGCTGTTTGTTTGCATTCATGTCTCTTCCTGTCTGATTCCCTTTCTTTAAAGGGGCCATGTCATCTATTTTTAGTATCACTTTGAAAAGCCAAAGAACATATTTGTTTCAATGGAAACCCACAAATAATGGTCCAGTTTTCTACTAGTGCACAGAAACTAGTATTTGTTATCTTTGGCTGCAGATGGCCAGGATGGAAATGGAAAGCAACTTGAGAAAATTGGACAATTTTTTCAAGTTCCTCCCGATTATTGTAGAAAAAATCACAGAAAAACGGATTATGAAGAAATCAGTTGATATTTCTTTCTTGGTGTTCCAAGAGCAATTTTATGTTTGAACAAAGGTACTTTGTCAACTATTTGGTGCATTTTGACCAAAACACAGCAAAATCTGTGTGACATGACATCATCTGACCGATGAATATTCCTACCAATTAGACTACTTTCAAACCAATTCTTGAAATTCCTGATGGACAAAAACGACAACCACTCTGATTGGTGGAAATATTCCAAGGTCAGTGGAAACAGCCTTGTTTACATCTCGGGATTATCAATGCCAATATTCATAGGTCTTGTCAAATGAGTCGGAAATTACAGTGTATTGGAATGACTACAAGGTCAAACGGTAAGTGTAACAGAAAGCTTACATTATGACAAATGTAAACTTTTAAGGGAATGATTTTTTATATCACAGTTAACATGTACCTCTCCCAAATTCAAACAAAGCATGTGGGACATTTTTTCAAAACCAGAGACAATTTCCTCTGATTCACACAGGTAGTTTAAGCCCTGATAATTTTATTTTTACTTTCACCTACTCAAACAGTTTTGTTTTCTCCAGAATAGCAAAAGATAAAGTACCCTGTGAGCAGAAGTAATTTGTTTCTGCCATATGTACCAGCGTACAAAAAGTAACTTTTCACACACCAGTACATAAGGTGAAAAAATACACTCTGCATGCAATATGCTTCCAGGGTAAAGCTAAAGCAAATATCTTCAAAATGGAGTTTTGAGACAAAGTTAAACCTGTTACTAGGAATGAACATGCTAAGACGTGGTTACCTACTGTGAAAAACAGTGACTTGCAAGAATGACGTCTTGGAAAAAGTCACATCAAGGAAAATGGTGTTCACGCGGGGAGATTCCACTGTAATTACATTGTGCAAAATAAAGACAGAAATCTTTAATGTCCAATATATATATTTATAATGTATAGTTTGTATGTTACATTACTTTGTTGACAAATAACAAAATTAATCATATAATAATATCGATTGGTAAAAACCAACGCTAAACCACTAAATTTTTCATATTATATTTTGAAAAGCTCTTTACCATTCACAAAGAAGACTGCTATTTCACCACAGTACAAAAATATGGTGCATTTCTTTTGAAGTAACTGGCAATGAAAGTATATGGCAGTTCAGTTACGATTTTGCTCAATGTTAAAAGCAAGTAAAATGAGAAAAATTATTAATACTAAATAAATTTATAGAGATTTAAGTTAATGGGGGAACGATTTTCTAATTCCAGTGCAAACACCACTTGACAATTTGCTATTTTTTAGCGTTTAAAATAATGGAAACTTGATTCATCATTGGCCAATTGAAGCTAAAGCCATCGCAACTTTAACAAAAAGATATGTTCAAGTTGTAAAACACTAGTCACAAATTATGTTGAGTGGAAGAGCAAGCCACTGTCAGCACTGTAAAAGGTAAGTGGATCAAGGGATGGTTACTTCAAAAGTGACACCAAAACTTCTCTTTTCTTAAGTTTAAAAATAGTTGTACCTGGTTCTGTATCTAAAAGAAATTTTCCTTATAATTTTAGACTATTCATCAGAGACAAAAGATAGTTACAGCAAAAATAGGAAACATTCCAATATGCTGTTCATTATTTTATTTACATAGGACAAACTAGTTTGAAATATTATCTCCCTAATTTGCCTTTAGTTAACAACTGGACAATCAGGCAACACACTGCATTGTTATATAGCTGGAGTTTTTCTCAATACAACGCGCGCATTGATTGGTTGATTCATCGTCACATGACATCTAAAAAACAAACTGTTTTGTGTTAAGCGGGCAACATTTACGAAAACGGGCAACAATTTTGACGTCAGAGGGTAACATTGCACTGTTGCCCGCTTGCGCACGTGATCAGACCATGACAAAAGGTGGCATGATTATGATGGATCGAGTGCTCGGCACGTTTTTCAAACTGTCTTGTGTTGTTTTTTTTTTTGCTGCTATATAACAAATCACTTAATGACTGATCCCTTGGGAAACAGTAATTTTGTTTCCCTCGAATCTCGATGTTTCCCTCGACCTCGGGAAACAAAATTCACTGTTTCCCTTGGGACCAGTCATTAAGTGTTTATTATTGCAGGTTAATGCTGTGTCATAAAGGTATACATTATAATACCTTTGGTCTCTCCAAGACCTGGAAGTAAACTCTCCAATTATAGCAATTAAGGTGTCTGAACATGTCCAGTAGTGCAGGTTATGACTGTAGTGTATTTAATGAGCAAAGACGAGTACAAAACAATGGGACAAAGTTCATGTTACCCGCCTATGCTCAGTTATACTTAAGCTCCACAAGTTGAAGCAGGATATCTTAAGTACAGTTAATCTGTACTGTTTTTGTTAACTTGTAAAAATCTTCATTGAAAAAATACTAACTACAAAACAGCTTTACATTATTAATTTCCTGGTTTTTTTTTGTTTTGTGTTAATGAGAGTAACAATCTATACATGACTGACGGCATTTAAAAGAGTAGCAATATGCTACTTTATAATATTATTTAACAGCAATGAAGAATCAAGATTCTATGAATATATCTAATACATGTAAGTCGCATGCAAGTAAGCTGAACAGAAACAGAAGTAGAGAGGAACATATGTACTTTTCTCAATGTACACTTATAAACCAGCTTCAAATTGTAACACCCACGTGCACTGTATCTTTTTTACAAGATTCGGGCCACAAGGTCATAGTTTTATATGCATGTTTGCATTTAATTGAATTACATCATTCTTTTAAGACTTGAATCACATAAATTTTATCTGTATTATTTTTTTATTCTGAGCTAAAAATAGAAAAAAAGCTTTATAGAGAAAATCATAGTTGTTATTGTGTGGTTTCAGAAAATATCCATGCCTACCCCATGGAAGGTTACTCCCAAGGGGGAGGGGGATCTCAAAAGCATGAAGTTAAAATGGAATGTCCAGAGGGGGAGGGGGAGGCAGTCCAAAGCAAACAATGTGGGAGGGGTAGGATGTTTTATGGAACAACACATTGTATGGGCTGAGTAACAGCTGTTAACAATAGTATAACAAAACAATAAAATAATAACATGTTAGAAGGAAAATATAGTGTTTTTAGTCTTTTACAAGTCGGTAAATATGATGCTGTGCTCCATGCTCACTTGTTGACACCTCAAAGACGTAAGCGAGACACAGCAATGTCTCCTGCGTTTCCCTGTTTGACAACACCTATAGGAAACAGTCAAAATATGGTAAGTTTACATGTAAGGACCTACTGTAACACAAAAATGGTATTATCTGTAGTCTAGCCTAGTTTTCTTATTGCCTTTCCTCTGCCAGGAGAACAAAAACAACTGAAAAAGAGAGAAACACTGCAAAGAAATTGTTCTCCAATAGCCCAAGGCTAGTGGATTTTTCCTGTTGACTTGGCAGATTTAATTCACTTTTGCCTAATTGTCACTGTTGTTTTTTATGTGGCAGATAAACTAAGGCAACTACCCAATGTAATCTTTCCTTTTACTTTCACACACTGTGGAAATTCCAGAAAATTAAAACTACCAAAAAGTAACACAATCTATTTGTCGGATGCTTTGTACTTTTGTGTAGTTTTTGTAAGAATTAACTCACCAAATATTGCAATTTTGTCATAACAATTTAAAAGCCAAATTATCGCAGCATGATTTTTGTGCATTCTTAACTTCATGGAAATAAGAGGCATTATTAGAGTAGAATAATTTGTTATGAATAAAGCTCAAAATCAAAAGAAAGTCATACCTGTAGTATAGTGAAGTTTTCCAACACACTGTTCATCATGTATTTCTCAGGCAACTGTTTGAGCTTGTGAACAAAATTGATCATGTACTCGCACATTGGAGATTTGTGGATTCGGTAGACAAAACGACTGTTTTCATAGTGTCCAAACTCAGTCTGCAACAAAGAGACAAAACAAAATTTAATTCAATCCGAAACATTTCATAGACCTTAATCTTTAAAAACCCCTAAGACGAATGCCATTTTTTTCCATATTGATAAATACTGTACTAACTCTGCCCCCATGTGTGATATACCATTTGAACACTTTCATAAATCATATCAGCATTTATGAAGGAAGTTATGGTTTTCATAGAAATGAGTTAAAAAACAATTAAATGAAAACATTAAATAATGTCGTGATATTTTTATATGTTAGGTGTACCCCTAAATTATAGCTTATTTTGCAGCTCTAAGTGTATGGATTAATGTGGCACATGTCTCAGACTATGGAAGTACTCAAAAAAACTTCAAAAGTTATAGGGGTAAAAAACTACTGGTACATCATAAATAGGAGGGAGCATAATTTTATGCTTTCAACAAGCAGATCTTTACAAGACAGTTTTGGTGGAAAAAATTCATACAAATCTACCAAATATTGGCCAAGGTGTGACATCACGAGCCAACTGGCACTCACAGGGCTTAAAAAACAACAACAACAACAAATAAACAAAACATGGATGTAATGTAATTCTACATAGCTATAAATTTTATCTCACCTCCACTTTCTCAACCACTTGTTTTCCAAAGGAGCAAACTTTTGTGGAACATGTAATCGTCATATTTTCATTTGACTCATACCTGAGTATAAAAATAATAAATTTAATTTATAAGTTAATGATACAAACTTTTCTGAATGTTGATGATTAAGTAATGCTTCAAATAAGAACTATAGTAAACTTCATTGTTCTGCGGCATTGGCTCTTTCCCACATAGAATGTCTTTGATTTTAAGAAATATTTATAGAGGGGGGCTGATGGTTCATAATTATATTTCATTATAAAAATACAGAAAATCCATTTGCGTCAAATATATTTTAGGAAATGTTCGTGCTTAACCAATCAGAATAGCAGAAGACAATAGCTTCTAATTTTGCTCCTTTGATGAAGTTCCCCAAATACAATATCTTTTAAAAATTGCATGTTGTGCGATTGGGTCTCAAAATACTTGAAACCTTAAAAAATTAGACTTTATGCACCTTGAGCCTTAACTTTTTAGCGGTTTTTGAGTCTCGGCCAATGAGATCACTAGTTGTAACAATGAAAAAAGTTGACATTCCATCATGCATTGCCATTCAGCACTATCCTTCTTATGCAGATCATAACTTAAACAGATTCTTTTTTAACAGTCGAGGTTCATAGATAGGGGTGGTGAATGGAAAATTTGAGAGTTTACGAGACACAAGACTAGCATTTTTTGCTACGAGCCAGAGAATACTTTTTTAAATGCGAGACTTTTTGAGGCTGGAGGTATATGAAAGGGTAGGGATTTCACGAGTTGAAGTATATGAAAGGGTAGGGATTTCACGAAGAATAGGAAAGGGCAGCGAAAACATGATTATTTTGAAGTATACAAAAAGGCAGGGAAAACTGCCATCTAAGTATTATAAAAGCGCCTTTCAAAATATATAAAACAGACGCACGTCAGGGCTATATGAACGGGGTACTATTTTCAATGCAAGGCATATGGAAGGGGTACCATTTTCAATGAAAGGTATATAAAAGGGGTACCTTTTCTGTCAAAAACGGTATATGAAAGGGTAAGGGTTTGGACCTCGGGGCGGAGCATCCCCGTACAAAACTTTGTTGAGTACCCCCCCCCCCCCCCCCCCGGGACTACAGTGATCTGAGACCTTAATTTTTGAAAGACCATTAGCCAGTCACCCCTTTAGATGGGCAATCAAAAGTTTATGGGATAGAGAAATCTAACTTTAACACTTACGTGCTTGAGACACCATAGAATGCACCGGCCTCATCATGGATATTTGTGTTGAGATCAGCCTAGAATTATGAATGAAACAAATGTAACTCTACCATAACTTTCCAAAACAGAGAGATTTATTAATAAGTGTATTGCTTTCAAAGAAACTGTACAATGTATGACAACACAGTAATTACAGTGGAACTGATTTTCAACACTCTTGAACTTAATGGCTTCAAATAAAAGTGTGTTTGTTGAGGGGTAGCTGTCTCAAGGGCTGTGCATATTGTCATATTTGCTGTTAATGTGCGGTTCTTATGAGGGGCAGTGCTCATTTGTGGTGGCACTGCGCATTTCCCTTTCGTAAACGGTCGTTGCCATTTTAGCGACACTTAGAAAAATTTTCACAAATTTTAGAATTATTTTTTCTATCAGAAAAAGAAAAATGGAATATAATTACCTGGAATCGAACCCGGAACCTCTGCATGCTAACATCTCTCTCTTACCACTAGACCACTGGGTTGATCCGGCAAACCCACGAAAAATTTAATTATAAAACATGCTTTTCTTAATATATATCAATAACGGGTCACCCTAACCCTAAATCTCACCTAACCGTGAATCTAGCTTAGATCTAATAATCGCTTTACCTAGGCCCAATTTGATCTAATAATGATAGCCTATTTTCGTCCCAATCCAGGCATAAACTAGAGAGAAATAGCATCGACCATTACAAGAAGGCTTGGTTACTAATGAATGCTAATGATGGCATCGACCGTTAAAAATGGCATCGACCGTTTGCTAATAATGGCATCGACCGTTAAAAATGGCATCGACCGTTTACGAAAGGGAAATCAGCGGTGGCACTTTTTCAGGAAATACAGTGATCATGATATTAAGAAATTAACTTTTACTTACCCAGAATTTAACTAAGAAAAACACTGGCTGAGGTCCCTTGTCATATAATTCTTTGAGGCCTCCCTTCTTTTCTGGAAATTTGTCATAAATTTGTCTGATATCAACTGCCTACATATGGAATAAGAACAAAACAATTAACACTAGCTGAAGAAACATTACAAGACTACTTCCACTGCACAGTTTGTTTGTGTAAAATAACCCTTAAACTCCAAAAAGTGACAAAAATCAAAATTCAAGGAAAATCCCAAATTTAATTTGAAAAACAAAATTTAATGGTACCACACAAAATGATTTTAACAAGATTACATACCTCAAGATGTGGATCACCAAGATCAGTGTTTGGACCCAAGTGAACAAACAAATGTTTATGGTACTGAAAACAAAAACAGAAAAAAATTACCCATGTACGTTAGTCATGGTTCGTACAACTTCAGACAAATAAAATTCAAGGACTTTTCAAGGACAAAAAATAGTTTTCAAGGAATATGTTTTATTTACGAAATCGAAACTCTTTGTCCCCTGGTGCATGAAATTGAGGCAAAGATTACAACTTTGCTTCATGTACGCATTCACGTATTATACCGACATTTTCGCTAGTTATTTTCGGATTTTAAAAGTTGCTAGTGGCCAATTTTTTGGGCAAAAAATCATTTAATTTATCAGAAAAGTGGTAGGGTGTACACAAAGTCCTAAATTTCAAGAACTTTGCAATACCTAATAAAGAAATCAAGTACTTTTTAAGGACCTTAACCAAATTAAGGACTTTTCAAGACGACTGCTAAAATTCAAGACCTTTTCAAGATTGTATAAACCATGGTTAGTGTCAAACAAAAAATATTTTTTATAAGGACAGATTGATAGAACTCTATTAATAAGAGCAAGGTGATAATTTGTTTCCTATACTCACTGTCACACCTCTGTTACAGCCATGCTCCGTCACGCATGACCAGTATTTTTGAAAATTTGAATGGAGTTTTCAAGTTTACGCATCGGTTTTGTAAATTCATTCCGAGATTTGGAATTTCCGTGAGAATTTTACCGCATTTTCGGAAACAAAGAGCAACAAAGTATCATTTTATTTGAAATGTTACATATCCGAACAATATTGGGTTTTTTATACGTAGTGAAGTTATTTTTCAGTCAACTCGTGACTGTGTTTTCCAGAGAGATCTTTAAGGTTTCATTCAAATCTTGGACGTTACAAAGAAATATTCAAATGCTCATTTCAGTCTTGTGGGTTAGGTCAGGCGTAATGGAGCATGGCTGTACTATAAATTCAGAACAATAAAGATCATGGTCATAAATTAATACAATATCTCCTGGTTTATTTTTCCGTCTGACCTCCCAGTGTGACGCACTTCTCTTAACCTAGTGATGCAACCACTTCTTTAAAATACCAATTGAAATTTTTTTTTAGTCACCAGATTACTATACATAATTATTAAGGACCACCTTTCCCAGAGGATGTCTAACCACAACATGTTTCAAATCTGCTATGACCAGGTTCACTGCTACATGTATTGTAAAAAGAAACTGAAAAGAAAAACAAGAAGTTTTGAAAGATCTACTCACAGATTCTGGGTCCATTCTTTGTTGTTCTAGGAATGCGGAGAACTCCACTAACCGCAGTGGCTGTAATCAAAACAAATAAAAGTATAAAAATAATACAGTTTATTTCTAATCTGCTTAACAATGCAGCAAATGTGCGTCACTTGGCAGGTTACTTAAATTGCTAAAATCACATTTTGCAGACAAAACATAAATAATATATCGCTGGTCACATCACTGCTCACAACTGAACTTGTTATTTACACAGTTTTGTTTAAAATTTCTTTTACAACAAACAGTGTTCAGAATTATTAATATATGAAAGCAGAGACCTAAGGTCTTACTATATTACTATGAAACAGTAGGATAATTTTTTCTTGAGTTATCTCATTTAACAAAGTCAGACATACCAGTTGGTGTTCCGGTACAGCTGTTCTTGGTGGCCATGCTGAACTGCCATGACCTGCAAAGGTCGGAGGCGTGGAGGACACTACACCTCTGCTATATGAAGTACTCCTCTGAAGAGAAACACATATACAATCAAAGGTCATCAAATCTATCACTTTAATCTTTATTTAAGCAACATTAATTATCCCACAAGAATGAATTTCAATGATAAACTCTGTTATACATGTACAACTATATTGTCATCTTACAAAGTTTAACGTAATTCTTACTACATTCATATAGCAGGTAAGTCTGGGGTGGTCTTACCATATCTTCAGGACTACTGACAACAGCTCCAGTGGGACTGGCAACTGAGGCTGTGGACACAGAACTTCCAGGAACAGTGGCTTGGACTGCTGGACTATCATATGGAGACTGTGAAGCGTTGTTGTAGCCGCCTGGCACTGGCTGACCCGCTCCAGATGGCCAGTATTGTTGCTGAAGGAAAATAACAATAGTCCACATGATCGGCATAATCGTGTAAATTGTTTATTTTCAATAGGAAAAAATTAAATCTATTTTGAAGCACTCTATACCACAAGTACAACAACTCCCACTTTGGCAAAAACACAATACATCATCGCCCTTGGGATATACATTGTACAATGTGTAGTTCCAGAAAAAAATCCATACCCACCCCATGGAAGGTCATGGGAAATTCCTAGGGGGAGGGGGGCTTAAAAGCCAACATTTTTCAAGCAAAATATGAAACTAAACTGGAATTTCCTGGGGGGACGGGGTGCTAAACAAAAAACCTTCCGTGGGGGGAGTATGGATATTTTCTGGAACTGCACAATGTACATGTAGAAGCTTCAGATCACAGCCAGCATACCTGATAGCCTTGGTTTTCATTGTTAAACTGTGGAATTCCTGCAGCAGCTAAAGCTTTGTTGTGAAGAACAGATGCTGACACAATCTGAGCTGATGACATTGACGCCATGGTCTGCAGTGCTTTATCGCGAGCTGCTTGATCCTGAGTAACAAAAACAAAATATTACGATAAGAACAATGTACATTAGTACTGGTTCCATCGTCATTGTTAAAACATAAGAAGAACAACAACATCAAAAAGGCAAAATCCTGATCTGTCATTTGTATAAGCTGTATTTATTTATTTTCCACAAAATTAAATGCTGTTTTCAAATTAAAGTAGAGTTAAAAAAGTACATGAATGTAGTTAACAGGGAGGAAGCCCAACAGAATTCACCAGGCTTAATTAACATGGAATATAGGGTTAGTTTCTAAAGAAACCGTGATGCTGTGTTAGTGGGGGGCCAACAGTAGAGAGATTCCATCAAAAGCTGATGTTGAGAATCAACATTTGAATCTCTTTCTTGTGGCCAAATTACTTTATCAACTCAGTCGGTAAAACCAGAAACCCATAAGTTGGTTGAAACGTGCAACTGTCTCTTGTACGCTTCAAAACAAGCTTCCGATTATTCAATTGGCGAAGGAGTTGTTACAGCCATATTTGGAAAATCAAGATAAAAATATTAACCAATCAATTCACTAGAACGACTTGCTTCCAATCTCGAGGTACCGAGGGGTTTCCAAATATGATACTAAGCAAAAAATGAATATTCGGAAGCTGTGAATGCGTGTTACACGTTTCAACCCACTTATGGGTTTCTGGTAAAACCAAATACGAGTGTTAATAAACATTCACATGATAAAAATGGGACAATTTCAGAGATCTGCCCCCAAAAGCTCAATTCTTGTCTTACAGTGTAGATTCAACATGTAAATATAACAGGAGTCATGTTACATTTATTTTCTACAAGACTATTTTCGAAAATCCAGGAGACTCTCTTAACTTTTACACAGTATTGGGACATGTACTGACTACTCTTAAGTTTAACACATCCAGCAAAAAGATATATCTTACTATGACTTCAATGAAATGTCCCTTTTGTGTGTTACAATTTAAACAATGAACATGTTCATCAAACAAAATCTTCTTGTTAAGACAACTTATGCAAGCACATGATAAATAAATTGTATGAAGTTTATTTATTTAATAAATTAATAAATAATTAATAATAATAATAATATATATATAATAATAATAATAATTAAATTATAATAAATAATTAATAATAAATGCAAGCACATGATAAATAAATTGTATGAAATTTATTTATTTAATAAATTAAGTGAACTAAAACAAATTACATAAAGGGATTAGTTTCTAAAGGAACTGTGGTCTATGTCAGTGGGGATTAGCAGAACATAAGAATTTGGTTCAAAAGCTGACATTTTGAGCGCTAGTCATTTGTCAGCTTTGATTGAGGAAGGGCTAGCGTTTGAAATGTCTGCTTTTGAATCACTTTACTATGGCCAATGTTTACCTTATAAACTCAGTTGATAAAGAATAAACTTTCATGTAAAACGAGACTTTTCTTAGCATTGTGATTATGTAACCATGTTGTGTAACTGGCATTTGGTACACATATTTTAAATCACAAACCTTAATTTTTGCATGTACTTCTCTGGGTTTTCTCCTGGCTAACACTTGTATGTGACTTGAAACCTATTAAACACAAATAAACAAATTAACCAACCTTAAGTTTCCCTTGTATCTCTCTTGCTTTTTTCCTTGCTAACACTTGAATGTGACTGGAAACCTAAACAAGAAACAAAATCCCAAAATCATAGCAATTTGAACCAATTTTAAAATGTTTTAGCCCCAGATTCAAAACAAAGTTTTTGCTCGGTTCCTTTCTTGCCAATTTGTGATTGTGTTAGAAGAAATTGGATGTTGGTGTACCTGGACTACAGTTGTGATAAAGATGTGTATCTTATGGTATAACCTACAGAAAAAGAAAGAAATACCTACCACATATTTTAACCAAAATATTTACCATGTCTGACCACTAGCAATCAGTAATTGATGTTGTTTCATTGACATCATTCATTCTCAGCCAATGAGAATGTTTTGTTTGCCAGTGAATGGAAAATACTAATAACTGGCCTGGTTAAAAGTGCAATCTTGCCAAATATTACTTTTGTTCCCTTTTTCTTTCTGTGATCATGGCCATACATGCTAAGAATTACTGGTACTAATCTAAATTTATACAACATATATAATACAGTGTATCATCACACAATCTGTGCAGCCTTAAAGCCAGATGATGCAATAAACAGTCAACTTCTGCTTATAATGACAGACACAAGTTAAAGTCCCAAAAATAAGATAATTACTGAAAATAACTCCTGTTACTATAGAATTCTAAAAGTAGCGGCACTCATTACTTTCAACTGTGACCATTACAACAAAAAATATTTATGTTCTTGCCGTTCACTCTTTCTTCACTATCTCTCTTTAAAAGTTACCTGTTTTCTTGTTCTCGTTTTTCCAGTTCTCAGCTTTATGTATCGGGCAATCAATTCATTTCGACCTGGGTAACAAGAAGAAAATTATTTGCATGCAGTTTCCACAGCCTGAACCAACATATACTTACAGGAAAACTAAATAAAACCAGAATAAATGATAACAGCTGTTGTACATTGCACATTTTGTGGAGTTGACATTAGGTGCTAACCAAATCAAAATGTCCAGAGCTCACTACACATTTCATCAGTTTTACCAACCAACATTTCTACCATGCTGAGCTAAGATTTCTCTTGGCAATTAGAGTGTGGGACAAAAGAAATCTTTATACACTGGTCAGATGCTCTAACAACTAAGCTGCTAGAGACTTGAGGCAAGCTTGGATACATGGTGTATTTACTAGATTTATACATAATGGATATGACATTGGTTGCTGTAACTTTGAAATAACTCCATCCTAACTACAAAAATGCTTTACAATGTAAGCATTACAAAACTTTAATATTTTATCACCACACGACTCATTTGACATTGCTGATCCTAGCAGTACGCATGATGCAGAACTACAGAATCTTGGCTGAATTTTCTAAAGATCGGGTTAAACAGTTAATATAGTAAGTAATATGGCCGTTAGGTTTTTTTGTGAAATGCGTACATGTAGAGAGTTTTTATTTCTGTGATCATAAAATGTTAACATTGGTGAACAGTTAATGCATCATTGCCAGGATACATAAAACATAATTTTTTTTTTCAATGTCAGTGATTCTGAACAGGAAACCTGCACTTTTCTGTGAAAAATAATTAACCTACTGAGCAATCGTGAACTCCTTCAGAGTAAAGAGGCAAAGAAAGTTTTCTAGGGATGTCAGTCTATGGGCTTTAAATCAGATAAAATTCAATAAACACAATATGAAGGTTTCAATCACAAGGCTTAGTTAGTGAAATCTTATTTTCTGTAAACTGTGAAACTAGAATATCCTACCCTTTACTGCCTCTCTTAGAGTTCAAGTTGGTACTTACAAGGGGGTCCCAGCTATTCCATACTTAAAAACATGCCTTTAGTACATACCGTTATAACAAGATTTATTTAAACATTTTCCGGTTAGCACAGACAGTGGTTAGGTAAAGTTAGCATTATGGATATCTCCAACAAAGGTATTTAGTACATACGTAGTGCAACCAAACCATACTCATTAAATGAAGAATTAGCCATATTAAAAAGAGGTTTTAACAATGACATTTGGACACAAATTCTTCAACTAAAAGAGTAAGCTGGTAGACAACTTCATTCTGGCTATACTATAAAAACCTTCACTATTAATATCAGTAGCAAAACTGTATGGCATGTTGTCAAAACAAAATTTTAAAAAACAGCACTGTTTCAGTGTTGAAAAATGCAAAAAAAACTGAATTCACAAACGCAAAAATGATTTCAAAAATCCAATAAAACAAATTACTACAGATGTGAAGATGAGGATTTTTAACAAACTAAATTTAATATAACCAGTATGATATTTTATAATTATATTCGATTCGAATATTACTGTCCAATACTGACGCGAAAATAGTTCCATGTGGCATATTAATCAGATATACAAGGTCTTTGTTCCTCAGAGAAACAAAAGTTTCCAAAATTAAGCCTGGAAAAAAATGGCCTTTCACCACCATTTTACTAAAGCCAAACAAAAATAAATATGCACAAAAAAATAATTTACGTAACTCTGTCAGAAAAATGATTTAAAACCAACCAAATGCCACGCAATGACTAAACAAAGAAGAGAATAAAGCTATAAATCAGATAATTTCGTCGAGTTGTTCATTGCCCGATCATTCATAACACCATTTTAGTCTCGTTCAACGGCTACGCTCTAAAAATTTGAAAGTGCGGTATTTTACAACGCAAATTAGGGGGAAAAAGTGGGCTACATTGATCTTATAACCGCTGTTTTTCACCTTGCGGTAAACGGTTAATGAAAAACTGCAAGATGCATAACCGACATATTTCGAACAATTGAACACGAGTAGCATTCATTTGTGCGTAGCTGCGTTATGCCATTCGTGACATCTCTATAACACCGATTCGGACAGATTTCTAAATCGTTGCGACAAGAAGCCCTAAAGTATGCTAACATTTCCATGAACTCTGGCAATACAGCTGGCATGAAGAATGAATGTCAGAAATGTAGTTATTACAACTCAAGAACGGCGTTGTTCAATTGACACAAACAAACGCACGACTGCCCTTTCCATGCCTTCGTGGATCGACAAAAGAGGTAAACCATTGTCAGCATTTTCTTAATTCTTAGCAAGTTAACGCTTTTTTATTTTGGAAATATTTTTATCTAGTTGACTTATTCAAAAGACTGGCTGATAACAACAGTTTAGGTTTCCGGGTCGAGCAATATTCGGCAAACATTAGAAGTTCAAGGTCTTCCAAGAATTAATAGACTCAAAATCCGATAGAATGTATCACCTACCGTACATCTTTCCTTCATCGGAGAGAATAATTTTTCGCCGACCACAAGGCGGATAAATGGCGAGAGCCTCCTGGAAGGATTGCTCGATATCTGGCGACCAAACTCCTTCGGCATCATTTGCCATGTCGACGGGGCTTTTTGTCGCGCTGCCCTCGTCGGCGGAGTTGGCCATTTCGAGGTCCTCGTGGTCCGAAATCTTGGCGGTTTTGTGGGAAACAAACCTAAAAAATTGGATTCTAACTGGAGGGAATCTCCTTCAACTGTTTATAGTTGCCGAGTAGGCTTCGTAGTGTTGCCTTGATCAGTCGTTCCGGAAGCACAACTCTGGAAAAATGAGAAAAATTCGAACGATTCAACGGGCCGATGGAACATTTGACGGGAGAAAAATCGACAAGATGAAGTGAAATCTTGTACACTCGCGTGTAACCTACCTAGTGTCACAAAAGTCGCAAAACGATGAAAGAGATGTTAGTTTCCTCGTCCCTCGGAAAATCACCTGGAATTAGCAAAGTTGCCTCTTGCTTTACTGAAAACGGAGGCCAACAAAGAATTTAAGGAATGACACAACTATGCTCGGCGCGCCCACAAAAGACTTGCGCTATTTCTCCCTAGAGGGGGGTTGATGACATTTCTTTTCATCACCCGCTGGTCCAAGAAGAATTCGAAACTCGCGTGGTCTATTACCAAACACGGGGATAGAATTCTACGAATGTTTTCTTAAAAGCAAAGGTCTTCAAATCATACTTAATCTTACAAAGCATTTTCTCTTTGGCGCTTCTTTCGTAATAGGAAGAATTTATGGCTTATTGTGACTACAATTCTCGAATTTTCTGCCTGATCTATAGCAAATTTCTCTGAACAACACTGCCTTTACGTTTTGTCGATACAGGGTAATTTATTCAACACGTCATTCTTCGCATATTTTAGAGTGCACTAAGATCTGATTGGCTCTCGCCCACACACCCTGTTTTCTTCGGCAAAGATTAGATGCACGCGAGACAATAGAAACTTTTTAATCCTCCAGTTTAACTAATTGAACAGTCTGAAACAAGTAAACTGTTTATATACAGCCTCTTATTATCCGTAAATTGAGTTATCAATTCTGTATACCGATAAATGGTGATTTGGCAATTTTTATTTGGTCATATATTTAGCAGTCCTTTACAAATTTACTTCCTTTTCACTAATCTTGTATGACCTTTGCATTTAGTTGCTCGGGACGACGCAAGCCGGCCTCCGACGGGTGACTTGCTGCTGAACTGAGAGAGACACAAATAAATCTTCAATCTGCCTAGCATAGTTTACCAATTTTGCTACGTCGGCGGTTGTTAAACATGCAGTTTGGAAAATTCCCAGAGAGGCCGAGTATCTTGACAAATGCGACTGGATGGAGCCGAAAGCGCTATTATACCTTATGAATACACATAAACTATTGAAAAGACGGGTTTATTTCGACAACGCGCTCGTTTTTTCCAGCCAATCTTTATCAGGCGAAATCCATAAACATAAACATGGTCACCTGTAGTTATGAATCCAGAAACCATGAAGCCGGCTGGGAATAAAAACCCGTCTCCGCTATAAAAACACGATTTAGGATGATCGGCGTTTGACTTGGCGTTTTAAGACAGCCGTCTCAACGTTTGTTTCGTTGTTTCCTTTGATGACTTTTGATGGTTTGTTCGTCGAGAGTAAAATGATTATGAGCGAATAGCACCAGTAATAGCGAATATTCATAAACTAATTTCAAAAGATAATTATAAGGCTGTGCAGCTGTGTGACGTGCGATACTATTGCTATAACTCGGAATTTTACTGGCGTGATAATAAGCCAAAAAAAGGACAACTGAAAACTTTCTCTTTCTCGTAACTGCTATAAAGTATGCTAAGAAACGCCGTAAGTTTAGCTTTCTGTAAGATTCAGCGATCAACTTGTAATTTCCACTGAAAATAACTGACATCATTTCTTTTTTCAAGTCATGGCTGTCATGGCAGTGTTTGTTTATAATTGTTTGTTTTCATGTTTTTTTTTTTAATCAGGGAACAAGCACGCGACATTTGTATTCGACAAAGTAATTTGATTATTTAGTATATCGGACAAAACGGACCAGTTTTAATACTGAAACTGCCTAGAGATTCATAAAGGATCTCTTACCAAATAATAATAAAAATAACGAGACTCAGACAAATAAATATCGGTAGTGGTAATAAGGGTCATGAGTTCTGTTTAGAGGAGAAAAGCTAGAATTTTACGGCTTTAGATAACCTTATCAAGGGATCACTGTAGAAATTTAACAAACTTTACCTCTCGGGAAAAATAACAAAACACTGCTCAACAGCTTCTCCCGATTTTACAGACTAAACTACATTATTTGAGGTTGCACCTGCGAAGCTCTGAGCCTCGGATGTTTTAAGGGTAATAACTGTTTAACTCGAAGGAATAACTGTCTCCTCGAATGAGTCTAAGGGATAATTATCTTTATTCGCGACTGCAGTTTCTATCAGTCAACAACTAAACTCAGTTTTAATTTTGCCGTTTACCGGATAAGGCTGGGTTTGAAATTGTGTTCAACCTACTCCATCTAAAAGATCTGAAAATAAGAAACATAATAATAATAATAATAATAATAATAATAATAATAATAATAATAATAATAATACAGTGTATTAACAATAATAACAAATAAGGATAAACGTTTATATAGCGCCTATTCAGACCTGCTCTAGCGTTTCACAGCCATGGAAAAAACTAACAAAGGTAATGGACAGGTAAAAAACTATAAAACAAGTTAATTGAGACCAATTTGAAAGATATGGGTTTTAAGTTGTGACTTAAAAACATTAGGACTGCCACACGATCAAATAACCACAGTACAGGGGTAAGTTGTTCAAAGTTCAGGAGCAGCGATGGAAAAAGCTTTAGAGCTGTAGGACTTAATAAGTATTTAAATGATATATACCATAGTCACTCTTTACTGTTGAGCTGTAAGTTTTTAAGTCAGTTCACACTTCTTCTAATGAGACATGTGTGTTGTTTTTGTTATCATTCTTAGCCTAGTTAACGGACTGTTTCTCATTAATGAATATCAGTGGTTTGACCCTTTTATCGTGCATTCCATGTGGGCGGACAACGAAAATCTCCGGAACAAATAAAAAACAATTTACACGCAATTTCCTGTCGACTCTTTGTGCTAATACGTAATACTTTGTTATGTCATCTTTCTATAGATTTTACTGATAATGTAGATCGCAGTAGACATGTGGACTCCATATGGGGTTCTTGTTGAAGAAAGTCTGTGGTTTTTACATATACCGGACTTTTGTAGTGGATAGTAGATACAATGGCTGGAAACTTTCTACTGAATGAACCGGAAACTAGTGAACTTGAGATTCCAATACTCTGTGGGAGTGTTTAGTTTGTTTCTAAGTATGCAAGGATTACATGGTTTTTAACTTAAATATTTATCTATATTCTCTATATTTGGAAGGACCTTGAGAGCTTCCGAAATCTGGCTACGAGGGCTTTTACAAGTAAAGCAGAGCTCATTTACACCAACTCCTGTTAAAACTAACTTAATCTTACTTTAATAAGAACACTCACACCGACAGTTTTAAAGTTTGACAAAGGTAATTTTCACGACCCGATTTGTGCTTCGTTCAAACCCTATGGCAAATACTGACAAACTTCCAAAGACTGAATCACCCTTTCAGTAGGCAACAAACCTTGTTGAACCAGGCAGTTGTTTCCCCAGTGAAGATACTTAAAGGTTGTCCTTTGCTACTGACGTGGTAACAAACTCAGACAAATTAACCCGCAATTTGGGGGCCTGTAAGGAAGCTGTAGTATGTTTTATTGAGGTTGCACTTCGTTGGTTAGTTGGTGTAAAATGTGGCTCGCTGACATTTATACCATCACAAAGCCATGACTGATCTGAGCCCCACTTCAGTTTTTAACACTTTCACTTCCTAGATTAGCCAAATCAGTTCAAGACTACCAAGCAAATTAAATTTTGTTTTGAAAAATGCTTAAAATAAACAACGTTCATCTGTAAGTATTGCTCAATAGTTTCTCTTGAAAGTTCTTGGCGGCGTCTGACAGACTCGGCAAATTAAAAGTAAAATCCGTTTAAACTACAGCTCAAGATGTGGTACTTCATATATATTTCCATATTTTTATATAGATCCAAATAGGTTCTTCTCTCACAGCCCCCGGCACACGTGCTGTAGATTTATCATGATACTGATGAGTGACAATATTTTAGTAATTCAGTATTTTTTCCAAGTGCCATAAATCAAGCTATCAAAACCATGCTACTGCACTGCACTCAAAAGTTTTAATGACGATGACAAGAAAGGTAGTTTAGTTTTGAATAAAAAATATTAATAATAAAAAACATGGTTAAAAACTCATCAGTGACAGTATACATTTTTCTCGTATACATCATGATATTGTTCACTTAATTCGGTCTTTACTGTCTTCGCTCCGGTTGTTCAAAAGGTGGATAGCGCTATCCACCGGATAAATCACTCGGTCCAGTGGATAGCCGGCATTAGCAAACAAAACCAATTGTCAGTTAACATGTGTTATCCACTGGATAGTGTCTAGTTTATCCAGTGGATAGCGATATCCACCTTTTGAACAACCGGGACCAGGACGATTCGTGATGAATTATAATATCATTTCGATTCCACGGCAATTTTTTTAGGCGATCTGTTCAGTTCGTTTTTTTGGAAAACGGCTAGACGTCGTAACAAATTGTATAACTGATATTTAACAGTAATGAATTTGACAACTATCTCAGGGAGCTGTCTGCGACAGTATCGCGAGCTATATTACCCCGAGATATTTCAATAACTTCTCTTTAGTTTTCTGTTGATCCCACAAGTATGAATATCAGAGAAAGGCTGATGAGTGCAAAGACAGGTGGCCGGTTTTCATTTCGACTGAGGATTAATTCAAATGGCCGATTTATTGTCCAGCAATTGTCCCATATTTCCATGTAATGTACTTGTAAAGGACCTATGTGACCACGCAATCAGTTTAGCGGCAGTACTAGTCATACCATACTTATATCATACATCAATGCCGATTGATTGCGCTGTATGAAACTCCAGGTCTCTTATAAGAGATTTTCAATTTTTCACTTAGAGGTTATGTGAGCAATACCTCCCCGGGGGGGGGGGGGGGGGTACTCCCTATAATGGGCTATACGGAGATGCTCCGCCCGAAAGGGGTACCTTTTTGAGGCTAGAGGTATATGAAAGGATCGGGATTTCACGAGTTGAAGTATATGAAAGGGTAGGGATTTTACGAAGAATAGGAAAGGGAAGCGAAGCCACGCCGTTGAAGCATAAAAAAGGTAGGGAAAACTGCCATTTAACTATTATAAAAATGGCCTTTCAAAATATCTCAAACAGACACACTTAAAGGCTCTCAAAGGGGTACCATTTTCATTGAAAGGTATATGAAAGGGGTACCATTTTCAATGAAAGGTATATGAAAGGGGTACCTTTTCTGTCAAAATCGGTATATGAAAGGGTAAGGGTTTGAACCTCGGAGCGGAGCATCCCCGTACGAAACTTTGCTGAGTACCCCCCCGGGAATACCTCAAACTGAGTAATGGTTTGAAACGATCTAACCGAAAATTCCGGAGACATCATGATAGTATTCGAAAGCAAAAGATATTGTGAGTTTTCTGACAATATAAGTTTCTAAACTGACCCATTATCCTCAGCTATATCTTTATTTTTGTCGGGCTGAGCGTGGGTAGAAATTCTGAGACAGTTCAAGCATAAATCCTCTTTGTTGATAAGTACGCAGCTAAGATTTCTTAGTGAAGCTCGTAATTTAACCTTTTACCTACTTAACTCATTTTTTCCTTCTTCCTCTTTTTTTGACGTTAATTTTCAATCATTTAAACTGAAAACGAACAGTATAACATGAAAGTGCTCCTCAATGGTCACACATACGAATTTTACCCATAGACTGAAAAGATACAACCGCATGACTCGAGTTAATCACATGACTCTCGGCTTGATTGACTCCGATCTGCGAGGGAAGATTCGATATTGCCTAAAATAGCATGGCATAGGCTCTTTTAATACAAAACATGGAACAAAACAGCATGACGCTTCAATATTTGCAAGAAATAGATTCTACTTTAGTACAGCATGGGACACGAAAAGACAAATATGACAGGGCTATAATAAGATCACTGAAAGATGCTTCAAATTTCATAAGCCGATACCACTGGCTCAGCTGTGCATGCAGCTTTCTTAACTATGCATGAAATGCGAGAAATGACGACTAATCAGATTAGATTTCTGTAAACAATTCCAACCATTCGTTTCCCCTCTGCGTCGCGTTTCCTCTAATAAGATCTAATAAGGTCAAAAGCAAAAAGAATCTAAATATATAATTTGTCTCGTTCTTCTCAGGATCCTTCGATGCTGCAAGAGGTCGTGCTCGATCGGAATTGTTCGATGACGTTCGGTATGTCCGATGATGTTCGGTAATGTTCGTGATGTTGGATGCTGCTAGAATTTTCTATCAAACTCAACGAAACATGAGTGAATGAAATATTTTTTTAATGAAATTATTATTTTTATATTTTTTAATTCTTACTTACTTGTTTGCTTGAAGAGCTTAGACTCGGCGTAGTCCTCAATGTATTTCAAACGCATATGAAAGAGCGCGGTTTGGAAACAATTAAAACACGTTCATTCACACCGGCGCGGCGCTGTTTACAGGTAAGACAACGTGAATTGAAGCTCTTGCGCATTATTGCAATTACACCACAGCTACTGATAGTTAGTAAATTCCTAATCGCGTTTTCGTTGTAACTGAAACTGGTCAGAAACTGGAAGTCGGCGTTTAGTCTCCGCTTTTCCTAAACAAAATGCTAAACTTCGGCTTCTTCGGGCCCAAACCAAAATCCTCTCTTCTCAGAAATTTTCGAAACTTTGCCCCGTTGTCTTGTTGTTTATCAAAGTTGTGGTTTCCTGTAGTTTTCCGATTTTTCTATATTCATCAGTTGTCGTTCTGTTTTCCGACCGCCTGTCACCAAGTCTCCAATATAATCAGTATAACAGCCAATAGTTTTGCCTTTGGCGTCCTCTCATCGGAGTGACAACACATATGTTCCATGTTCTGGCAAGCATAGCAATCCCAGGCCTTATCGACGAGTCAGTCCTAATGAAGACAAGTTAGTATCAATAGATTTGATCAACCCATCTACTTTCTTATTAAAGGCAAAAAGCAATTTGTTAGTACAACTCAAAAATCATCAACTCAATCAAATAAATTTAAATAAAAAACTTAAATTTTACTCCACTTTCAAAAATGAAACAAAACATTCCGATTTCATCAATCATATTAAGAATCCTGAACATAGAAGAATAACGTCTAAATTCAGGATAGGAAATCACAACTTAAGAATTGAAAATGGAAGATTTACAATCCCTAAAACTCCTGAAGACCTCAGAATTTGTAATCACTGTGATCAAAATTCAGTTGAAGACGAAATGCATTTTTTATTTGATTGTAAATTATATAATGACCTTAGAAACACTCTTTTTATAAAGACTATTGAACGAAACAAATTATTTACAAATTTTAGTAAACACGAAAAACTGTTTTTTCTTTTCAACAACACTGACCAATTTATTAGCAGGATAACTGCTACTTTTATATTTCAAGCAACTGAAAGAAGAAACAATCATAACTAGAAATTATCATTATCATGTTATTATTTGCATTTCTTCCTCATTAATTATTAGCTTTATAATTGTTTATTACAATTATTTAACTTTAGGTAACACCATGTATAGAAATGGTAATACTAAATAAAGTTGTTGTTGTTGTATGTAGCGAAATATGTTTCAGCCGGAATAGAAGGTACAATAAACAAAAATAAGTGAGGCGGGGTTGCTCCCCCTTCCTAAATAGCGTCCTTTCAAAAGATCTAGCACTAAGTTATACCAGCGTCCGTTCCCAGCGTCCAGCGTCCAGCGTCCAGCGTCCAGCGTCCAGCGTCCAGCGTCCAGCGTCCAGCGTCCAGCGTCCAGCGTCCAGCGTCCAGCGTCCAGCGTCCAGCGTCCAGCGCATGAATTGTATCAAGACGAGTTAGTTTGTGGTGAAATATGTTTCGGAATAGAAGGTACAAGTATCTATTAACAAGAGAAAATGTGCCTCATGTGTGTGCCGCCCCCTTCTTTCGCCCCTTCTTTCGATCCATCACTAAGTTATACCGGCTTCCCCCCCCCCCCCCCCCCCCCCACCCAACCTCGCTATTAAAAAACATCCCGCTCTGGTTGTTCAAAGAGCGCATGAATTATATCGAAACGAAAACTGATAATGTTTTTGGAATAATAAACAGATTACAATGCATTAAATCTTACTAGACTGGACTGACAACAATTTTGTTTCGCTGATCGAAACAGGAAGAATCCTCGGAGTTCATCAATTTTTTAATTAATTCATTCAGTGGTAATTGTTTGAAATTCGGCAATCGAATATATATTTTAATATAGAAGTCATTTCAAACTGATGAATAATTATGCCAATAAAACAGAAAATGGATTTCATCTTCGATATTATTGAGACCACAGACAGAACAAAGTCTTTCATCTCTCGAGATTTCGTCATATCTACCAGTTTCAATCTTAAGTTTGTGGTCACTGATCCTTAGTTTCCCTAAAGCTTTTATATTCGGATTATTTCGGATTATGCTTGTTTCCGAACAGAAGCACTAATTACTCATGCGCGAAGCGGCATGAGGTAAGGTTTCGGCTCCGTTTTTCTTGTTATTTTTATTTTTTGTGTACGATTTTGCATGCAAATTTATGCACGCAGATTTTATATTGTGCTCTTCCGGATCATGGCTTTGCCATTTACACTTCCTGTTAAGTGACTTTCGGCTACTCTCACTTCCGGTAAAAGAACGTAACTGAAATGTCACGCTTACAGCCCTTCTTACATAACTAATGTTCACGTTAGGTATATATAACATTCAGAAGAATTACTGGCTTCATTGTGGTACCGCCTTCACTTACAAAACATTCAATAGTAACAGGAGGTAATAAGCTCCTGATAGTAAACAACGTGGTTTGCAGGAACGATGACTGAATGAAAGGGGTAACTATTCTCCATGTCGGACATCTTATCATGTTTAATATATGCCATAAAACTTTCTTACGCATGCGCATGAGTATAGGCTGCTAGGAGCCTCTTGTATAATTGTAAGATCGTATTTATTATTTACATGGCAGTGTTAGCCTAACTGTTATTAATCATGTAACATCTGTTTGTATAAAACTCAATAAAGAAAACAAAAAGTATAAAATACAAATAAAGTGTTGTTATTGTTGTTTGATCGATTGCCTGCTAAACCCAAAAAAGTATCCACACAGTGCTTAGACTAAACTCAGACGCGCAGTATGATCATGGAAAAAACAAAATAAAAGGACAAAAACTTATACACTGTGCATGCATGTCAAGTTATATGCGATGAAAACTGCCGTATGGTCAACATCTATGCACAGAGCTGAATAATTCGAAGATGCCGCCGCAACTTTAAAGAGATGAATTTATGGTGGTAAATTGGCTAAACAAACGATTTCATGGCACTCATACGAAGCAATCCGTCTGTCCCCTGTTAGCCTCACTCTCCTTATATATTTACGCTCGTTTCGCACTTGTTTCTTCTAAGTGTAAGTTAGGAGAGGACATTTACGTCTTGTAATTTATGCGAATGGAAATCATATGGAAATTTCAAAGGAGACGTCTGCGTCTGAAAACGAATCAGAGAAAAAGAACATACTAGAACGAACGACTCAGGAGGGACAGTAAAAACCGTATTTTGAAGTTCTTACTGGTCGGTACAAAAACAGTTAAGTGAATTGAACACTATGAACGCCATCTTGCCCCTCGGTTGTGCTTTTTTGTGGTAATTATGTCCCTAAACTGGTCAATGTATAAAAAGCTATAGTTCAGGCAAAAACCGTTGACATCCAAGTGCGAAACTTTGCCATAATTGCAAGACGCAAATGTTCTGTCCTAACTAATCAAGTTGGAAATTTGCCATAACTTGCGTGTATATTTGCGATGGCTTGCGTTGACATGCGATCACCTTGATTCAGCTCAAATTTTTCCTCAAGTAGGCGCACGTTTTTCACCGTTTGCCCACCAAACGCAAGTCGTAAGTCGGCAAGTCAAGCGCAAACCCCGGGGGGGGGGGGGGAGGGGGGGTACTCAACAAAGTTTTGTACTGGGATGCTCCGCCCCGAGGTCCAAACCCTCACCCTTTCATATACCGTTTTTGATAGAAAAGGTACCCCTTTCATATACCTTTCATTGAAAATGGTACCCCTTTCATATAGCCTTTACGTGCGTCTGTTTGATATATTTTGAAAGGCCCTTTTTATAATACTTAAATGAGGGTACACAATACGTTTGGCGGGATGCGGGATCTGGCCTATTTTGAGGGCGGGATTCGGGATGCGAGTTAAAAACAGGAGCGGGAAGTGAAATTTTAACTACGAGCGGGAGCGAGATTTCGCGTTTTTGAGGGGTCGGGATGCGGGAATCGTGAGGTATAGTATAGCGGGATACGGAATTACAATCTGAAGGTGACTTCTTGAATTGACTGAATTGGCCAGCATGCGAAGGTCTACAAATGGATCCTTTGTGTATAGCTGTATTGTTCTTTAGGTAATTACAAAAAAATGGGCGGCGGGATCGGGATTTCGACGTAAAGAAGGGCGGGATGGCGGGATGACTAGGGAAAAATGGGCGGGAAGGCGGGAACTGAGAACCCTATTGTGGACCCTCTTAAATGGCAGTTTTCCCTACCTTTTTTATGCTTCAACTCCTGTTTTTGCTACCCTTTCCTATTCTTCGTGAAATCCCTACCCTTTCATATACTCCAACTCGTGAAATCCCGACCCTTTCATATACCTCCAGCCTAAAAAAGGTACCCCTTTCGGGCGGAGCATCCCCGTATAGCCCATTAGAGGGAGTACCCCCCCCCCCCCTGGGGGCGCAAACAGTCACGCAATTACAAGCATGAATGCGTGGAACTTGGCCGACCAAATTGCGTGTACTTGCAGGTCTTTTCGTGACTCGGTTTGGCCACCCAACACAAGTCAACGCAACTTGTCATTTTCCAACTTTCCCGTTTGCCCAGTCCTTCAAGTTCGAGGAACATTTTACTAAAACGCAACTCTAGTTTTTAACCCGTGAATATACGCGCATGCGTAATGAACGGGTTATCGGTAACGACGACAGATATGCAAATGAGTCACTCACTCGCTCACTCCTTCCATCAGCTGTAAACTTAGTGACGTAATGCTTTGTTACGAATGCGTTTTGTAACAAAACAGCGTGAATCCAGCGATAACAATAACTAAATTGGTGTAAACGAATATAAACAACAATAAGCTTAAAGATGTTTCGCATTTGGAGCCTTCAATGTAACGTTAAAATCGATCTAAAAGGAATTTTCAACTGAGACACGCGTTTTGATGGTTATCTGTCTTCCACTAATAAAATTTATCCCGTTACAGGTCAGTGGTCACGGTGGTTGAGTGGTGTAAATCGCGGACTTACAGCCGAAAGGCCCAGGTTCGAATCTCGCTCGGGCCGTTATTTTTTATTTTTTTTTTCCATTCTTCTTCGGACTGAACATTATGAAAGTGATGTGTACTGTATTTTTATTTTTTGCGTTTGTCAAAAATCCTTAGGTTTAATTTAAAAATATATATATATTGAACCGTGACAGAGTGAAAACATAAGCTTACCGCAATTATTGCCTTACGCGTTAGCATTTCAAATTCACGGGTTGGCTCTAAGGAGCCTTTGATTCGATTATAAGGGCCTTCCGAACAACACAGATGTTTTCCGGAAACGAAATCATCGATCGCTTTCATAATGGCGTTATTTATAGTCTTTTTCAATAGAATGTGGTTCTCACGTTTGAGTATATGTGGAATAGGTATTAGATTGGAGCGATTACAGAATACAGGTCCACTTTGGTTCACCTCATTTACATGTGTCGGAACTCTTTGTAGAACGAGGTCAGGATGCGCTATCGGTCTCAGACCCTCGGTCTCAGACCCTTCGCTGGATTAGCGCGGACAAGGCTGGAAGATTGCAAAATTGAATAGTCGTCCATGGTATATGAAAGTCTTACATCTTGTTCTTAGGCCATCGTAACTTGATTAAAAATAAAACACAAACAGCGGTGATAAACATGGTAAACCAAGGCATTTTTATAAAAAAAACTTGACGTTTCGTATGCTAAGCAACATACGTTTTCAAAAAGTAACCGTTACAGTGTTTGAAAACTGTTTATAGCTTCTGAGGACTTACGTACAGTCTGTACTACAGTCAAACCTGTATATAAAAACGGTCACCCTTGGGAAATGGCCAGGTGACCGTTATATACAGGGTGACTGCTATATACAGGTTTCCTTTAAACTCTACTGGACATGGCAAAAAATTAGATGACATTTGCCTCTAATTTTTTAACTCGTCCCCAGACCCCCAATTTGACCCTTAGAATCACAGCGAAAACGCCATTTTTTGGAGGGAAAATCAAAATTTCGCCCATTTATCAATTACTTTTCGGAAATCCACACTTGGATTCCAGTAATTTGGTTATTATTCTATCTGCAAACGTTAAAATGTTTTAATAACTTAAAAAATAAGTCCCGTCATTTTGACCGTGAAGTGACCAATGTCACTTAAAGGCTTGTATGGAGTTCAACCGCACAGTCATCGCTTTCAGCGGTATAACTCATTTTAATAGGCGTAATGTCAACATCCACACTCAGTTTTGAAAAGACTGAGATCTAATGAACATTTTGGTGGGAAATATGATTTAGTTGGACCGAAAAAAATCCCGTCATTTTGCCGTTTTTTCAGTGCAATATGCTTCGACTGAACCCATTTTGGCTTCTATTGGTGACTTGCACGAACTAGCGCCCAGGCCGTAAGAGCTCAACTGCGCATGGGCAATAGTTCATTTTTAGTTCCAAAAGTGCTTTAATAACATTTTTTTTAAACATATCCATTTCATACGATTGGCGCCACACAGTTCATATCTATTATAAGTTCATTTTAGTTTAAACGCGCACGCGCGGAGCAAATGTCTCCTATCGGGGGGCAATTTTTTGGTATGTTAATGAATAACGTTTTTTTGACAATAATAATTAACAGCAACGTTCAAAATACGAGTTAAAGGCCCCTAAAATGTCCGTGGAAGAAAATAAAAATAATATAGAAATAAAATGTCTGAAAGAAGAGGAATTTGACGCGGAGCGCTATCATGGTCTATAAAACAACAGCTGTCAACTTGACAAGTACAGTGTAATAATCAAGGAACTGTGCAGAATTCGAAAGTGAATATAGTTTGGTACTGAAAATACGGGTGTTAGTTCGAAGAAAGAAAGTACCCTATTGTTTGAAAGCCATATGACCCCCTTGTTGCTTTCTGTCGCAACCATGTGTCGGAAGCAGGCGATAACATGTATTTGACATGTATTTGTAGTTGTATTTCGTATAATATTTGTGTTTGTGTGCGACCCCTGCCCTCGTGGTAGTTACAATTTAATGAGCTGTTGAATAAAGCTTGTCATGATTGGCTAATGGTTTGATCGTAATCCAATTTGGTGACCGTTATGTACAGGTAAAAAATAATGAAATTGTGGATTCGGGAAGTCTAAAGGGTGACCGCGTCCGTTATATACAGGTGACCGCTATATACACGCAAACTTTACAGTAAATATATGGCACGATTTTCGGGAAGTTGTTCGGTGACCGTTATATACAGGTGACCGCTGTATACAGTACCGTTATATACAGGTTTGACTGTATTAACTTACTGTTAATATATTTTTTCTTAATCTTGGTTTCAGACCCCTATTTTGAACTATTAAGGTTACAGTGTACCTTCAGATCGAAAATTTATCGAAAATTTTTTTTGGCGTTAAAATAAAGTTTACAGAATGAACTTTCATCCAAAAAAAAAGTATCGAAAAATAGTGAAAATTGACGGAGAAATGACGGCATAACTTTTGTGGGCGGAGTTTGTTTATTAAGCGATATGTTTTTTAAGCGCCGTTTTCTCAAAGTTAATTTTTCGCTTGTTGGGGACACTTTAAAGAGCTACAACTCGGAGGGAATTTGTTCGATTTTCCTTAAATTTGGACAGAAGCTAGGCTAACATATAATCAACAAAACTATGTCGGCGAATTTCTTAATTCCGAAAACTTTTTCGTCAGGAGGCATTTCCGTGCGATCATTCCAATTTTTTTCTCCCCTTTTCGAAAATATTCTGTAACTTTTCACTGCAATTGAATATGGAAAATCGCCGACAAGTTTTTTTAGCGCTTCGTGTTCGGAAATCCGAGAACAAATCAAATTAGCAAAATATAATAATCGCTTTGAGTTATAGCGTTTTAAAGCTGATTCGGACGTTCGAATTTAGACGTCGTAAAAAATTCGACAATTCATTTTATTACCAAATGGTTTCCATATTTAGATAGCCAGCTCTGTAAGCTTTAATTTGATATCTGGGTTTAGGTATATTAAGTGTAATCTGAAGACGCTAGAGCTGTTATACTGGAGACACCCCCGAAGGTACACTGTAACCTTAAACAGTTTTCAAACACTGTAATGCATGATTCAATTCCTACAGTTATCATCCCCCTCCCGGGCAATCCCCGGGACAAAGTCGGCCCTTCTGGCCCGGGGGTGGGGAATTTTGCAAGTACTTGTGTTCCGGGAGTAGGGGCGGGGATAATCTAGGTGCGCAAGGAATTATGGGGCGAAAATTTCGTCAAAGCACATGGCGGACAACATGCATGACTCAACAAGCGGACTTCTTTGCTGGGAAATCCTTACAATTTGTTTGTAATTGGCTGGAAGAAAACAATTTGGCAAAATAAAAGCCTGTATTTCAAGCGATGAAAGCCAAAGAAACACGAGCAAGGAAGAAAAACAATGGGAGAGATGCTTCCTAATTCCTGATCTTTGTAGCCATACGAGTCTAGTCCAGTCCATGTATATTTTGTAAACTGTTCGGTAGATTTATATAATAAATATTTCTGTCTTCTTAAGAAACGGTGCAGCTTGCTTTTGAGTGTCCCGGGGGTGGGGAAGTACCTCTTTCTTTGTACCCGGGGATGGGGAATAGGACGCCAAGTGAAGAAAAAATGGCAAATCCCCAGGGGTGTGCCCGGGGGGGATGGTAACTGCAGGAATTGAACCATGCATAACGTCGTAACGGTTACTTTTGAAAATGTATGTTGCTTAGCATACGAAATCGATACGAAACGTCAAGTTTATTATAAAAATGCGTTGGTTTACCACGTTTATCACCGCTGTTTGTGTTTTATTTTTGGTCTTACATCTGTTCAATGTGTTATCAACGTACTCGTATATTTTTTTCGTATTCAGTCTTTATGCTATCGACTATTGAAGCCGACCCCAGCTAAATGCGGGTACAGCAAATGCGGTATCATAATTCCTATATGTTTTTATCTTCTGTGGTGCTGTTTACTCAGTGGTACAATTTCAACGCGTTTTTAACCCTCGGAAGTACACGCAAACTTATACCCCCACCGTAGCTTGACCTCATACTACTTATGACGTCATATCTCGTTACCATAGCAACCAGTTCGTGTCGCCAAACTTTACCAAAATATGTCAAAAGGATAAATGAACAGCTACAGAAAACGACATGTGCCAACAATAAATGCTCTTGAAAAAATCCGACAAAACCCTTGCCCCCCTCCCTTTGTATGTCCGATGGTTGATATCATCGACTCTAACCGCGGTGATAAACATATTGAACTTATTCATTTTTGATAAAAACTTGACGTTTCGTATGCTACTACATACATTTTCAAAAGTGACCGTTAGTGTTAAAAAACGATACTAATATAGTAGTAAAAAAGGGACTGGGACCGAGATTAAGTACAAAACTTAAAACTAACTAAACGACGGCTTCATGATAGAAAAACTGAGCATTTTAAGGCCCTCGCTAAGGATGACCGCACATCAGCCATTGCTGACCATGTTAACACCACTGGACACAACATCAAGTGGGATTATTTTGATATCTTAGCGTCGGGTAAAACTGATTTCCACTGTAAAATCAAAGAAACATTGTTTATACAAGAACTCAAGCCAGCTCTTAATGCAAACATCAGGAGCGAGAAGCTGATGCTTTATTAATTAGCTGTTTCTTTTTATAGTAATCTATTTGCGGCGCTCTCCCTCATGCTTATGCGGATTTAGATTGGGGTCAGCTGTCGCTTAAGGTAGACAAGTAAGTAGCAAATGGGTTGGGAGGGCGGGAAAAACTATTACCGAAAGTCGACAGCGAGGAAAGCAGAGAGAGAGATGAAAACATAAAGGACGAGCAAACCGTGGCGGACTGAGCCGCCAGACTGGCGCGAAAAGAGGGCGAGTGAAGTAATCTCAATCCTTATATACGCTCTGAGGGCGACCGCTGACAAATAGTAATCTATTTGCGGCGCTCTCCCTCATGCTTATGCGGATTTAGATTGGGGTCAGCTGTCGCAACAAGCCCACAAGCAACCTCGCAGATATACATTATACACCTCCAAAATACCCCCAAAACTCAACAAAACCCCCAAAAGACGAAACACCCAAAACCCAAAACGCAAAACGGAACGTCCCTGACACATGGCCATTAACTGTCATCTCCCAGGCTTGGACGGGAGTGAGACTTCCGGTTGTATCAACCCATGACACTGCGTTAGGGGAAACGGCAGTAGGATCAAAATTTAGACATCTCCCACTGATGAAAGTCAAAACTCCTTTCATTGAGAAGGCGCAAAGAAGACTGAAAGGTAACAGAGACATAGATAAGGAAGAGATAAAAGAGAGCCTGAGAGATGACAGCCTTGGCCCCCGTAATCCGAGTAGGGAATTAGACTCCCTTCAAGACTATCATCGAAAGGAGAAAGAAGAAAAAGATAAAAAAAAGTATAGCTAAAATCGAAACAAGGGAGCATATGTAAAGCGCCGAAGGTGAAACACCTGAACAAGTGACAAAGAAGCATCTGCAAAACTTAATGGCAAAAGGCATGATGACAAGCAAACACTCACAACAAGAGGCCGATGGCAAAGTGCAGCATACTGCAAACACATTCCGTGCAGCATGTCAGAACAAGTATAAGCAAGGCCCCGACGGCAAAGCGCAGCATGCTAGACAAACTCAAACTTGCCACGACGAGCATCTGCAAAGCCCCGAAGGCAAACACAGCATGGCAAACAATTCAAACATGTGACAAACAAGCATATACAAAGCCCCAATGCTAAACAAACTCAACCTTGTCATAACAAGCATCTGCAAAGCCCCGATGGGAAACAAAGCATGCTAAACAATTATAACATGCAACAAACAAGCATCTACATGCAAAGCCCCGATGGCAAACGTAGCATGCTAAAGAAACTCAAACTTGTCCCAATAAGCATCTGCAAAGCCCCGATGGCAAACGCAGCATGCTAAATAATTAGAAAATGTGACAAAAAGCATCTGCAAAACCCCGATGGCAAACGCAGCATGCTAAACAAACTCAAACTTGTCACAACAAGCATCTGCAAAACCCCGATGGCAAACGCAGCATGCTAAATAATCAGAAAATGTGACAAAAGCATCTGCAAAACCCCGATGGCAAACGCAGCATGCGAAACAAACTCAAACTTATCACAACAAGCATCTGCAAAACCCCGATGGCAAACGCAGCATGCTAAATAATCAGAAAATGTGACAAAAGCATCTGCAAAACCCCGATGGCAAACGCAGCATGCTAAACAAACTCAAACTTGTCACAACAAGCATCTGCAAAACCCCGATGGCAAACGCAGCATGCTAAATAATAAGAAAATGTGACAAAAGCATCTGCAAAGCCCCGATGGCAAACGCAGCATGCTAAACAAACTCAAACTTGTCACAACAAGCATCTGCAAAGCCCCGATGGCAAACGCAGCATGCTAAATAATCAGAAAATGTGACAAAAGCATCTGCAAAACCCCGATGGCAAACGCAGCATGCTAAACAAACTCAAACTTATCACAACAAGCATCTGCAAAACCCCGATGGCAAACGCAGCATGCTAAATAATCAGAAAATGTGACAAAAGCATCTGCAAAGCCCCGATGGCAAACGCAGCATGCTAAACAAACTCAAACTTGTCACAACAAGCATCTGCAAAACCCCGATGGCAAACGCAGCATGTTAAATAATCAGAAAATGTGACAAAAGCATCTGCAAAGCCCCGATGGCAAACGCAGCATGCTAAACAAACTCAAACTTGTCACAACAAGCATCTGCAAAGCCCCGATGGCAAACGCAGCATGCTAAATAATAGAAAATGTGACAAAAGCATCTGCAAAACCCCGATGGCAAACGCAGCATGCTGAACAAACTCGAACTTGTCTCAACAAACATCTGCAAAGCCCCGATGGCAAACGCAGCATGCTAAATAATTAAAAAAAAAATGCGACAACAACAATGGTCTGCGGGGCCTAAAAGGCGAAACTGAAGACTCAAACGTGTGACAACGATGGCAAGTACAATGAGCATGCTAAACAGTTGGACAAAATGCGCCAAACGAGCACAAGCAAAGCCCTGAGGGCAAGGCGCAGTACGCCAGGGAAAATAAAGCAATGCTAAAAACAAACTCTTGAAAACCCGAAGGGAACGAAGAAGCATGCAAAGGAGCCGCCACGTGCAACGAGAACAAAGAACGAAAGCCGACTTGACGAAATGAAAAATAATTACGCTGAAAATGACAAATAAAGCAAAACTACCAGAGGCAAATGGCGAGCATGAAAACCGAAAAGCATGGGGGCAAGGAATGAAGGAAACGAAAAATAAAACAAAATATATAATTCTACCGTGACAGTCAGTGAGAAGAGATATTTGCCTCCAAATTTTATTGTTCCGAAGAAGAACCAGGAACGGCGTTCTGATGAGTAGACTGAGCGGCAACAGGGAACAGCAGGGCGGCCAACGCGGCTTACGCCGCCGCTACATTTGCAGAAGGAACTTGAGCGGCTTTTTCGGTCATATTAAACTGACGACAGGGAGTGGAGAATGCGAAGCTGACTGGCGCGAAAAGAGGGCGAGTGAAGTAATCTCAATCCTTATATACGCTCTGAGGGCGACCGCTGACAAATAGATCAACTGTTAAGTTTTGTACCTAATCTCGGTCCCAGTCCCTTTTTTACTACTATATTAGTATCGTTTTTTAACACTAACGGTCACTTTTGAAAATGTATGTAGTAGCATACGAAACGTCAAGTTTTTATCAAAAATGAATAATTTCAATATGTTTATCGCCGCGGTTTGTGTTCTATTTCTCATCAAACTTCGATGGCCCAAGAATAAAAATCTTTACGATCATCGACTCTGTTTCCTATCTATAGACAAATTCGGCTAACGCATTGTTGTACTCAATTCAAACCTTCTGGGAATAAGATTCTTTGTTCACAATATTTCCATATAATTTCCATGTCAATGCTTCATCATCATCATCATCATCATCATCATCATCATCATCATCATCATCATCATCATCATCATCATCAGGGCTAAATTCACTCCTGGCGGAGGAACCCCTCCTTGGAACCCCTCCCTTCAGTGATATGGAAATATTACGAACAAAGAGTTCTAAAGAGTTCAAAAGGTTTGAATTGTGTACAACAATGCGTTGTAAATATTTTTGTTAGTTTTTTATTCCATTTTTATTTTCGACTTGTATATACACTGATCACCTGAGCAACGTTTCGGAGAGTGAGCAACTTCCCAGCATCTTTTCTAAAAGTTCGCATATTTTTGGCATATTTTCACCATCTTTTAATCAAATCAGCATTAGTAATTGATATCTTAATTCGTTTTCTTTGGAATTTCACAAGAATTTCACTGGAAAGTCTCTGCTTTTTCGATCGGTTGGGTATCATGTGTTGATAGATTCCAGATATGGATGTGCCGGATGTGACGCCATTTCCAGAATGGGTAACCTGTGTTAACATTCCTGGGTATCCTATGATTATATCGATCAGCTACCTTTTTCCATTCTGTTATTAAAACTTCACATTACCATTAATCAGCATACATTGAAATAATAGAACGGATGAATTTGAAGGAGGGTCAAATACCCAAATTTGGCCGCCGCAACATGTATTACTAATACATGTCTCTTGTTTATTAGGCCGTGTTTTGTAATTCATCATTGAGGTCACTTTACGATTTAGAAATCAATAAACAAGGAAGGAGTTATATAATTAGAGTGATTATGTCAGCAAGCAACCTTTTAAATTTTTAAAGCAACTTTTGAGTAACTTTTGGGGATATTTTTGAGCAACTTTTTAACAATTTTTTGAGCAGAATCTGTCTAACCCTAGCAGGAGGCTTTTAGATTCCCGCCAAAATAAATTGTTTCCGCTGACGTCCGCGCATAACTGAAAAAAAAAAACAACAACAACAACAACAACAAAAAAATGGCGGCCAAAGTTTCATTCTTCTCCCGTTTTCAGCTTCAGTTCGAACCCGGCACAAGCAACCTTTTACAGCCGAGGAAACATGGGGCTATCCACTTTTGAACAAGCAGCCCGCTAGGCTTCACAAGCGGGCCGTTTAGTCATTTGTAAAAGTTCAAATACAGCAACTTTTGTTTCAAAAACTATTAATTAAAAAAAAATACGTATTAATTATTAACTAGATGACGTAATGCGTTAAATTTGTTGCGACCTTTAAGTCAGGGAAACGTCCCTTGCAATATTTTTTGTCAAATGCATTTCGTTGACCAAATTCAGATCATTTCGAAAGGAAAACTTTCTGTGCGTTTTACAATTTAAAATTAAGTGAGTTGTTGTCTCAAACGATAAAATCAGTAGAAACAAAAAAATACGAGTCCATTTCCATTTTAGCAAAGAGCGTTCCAGTTTACAACTTCGTTTCTCTCTGTTTGTGTTGTTTTTCTCATTGCAAAAATCTTGAAGCCACCGGCCACTATACACTAGTTTTATCAGCCACGTTTGAAAACATGCCAAAGCTCAGTTTCATGTTGAATGAGGCCGTTAGGGATTGCTCTAATCTAATCAATCAAGACACCACTGATCTACAAATACTACATGTACTAGTTTTACTTTTTCTTATTTCAATTGTCTGAGCGGCATATCAGCTGCCGACAGGAAGAGTTTGTTTGGCGGAAGAGTGCGGCGATACGGATTGTTTTCCGTCGCTGGTTCAGCTGTTGATTACACCGGGTCAGCAGCTGAACAAAAAAATCAAACCGTGGTAACAAATGTTATAAAGAAACGTAAGAAGGGAATTACTGAAACTTCCCATGATAATGTTTTAAATATATAATTATAGTGTTCGGAAAATAATTTTACAAGACCATCCTTATTGATTGTGTCACGCTAGCGACATTTATTTGGTAAAAAATCGTAAATTAGTTTTGACATCTTTTGACATGTTTATTTTGACATATTTACATTTTCACAGCTTTATATTATCTGGAATGCAGTGCCGACTAGTAAACTACATGAGTGGTTATTTTCAAAATATCTTTTATTGGATTCGAGCTATTAAGTTGAACATCAGTGACACACTCGCCTGCGGCTCGTGTGCCACTTTTTTGTTCTTACCACATTTTGACGTCATCTGTGATCTATAACTGAACAGACACACGGCCAAATGGAATCTATTTGTTAAACAGATGAGATCGTTTTGTTTATTAGCGGAAAAGCTTTATTAGTACCCAGTTCGCCGCAAATGGCTGAGATAAAACCACGCTCTTCAGCCAAAATGGCTGCTAAATGACCGCGAGAGAGAATTACTAATAAGAGACTGGGAACTGGGGACATTTCCTTGGCCAGTTTTGACCCAAAAACATCCAACCCGTCCTCCTTTCTGAATTTACGATTATCGTCAAGTGTCAAATTGCTCTGAATTTACGATTATCGTTAATTCAGAACACTGACAGTCTGAAAGGAATTCTGGGAAATCAACATTTTTGTTGAAAAAGAACAAACCTTAGTGTCCGGACAGGACTCGAACCTACGACCCTTCGCTGACTTATCCTCTCTTCTAACCACTACTACCACGCTGCTGGTTGAGCAAACCTCAATTTTTTAACATAATAAAATTCATGCGCTTATTCTACACCCTATAGTAAGCCTATAAAATCACTCGCTTGAAAATAATTTTAGAAAGTAAATGGAAAAGCTTGATCACCAGACCTCAACAAAAAGCTAACCATTTGAAATCAGCGCTTAGGCCTAATCACTGTAGATCAATGATATTCTATGCAAGACTCAAATAAATATCTTGCAGATATAGTTTTCCATCGCCTTGTTGTTCGGTGGTCTAGTGGTAAGAAGACGTTCCTAGTAGCGGTAGTTCCGGGTTCGAATCCCGCAGTCCAAATAACGTGTTTTTTTTTATTTCTTCTTTTCTGAAATTCCTGGGAAACATTGTTCTGAATTAAAGATAATCGTTAATTCAGAGCAATTTGACACTTAACGATAATCGTAAATTCAACGAGGAGAACATGTTGAAATATCCAAGCGTGGATAGAAAAACTAAGATCGAGGTTTGGCCATCTTACCGCAAACGGCAAACCAGTTAGCGGTTCAAGTTAGGCGTCTGCCCATATTTGGGACTTAAGATTCGCGGGTGGTAGCACTGATGAATTATTTTGTCATTTTGTATGCTTGGCCATCTGAACGGAGCCATCTAGGAAACAAAGTATACATTCATGCATTCACATATCATTAGAAACTGGCTTTTGTTTTACTTAAATTATCGTAGTTTAACCACAAAGTAATCCGACTGCCTGTGGCAAAACAGTTTCAACAACAAAAAGCCGGCTGCCATGTTTGTTTTCATTCACTCGTTCACTTCTATTTTAGCTGAGAAATCATCTTCAAAATTACGTTTCTATGAAAAAGAATTCCATAATTAATAAGTGAAAGAGTTCTAGAAAGTAGTATTTCCTCTCAAACGTGAGATTGTGATGTTTTATGGTGAAAAAAAAACCCCTTGTGGTAATCACTTACCTCTAGAGTGTGGTCTAGCCGTACAAACGTGAGCCTTAAGGCCCGTTTAATCGCTTTCAACGTTTGCTTCAACATGCATTCAACACTTTATTTGTTGAACCAAATGTTCGGTGCGTTTGAACAGGTCGTCCAACATTGTTGAAAGCGTAAAAAATGTCGAAAGCTTGTTGAAAGCGTATTGAATCAACTTTAAATCGGTTTAAACTTTCATTCAACATCTATTCAACTTTTCCTTTGTTCTCGAAAATGTTGAATGGCGTTGAAGCCGTTTGAACACTCTGTTCAACAATTGTAGAACACACGCATGCTCACATCAGGCCGCAAAAGTCAATATGGCGTCTATCGTTTATGAAAACTATGAAGATTCTCCCGAAGATGGAAGATGGAAGCCAATTGGAATCAAATCCAAAGCTCCCGAGCACGAAACGAAAATTAGAAGATGAGAAAGGTGGTAGAGCTTCTAAAGTATCCAGAAAATAGAGCACCTACAGCGGGGCCTGTTTGTGGAACAACTTGCCCCAAGATTTAAAAAGCGTTTGTTCTATTGGGCAGTTTAAACGGGGTATTAAGAAAGTATCTGAGATATCGGATTCCCACACGGCAATCATGCAAAGCAGTTGTACTAGTTTTAATTTTTAATTATTAACTTAACTGATGATTCTCCGTGTTTAAATAAAGATTTACATACATAAAGATTTACAAATGACCTAATCGATGAGTTTGAAAAGCGTCCCTGCTTGTGGGATGTTTTTAATCGCGACTACCACGACAAAACTCGGCGACAGCAGGCTTTAAAGGAAATTGAAGATGGACGAGAGAGTTTGGTTTCTAGTTTTTAGTTCCTCGCAATCAAATTTCGCGAAAGTGTTGGTTCTTTTGTTGGCGCAATGTTGGAACCGTTTGAACGACCTCCGCACAACTTTGTTTTTGCCTCCAACATTTGCCCAACATCCGTTCAACTTTTGTTGAACGAATGTTGGTCAAATGTTGAAACCGTTTAAACGGGCCTTTAAACCGCAAACCTGACGGCAAGGCACTGGTCACGTGACCTCTTGACGTTCGTGGTTCGCGGGAAATGCCGAAAAACCTTGATCTTAAGGTCGCGGGGGACAGGTTCCGCTCATCAGTATGCATTTATGAAAAGAGTATGCACGAAGTGCAACGGCTGATACCGAAAATGCGCGAAATATTCACGAACAGGCTCTGTAGTAGTGTAGAAGAGGGTGATCCCGCCCCGGCTCCAAAGGCCCGCGAAAACGCTTATTTTGACAACTCCCGAACGCCCATGTTAGCAGCCCCCAGGGCTCATTGCAATTCGCCCTGGGGGCTGCTAACATGGGCGTTCGGGAGTTGTCAAAATAAGCGTTTTCGCGGGCCTTTGGAGCCGGGGCGGGATGCACCCTCTTCTACACTACTCGGTGCTGCCCAATTGAAGAAATGTAAATCCCTTTGTATATACACCCCCATGGATGCACCACTTCAGTTCATTAAGAAACAACAGGGTTGGCGTGGTTGGCTTCACAGCTATAAAATGACTGTTCCTGCTGATTACCCAATTCATGATCTAGATTTATTTTATCAAGAGAACAAACCTGCTATAGTTCGAACCATAGTTAGAGAGATTACAGACCTTGGCCCCATCAAAGTGAATTTTACATTTTTAGTTCACTTTTCAAAGGAAGGAGCTGATGGGACACAAAGAATGACCCACTATTTTAGTCAAGTAAGCCCTCTTATAATAACACACTTTTATCAAGCAGCAGTCAATGGACAACTGCAGGCTGTTATCAACTCAAGCAAGGAAGAAGTAGCCAGATGGGTAAACATGGGTTCAGGCTGGGTTATCGAAAGAGTTGAGTACGTCTTTCTTGATTTCTCAAGATATCAAGCCATAAGAGGCGGCTATCATATCCATCTTCCTCCAAAGCTCAAAGCAAAACAGGCCATAATAAACATCAAAAACACAGATAATCAATGCTTTCGATGGGCTTTGCGAGCTGCGCTCTTCCCCACTCGAGATACGAAGCATTCAGACAGGCCAACCAAGTATCCGACAGAGGATGGCTTAAACTTCACTAACATCTCTTTCCCTACACCCTTGCATCAAATCTCTGAAGTAGAAAAACTCAATAACCTCGCAATAAACGTCTTTGGCTGGCATAACGGTAACACAACAGTCCTTAGAATCAGTGAAGTACAAGATCCTGATATAAGGCGAATCAACCTAATGCTGATAACCAATGAAAATAACACACACTACTGCTACATAAAAAGCCTAAGTAGGCTTCTTCATAGCAACTATGAGGCAGGCCGAAAGATTCATTTCTGCGAAAGATGCCTTCAAGGGTTTTCATCGCAAGATGTTCTCGACAAACATCTGTCTGACTGCAGAGGTATCAAAGGCAGGCCGGTTCGCACTGAAATGCCCAAAGATGGCAAAAACATCCTGCGTTTCGAGAACTACCAGAACCAGATGAAAGTGCCTTACGTTATCTACGCTGACTTCGAAAGTCTCGTTACAAAAATCGACACGTGCAAGCCAGACCCAAAAGAAAGCAGCACAACCAAAACATCAGTACATACACCATGCGGGTTCTGTATGATGGCTGTTCGCTCTGATGGCAAAACAAAAGGCCCATACTTATACAGAGGTGAGGACGCGGTGAAGCAGTTTCTCTACCACATACAACTGTTAGAGACGGAGATAAGAGACGAACTTCATCACAAGAAGCCCGTAACAATGACACGAGCAGACTGGGAAGACTTCAACAATGAAAACTTCTGCAGCATTTGTGATCATTGTCTCTACAAAGAGAACTTCAAGGACTCTATCGAAGTCTACGATCCGAACACGGGAGCGTACGTGGGCCTTGTTCATCGCAAAACTAACAAATGCTACACCAATGCATTTAAAACCTACATCCAAAACGAAGAAACAGGGCGTTTGGAGGCGTCACCCTTCATAGGCCCAAGAAACAAAAGGCAACAAAAAACAAAGCCCATCTCTGAGCAAGTTGATTGCCTCTTCTGCGGTGAGTCTCTTGTACGAGATTACATGAGAGACGCTGTTTTAGATCACTGCCACATAACAGGCAAGTATCGAGGTGCTGCTCACAAAGCTTGCAATCTGAATCACTTCAGAATCAACCCTGAACAAGTGAAAATCCCTGTTATCTTTCACAACTTGAAGGGCTACGATGCACATCATATCATGAGCGGCATAGCTGAAGTACAATCTGATCTGAAGTGCATCCCAAACAACATGGAGAAGTACATTTCTTTCTCTCTGGGCAACTTAAGGTTCATTGACAGCTTGCAGTTCATGGGCTCGAGCCTCGATAGCCTGGTTAAATCAAACGAACCAGAGTCCTTTACAATCATGGCAAACCATCAAAAGGACCCCAATAAACTCAAGCTCCTTCTGCAAAAAGGAAACTATCCATACGAGTACATGGACTCTTGGAGGCGGTTTGATGAGAAGTCACTCCCAGAGAAGAGCGCGTTCTATAGTGAGCTTAAAAAGGAAGGCATCTCAGATAAGGAATACACTCATGCGCAGAAAGTGTGGGAGACGTTCGAATGTAAAGACCTCGGCGAGTATCATGATCTTTACCTAGAGACAGATGTACTCCTCCTTGCAGATGTCTTCGAGAACTTCAGAAAAACATGCCTCAAGCACTACAAACTTGACCCTGCGCATTACTATACAGCACCGGGCCTCAGCTGGGATGCTCTTTTGAAATACACAGGAATCAACCTAGAACTGCTCACAGACATAAACATGCACCTCTTTGTCGAAAAGGGCATGCGTGGCGGCATTTCAATGGAGAGCAGGCGCTTCTGCAAAGCGAACAACCCTTTTCTTGATGACCACAACCCAGATCAAGAAACAAGCTACATCATGTACTTCGATGCAAACAATCTTTACGGTTGGGCAATGAGTCAACCACTACCTGTTGGCAACTTTCAATGGTGCAGAGTTCATCCAACACAAGACCAAATCATGAAGTGGTCCCCAAACAGAAAGATTGGCTACATCCTTGAGGTTGATCTAGAATACCCCGAGGAGTTGCACGATGAACACAATGCCTATCCTCTAGCACCAGAAAAGCACAGAGTCGCAAAGTCATGGATGTCTCCTTATCAAAGGGCATTGATAGAGGGACAGGCAGAGGATAAGACAGAGAAGTTGCTCCTAACCCTCAAGAACAAAGACAGATATGTTCTACACTACAGGAATCTTCAGCTTTACCTAGAGCTAGGCATGAAGTTGAAAAAGATTCATCGAATCCTCAAATTCGAGCAGAAGCCTTGGATGGAGCCTTACATAAGGCTGAACACAGAACTAAGAAAGCAAGCCACTTCTGAGTTCGAAAAGAACTTCTTCAAGCTGATGAACAACTCTGTCTTTGGCAAGACCATGGAGAACCTCAGAAAACGCATTGATATGAAGCTTGTTCGCGCGAATGAGACAGACAAGTTGAGAAAGCTTATCTCAAACCCACTGTTCGCCAGAGCAACAGTCTTTGGTGAAAATCTTGCAGGGATTCAAATGCACAAGGACAAAATCTTACTCATACGCCCAGTCTACACAGGTATGTGCATCCTTGATCTTTCTAAGACTCTGATGTACGACTTCTACTATAAGTACCTCAAGTATAAGTACGGCCCACGCGTAGACCTACTTTACACAGACACAGACAGTCTGCTTCTAGAGATCAAGACAGAGGATGTCTACAAGGACATGGAGAATCGCCTCGATGAGCTCTACGACACAAGTGACTATCCCAAGGACCACTTTCTTCACAGCCAGCTAAACAAGAAGGTCATTGGCAAGATGAAGGACGAGTGCGCTGGCGCCCCTATCTCTGAAGTGATCTGCCTGCGCTCAAAGATGTACTCAATCATGCTTGGCGGTCAGAAGAACATCAAGAAGGCGAAGGGCACCACAAAGGTTGTCACAGAGAAAGAGATCACACACCAGAACTACAAAGACGCCCTCTTCAGAAAGGAGGCCTTCAAACACGGGATGGACATGCTTCGAAGTGTGAATCACCAGATCTATGGCGTGCATCTAAACAAGACAACACTCTCGCCCTTTGATTCAAAGCGCTGGATAAAAGACGATGGCGTCCATACGCTTGCATATGGTCACAAAGACACCGGAGGCAACTGAGTGCCCGCCGGCACAACCATCAACTCCTCACGGACAAACCCGCGCTTGGGGCCGTCGTACAGATAATACACAACAGGCGTATCTGGCTTGGTGACAACCTTCTCGATGTTGTAGACTTTCAAGGACCAGATCGGATCTGTCGCCCGTCGACTACCGCCTTCTAGCTCACCGGGGTAATACAGATATCTCACACTAACCCTAGGTGGGAGCTTCTTTTCATTCACCCCAACAGGTCTAGCATATGGGGTAGCTGGCTTGGCTGAGGTAGCTTTCTCTTTGAATGCTTGAGCAGGCTTCTTTCCAGTTAATCTTGTTACTTCATTGTTCAAGGCAGAGATAACATCTGGCAATCTTTTAACCCAAGCAGTCGAACGGCCAGAGGGCAGATTCATTTCAACTGCGTACTGGTAACCAAACAATCGTTCAGCTAGGGTTCTGTTGAATCTTTCAACAATCCCTTGGTCTCTGTGGATATCAACGCGTCCACGACGAATGGTTGTTTTATGAGCCCCAGTCTCTTTAGTCACAGCCCCCATAAACTCTGTTCCCGGATCGACTTGCAACAGTTGTGGCCATTTCAAAGGTCCGCGCCTGTAAATACGTGTAAGCGCCTTCGAAACTTCATCAGACTCTTTCGAAGTCAAGGGCTCTGCTGCTTTGTAACGGCTTGCTACATCAACAACTGTCAAAGCATATTTGTAAATCTTTCGCCCGTGGGGCAGTTTGTCGTGTGGCAAAAACAGTAGATCCGCTTGATGCACCGCATTAGGAGTTTGAACATCAAACTTTGGTCGAGGGATATGGCGTGGTGCGGGGAGATATACTTGCCAAAGAGCTTGTTTGACGAGCCATTTCTTTGCCACCTCTTCAGAGACCTTGGCTGCTGCAGCTAGCTTTTTGACAGCAGCAAGGCCTTTCCAATAGCCTTTGGGGCCGTAATAGACCTTTGAGAGTTTAGCCTCCATATACATATATGTATTTATAAAAAGCGAAACGCTGCATAGCCAAGAGCAAGGGCACCAGTGCCGATAAACAAGAGTTCGCCTTGTTTCTGCTGTGGGCCTGGTTTATAAAAGTCAGAGAACTCGGGCTCTTTGGGGAGTGTTTGAATTCGTTCCTCTGTAGGGTGTGTTTGGTTGTAGAGCACTAGAGCTTGGTCAGTGTCTTGAAAGTTGTGTTTCGCTTGATCTTTGATCCGATCATTGCTGGCAATCCAGTCGAGGAGCTTTGTGCGGTCTTTCTGATATTTAGCGTAGGCCGCTTGATAGGCCTCTAACGCCTTGTCGTGTCTGATCTTCTCATCCAGAGCGGCTTTCCCACTGTCGCCGGAAAGATATTTTGCGAGATAGTTGCCTCCAGTGAAAGCAGCGGCATTCAAAATTGCCCCACCAACCATAATAGCGATTGAGGCCATCCCTGTATATACATATATGATTTACATTGAGGCAGGGAGGATCTTCTGGTCCTCGAGGTATTTCTTGAGAGCTATGCTCCCAGCCATGGCAGCAGTGAACTTCACGTAGTTCATGAGACTCGAGCTGGGGTCGGCCGTGAGATTTTCCTTGACGACCTTTTTGCCAACCCAGCCAATAGTTGCGACAAGACCAGTTATTGTGGCCGCATCAAGAACAGCTTTCACGAGCTTGTTGTCAGACATGGTATATATTTATGGTTTTTGTTTCTCGTCTTCACTCTCGTCTTCACAGAATTTTTTGTGAAACTCAAGTGCCTGCTGTCTCATCTTTTCATCGTGTGCAGCAAGTTTCCTTTGTCTTCGCTCCTCCCTATACTTAGCAAATGCCCTTTCTCTTTGCTCCTCCAGATACTTAGCAAGTTCACTTTCTCTTCGCTCCTCCACACGCTCAGCAAGTCCTTTCCTTTCTCTTTGCTCCTCCACACGCTCAGAAAGTCCCTTATGTCTTTGCTCTTCCTCTTCATTGCGTTTCTTACATGCATTGTTGATTGTGCTGAAGAGGGCGTAGGTATTGCAAGCCCAAAGATAACCGGCGATAGCCCAGCCAATAAAGTCCACAAAGTCGTTAGTCCGCATGGTATATATATATATATTTTTTTTTACTCCATTTCTCGAATTCTTCGTCTCGGTGGTGGGGGAGCTTGAACTTCATTCACCACTACAGGGGCTGGGGTCGGGGCTTTGCGTCTAAGTGTATTCATAATGGCCTCGCGTTGGTAATATAGGCCCCAAGCGGATATAATTACCCCGACAACACCAAGAATGAGAAATGCTGAGTTGCTGCTAGCTTCTTCATTTGCCGAGTTTGGAGCAGGCTCGTTTGTTGCTTTAGCAGCTTGTGCTTGTGATTGTGCTTGTTTTTTTGCCTCTCTTGCCAGGCGGTTGCGCTCAGCAAGCCTTTTGCCAGAAGCAACACGCCCAGGGTTTTTGGCTGGAGCAGTCTTTGGGGTATCAGAGGTAACGTGCGTTGCTGGTGCGACTGTTTCTTCAGGCACCGTCTCGAGTGGTTGAGCCATCATGTGTATATATGTATATTTTTTATTTCAAACCTTCGTGGTTTCTGTCAGGTTTCTGCCAGGTTTCTGACAGGTTCCTGCCAGGTTCCTGTCAGATTATGTGACAAAAATTTCATCAAAACATGTGTCAACTTCATCAAAACCCTCGAGTGGATAACCTTCACCGTCTCTGCTTGGGTGTACAGGTGGAGCAGGTTGATGGGGTAACTCTTCTGGCTCCTTTTTGAAGTCGATGTGTTTTGTAGTGATCAAAACAGCATTGGCCAAGGCCAAGAAGCGCCCACAACGCAGTGCAAGGTTTCCAGCAAGAGATGAAAGTTCCTGGTTAATCATGTAGTCATTTTTGAGTTCTTTCTGCAAAGCCTCCACATCGTCAATCTTAACAACCATGCCGGCGCCTTTGGTTGCGAACATTATAACGCTGTCAATCAGAGACTCGGTCGTCTTGTTACCGACATAGGCTTCATACCTTTTGTAGTACTTTTCAACCTCTTTATCCGTCAGGCGTTTCACCTGCTCGTGTGTGAGCTGGGCACCGATGGCCTCTTTTGATTTGCCGGTTGAAACAAGGACTGCCAGTTTCTCGCGTTGAGCCGGAGTGTCTGGACCTGTTAAGACTTCAGGAATCGCTGATGGTAAGGAGCTATCAGGGGTTGCCTCTAGCAGCTGCATGATTTCATTATCAAATGCGGCGTCTTCTTGGAGGTTTGTTGCCATTGCGTATGCGTGTATATATGTGTTTTTTTATTTTTCAATTATTCTCTTGATGTCAGGCAAAAGACTTTCAACCTCACGTATAAGCCCCGTCATGGTGGCTGGGCACACAGTGACTTTCAAAGGATAGCGGTTAAGAAGCATGAGGCGCAGATCGTCCTCGCCAGCGGTTTTGATTATCTGTATTTGCATCTCCTCTGCATGACTCTGTAATTCACCCAGAAGCTGTGAAAAGACCGTGAGCTTGTGGATACTGGTTGAGGTGTTCATGGTTCAGCGTATATATATATATATTTTTTCACATTTTCACTTCAACCCCATAGGGATGTCGCAGAGAGAAGACTAGGTGAGAAAACTTGTGCCCCTTTAATTTTGCAATCAACTCTTTGTACTCCTCGTGTGAGAGCTCACCGGCATAGTCGTCGAAGATGGCCTTCGTTGTTTTGCTTGATGGGGTGTAAAAAAGCACAATCGCTGCAACGTTTTCCCTAAAGGGTTTCGCAATGCTGGTTAACTGTTGTGTTAACACCCACACTGACAAGCCGCTGTGGCGAGCACTGAACCCTAGTTTCACAAGTTGACTCGTGCGGCCATTCACATCCTTCGAAGCATCAAAGTCATCGAGCACAAAGAGTGTGTTTGTCCCGTCGAAGAAATAACTGGCTAAAGTTAACCATGCTTCAATCTCATGCTGCTGACAGTCTATCACGAAAATGCGTGGCTCCTTGTCCACGAAACCGTCGTAGGTCTTGTTGTGGACAAATGTTGGGCAGAAGAGAACAATATAGTCAAACTTGCCCCTGAAGGGGCCACGCAGCTGATTCAGAAGATATTGTGTTTTGCCAGAATTAGTCGGCCCAATAATTAGTGCATTGAATGGCAGCTTTCGTGGGTCCATTCTCTATATATATGTGTTTAGTACTGAACCGCCTGCAGCTGCTTGTCCATGATGTTCATCTGTGAGTCGCTGATCGTGTAGATGTGGCAGTGCACGTTTCCCGAGCCGGAGGTTGTCCTTTCGATCTCAAGATGTACGCCGTCCTTTGTGTTGACGAGGCGTTGACCGTTGCCATGTAGGGTTGTATCAGCCATTGATCTAAGGTCGATAAGGAGGCCGAACTTGTTGCCCGTGAGATATTTAGTCAGATTCATGTTTGGCCTGCCATCACCCTTAGCTTTTACGTTAAAAAGGCGACTGACTTCCCTCCACATGTCGGTCCCGTTGATGCCTTCGTTGTAAATCCTGTTGGGGGAGCCGTTTATGGTGACATTAACTTTGGTTATGTCTGGGTTGAAGTATTTTTCTGAATCCCTGGCCCCTGCCGTGTAGGGTTCGATGAATAGCAGAAGGATGGCTTTCAGTGACCTGCGCTGCGGGTTCACCCTGAGATTCAGCCGTGCGTCTGAACCCTTCGAGAAGGGGACCACTTCCTCTCGCATGATATGGTCGTAGGCAAACTCCTTTCCGCTAGAGTATACACTTGTTGCCTCGTCAGCCAGCTGCTGACTTCGGATTGTCTCGTACTCAAGCTGGATATTTGTCAACTTGTAGACAAGCTTGCTTGTATCCGAACCCCTGACAACTTGAGAAGCCTGGGCGAGCGTTATCTCGAATGTCAAATCGTTGTAGAGTGCCTGTGGGTACATGACGCCGTGGTCTGTTATAATCTGGTGGTCAAGGTTGATGCGATATTTGTTTTTGTAAATGGTCTCCAGCTTGTTTTCCGCATCCACGCCAGAGGTCTTCTTGTCGCCGGCACTAGAGCGAATCTTGCTCAAGTCTACACTCTGGATGCCCTCGGGGAGCATGTTATCTCTCTTATCAACAGAGAGGAAAAGGTCCTCAAAGATTTTGTAAATATCGTACCCAACGGTGTCCTGGACAGTGGTGGCAGCAAACTTCACAACAAGCCTGTCAACTAGTGCTCTGGAGACATTTTGTACAAGATAGTTGTTTGCGTGGCCGCCAGCAAGGTCGATGTTAAAGAGCAAGGCAAGCGAGCCCGACACGATAACCTCATGTTCGTTGAGCTTGGGCACAGTAACGTACAGGGTCTCGCCGGGATTGGCTGAAGTGCGTTCAAAGGTGATGCGCTTTACGGTGCGCTCTGCTTTCATAGCACCAAGAATCTTCTCGGCATTAGTTGGTAGGAGGTTTGGTTGCACGGCCATAGCCAGAGTATATATATAAATTTATATTTATATATATACTCTGGCCATGGCAGAAGGTGGATATGACTATGATCCAACTGGTGAGAACGAAAACACCGGGCTTGACTGGGATATAGACCACGATGATGACGACGACGAAGAAGAAGTTGACAGAACAACCGAGTTTACACCGGGAGCTGCATCCACCCCATATCATGGTGGTGAAGAGCATGAAATGCATACAATGCCTCACGAACAGAGCGGCTTAGATGAAACTGTCCCTATTCTTGCAGAGGGTGGCAGAGAACGGGCCTGGAATGCTATCACGTCACTATATCCAGATGCTAATGCAATAGAACTTGATGCTTATTTTGATCCAAGATCGAAAAGGCTCATGATCAAAAAAAGCGGGGTTGGCAAAAAACCATACCATCTCTACACAAAAGAAAGATTAACTGGCCGTTTAAGAGTAAACCCAAACCTTTCACAAGAAATCAGATTTGCTCTTGGTCAACCTGCAGAAGAAAAAATAGTTCAACAACGGCAAGAAATTAGGGAAACAGACCAAGCACTGAAAGAAGCTCAACGACTAGAAAAAACATTAAACGAAACAGCTGCAAAACAACAGCAAGCGGCTCAAGAAAAACAAGCAAAAGAATATCAACTTGAACAAATTAACCATCGCATTGCAAATATGGAAAAGGAAGGAGGTACAGTAATAGAAAGACAAAACGAAATAGACAGACTAAACCGAGAAAAAGCAAAAATTGAAAGAGACATAGAAGAGGCAAAGAAAAAAAGCAAAGAGTATGCAAAAACTAAAATAGATCAAGAAAAAGCTACAAAAGAAGTTGAACGCTTACAGAGAAAACGCGCTGATGAAAAACAAAAAACAAACACTATCGAAGCAAGACTGAACTCCACCAAGCCGCTGGATGAGTTAAACGAACAAGAGGCCGATCTTGTACGACAAAACGAGGAAGACCGACGCGTGATAGAGGATGAGAACACTTCTCCCTCTGACAGAGAAGCCGCGGAAGCCCGAGTTGCTGAGCGAGAAGAAGAACTGGCAAGACTAAGAACACAGGTTCAGGAAAGAGAAGAAGCCTTGCCTTTGAGAGAAAGGGTCAAAAATATCTTCAAGAAATATGGCTGGACCCTTCAAGCAGTTGTTCTGGCTGCAGGTCTAGTCATAGGCGCTGTGACGATTGCTGCAATGAATGGCTTAAAGGCCGGCACCAAGGCTATTGGCAATGGGCTCAAAGCCCTAGGAAATAAGGTTGCCTCCATCTTGCCAGGCTTGATCGGTTCGATCGTGAGCTTTATCTTCAAAACAGCCGGCCAGGTTATATCCTTCCTTGGCGAGCACGCCTGGCTGCTGATCCTTGCCGTTGTAGGCTTTATGATTGAAAGGATCAGCAAGCGCAGGAGATAATTATCTCATCCAGACAAACAAGCCTGCCAAAGCAAGCGCACCCACGCCAATGAGCGCCTTGTTTACATGATGCGGCTCGATCTTAGTCTCTTGCGTTGTGGCTGGTTTTGGTGTTGGTGTGGAGGCTAGTTGTGGTGTGGGTACGGGGGCTGGTTTTGGGTCTTTTGGAGCTATACCCTGTGCCTGTGTCGCCTGTTTGTGAATCGGGTTCGATGGGTGGCTGTTTGGTGGATTAATCTTTGTCGGCCCTCCGTCCATGGGGCGAAGGGAGGCTTTTTTTGTGGCAAGATTGACATCATTGTTAACACCCAGCTTCATCCCTTGCGTTGCCTGCATAAGATTGTTATTGTACCCCACCACGCTCTCTGTGTTGATAACCATGCGTGACGGCATCAGCCAGCTCCCAGGGGCAACTACAAAGTTTAGCCACACTTTCGTTGCTTGGATGGTCTGCTGATAATGCTGTACGCTCTTAGATATGTCGTTTAGTCTTATGGCGTCCTCTAAGAGTGTGAGGAATACTCTCTGCGTTTCGAATGCTCGGCCTCCACTCCCAAGAATGCTGCTGCGAGTGTTTGCTTGTGCACCCAGAATGCAGTACACAAAGGCCTCGATTGACTGATTCATACGCGCGAGCCCTGGCTGTGTTAGCCCTTGTGCATAATTCGGCACAAAGTGCTCAAACTGACTAACAGCGCCCTGGTCGTTACGAACGAAGTATATGCCGTTTGCTCGATAGTTTGGGTCTTTTCTGTCTGTGACGCGCTCGTCATCAAACAGGGCTAGATCGGGATCAGGATAGTCGTAATCAGTAGAACTGGGCCCATCATATGCAACCCAAATGTACACATTGCCAAGCCCGTGATTTTTGCCGTATGTGAAACGGAAGTCAGCATTGGGGTCGACACCGAACTCTTGGCAAATCCTCTTGTATGCGTCGATGTTGAACTTGTTGTCTTTCTGGTTGAATGTGGGGTCGTCTGGCAAAGCACTCACACTCTGTTCCCCACCCATTTTGTAAAGAATTCGCCTTGTTGTGAAATAGACGTGAAACCTGTAAAATGACCGGAGCTGCGGGGTTAGGGAGAGAGTCGAGTTCTTATCAAACAGAAGGTCACGCGAGATCCCGCAGCCAGTTGTTGCACACCACAGAGCAAAGTTTAGTTGTTGTGGCCAGAAACTCATATGCGGACCGCCTAGCCACTTTCTCCCATATTTCGCGGTTGTGAACGAAATTTGTGTGTCTCTGAAAATGTTTCTGTATTTCGTTGTGAAATAATCAGTTGGCGTGACATAGATCTTTTGCGCTTCGTCGTTCAAGACAGAACCAATCATCATGTCTTTATCGATTGAGGTGGTGAATTCAACAGCCGGGATTGGTTTTTGTGTGTTTCGGTTTAACGTTAACTGATAAGGGAAACCGCCAATATACTCTAAGCCAAGGGCGTCTTTCAGGGCTTGTGTCCAATTCTTGTGCGGTATGTCTGAGGGCATAGCCCAGGAGCCATGCCCCTCTGAGAAAAGAACTACTGCTGTGGCTTTGTGCTTTTCGTCGAAAGAAACTTCTGTTGTAAATCTTGACATATCAGCGTGCGGGAAACGCCTTTTGAAGTCTGAAATAGCCTTAGCCTTGGCGGCTGTAGAGAGTTTTTCAGCCTCCGGAGAACTCAGCCAAGCAAGTTGCGGATTTACTGTGGGTGGTGTTGGCTGTTTTTTGCTAATATACCTGCTCTGTTGGGGATAGAGGGGATTTTGGGGACGAGGAAAAAACGGGGGCGGAGGTCCGTAATCGTGGCCGCCAATGTCTAGACCGAGATTTGAACCAGGATTAAATCCGCCAGGGCGTCTGCCAAACATGATTGAATATATATATATTTAAATTTAAATATATATACAATGGTTGTGTTAACAATCGTCGCACCTTCGAACCCTCACACCATCTACTTCGACCACCCACTTCAGAAACCGAGCTACATAAGGCTAGTCTCTTGTTCAATTTTCAATTCGTGGCATAATTTGAAAGAAAATGCAACTATTTCAACAACAATAGATAGCTCCAATGGATCAACTCCAAACGTGACATTACTTCAAGGGCATTACACCATTGATAGTCTAGCGAAACAATTTAACGACTTAGCCACCCAACATAGAATAAAATTACAATTATCAACTACTATAAATACACCAGTCGGCGCGATGGTCATTCACAATGGAAGTAATGTAAAGTTTAGTGACAATCTAGCAAATTTACTTGGCATAAGAGCTGTATTGTTTCTAGTAACATACGTCAAAGGATTAACATCACCAAGCACTTACTTTATCCACTGCGATCTGGTTGATAAAGAACAGAACCTATTCAACGGTAAGCCTTCGACTGTCTTGGCTAAATTTGATCTTCGCGGAAAGCCATATGAGAGAGTTTTCTATGAGTCAACACAGCAGAACATGCGTGACGTCTCGTCTGGTGATTATGTAAACAGCATAACACTGTCTGTAAGGGATGAACACAATGCCCTTTTTGACTTCAATAACATGCCCCTTGAATTTGAACTTGAGATCAATTAAAAAATATATTATATATATACCCCCTGATGATGAGCTCGGCTAACGTGTTGCCATCAGCTCCTGAATACAGCGAGACTCCATCGCTTTACCCAGACTTATCCAACGGTGAAGACTTCAGACTCAAGAAAATTTCTGACTTGCAAAAGGAGCTTGAGTCGGAGGCGAATCATTACAGACAAGTTGCTAAGAAATACAAGCGAACACATACAATTGTTCACGGAACAGCAGTAAGTTTTGGTTTTATTTCTACAGGCTTGTCTACAGCCACAATCGCCACAGCTCTGAGCGGAGTTGGGCTCATCGCCAGCCCGGTTATTGCCGGCGTGGCAGCTATTACAGGTTTTTCAGCGGCCAGCCTAACTATGCTTAACAGGCGGCTTCAGAGAAAAATTACTAAACACGAGAAAATATACACACTCGCCCTTGCAAAACGAAACTCTGTCTTTGAGCTGGTTTCAAAAGCTCTAACTGACAAGCGTATCAGCGATTCAGAATTCAAAATAATCCTCCGTGAAGTTGAGAGCTATTATGAACTTAAGAACGAAATACGCTCTGGTAAAGCAAACCCCTCACAAAACAAACAAACTCAAACTCAAACTCCAGATCTTGAAAAACTCAGAGGCGAGCTTCGCAAAGAAGTCAAAGAAGAATTTCAAAAAAAACTCAATCGTCTTGCCGCAGTTTCCAAGTCAGATTTGAAAGAATAAGCTCGGGGTTTAATCTACAAATCTTGAGGGAAAAAACCCGCCACACCTAAGCACTCAGAAACCCATAAATACCGAAGCGCCCCCTAAATACCGAAGCGCCCCATGCATTTCGAAGCGCCCCATAAAAACTTTTTTCAAAAATAAATACCGAAGCGCCCCATAAAAACTTTTTTCAACAAAGTTGGGGCGCTTCGGTATTTGTGGGGCGCTTCGGTATGATCGAGAAGCTTCTAAAGTTGTAATTTTATAAATACGACCTTTACGCAACGATACCGGAAATCACGGGGAACCCCCTAATTGAAAAAACAATTTGTAATGTATAAACACATGGCTGACTTCACCACACGGCTCAATGTACTTGAGAAAGAACACAATTTTGCCATCCTTCGCTCGCTATATGGCAGCGATTATAGGAAAGAAATACACCGCTTGGGTCTACCGGAAAAACTTTGTCATATCTACGAAGATATGGGGTTGGCAGAGATGGGGAAACAATATCTACAAGAACATTATAACGCCTTGCAGCGTGAACGTTGGGCCCGAAGATTGTACAAGAGGGCTTGTTATTCTTGCGACGGCCCATTTTTACAATCAAGCGATTCTTGTGAACTTTATTGCAAAAAATGCGGTCGTGTGGAAGTGCTAGAGGATTATGCTCCGGCATATACGGATCAAAACATTTTGTACAAACCAAGACAAAGGCAGTCGGCACGGTGTTATGCGTTTGGGTACGCTTTAACACGGATTAACAAAAGGATTGGATTGACTATCGACCAAATAAATGAGGTGAAACGTATTTTCAAACATATACAAGCTCGGCTTCCGAGAATCTCTTATACGTTTGTGATCTACAAAATCCTGGACATTACAACGCCGCTTGAAGACCCACAACGAGCGCTTGTAAATTGCCTGAGACAACAGATGTCGAACAATGTGATAATTAAAAACGGCCGTTTATGGAACAATGCTTTCAAAGATCTTGAGTAAAAGTTGCTGCTTTCTCAATAAGAAAGGCTTCTAACATAGCACTGTCATCACCGATGTTGTCTTCAAAAGTTTCACCAGGTATGGTTTTCTCAAGGTGTTTTTGATTTGATAAATTTTCATGTATTTTTCTGCGAAGCCTTGCCAAGTTCTCGTGAAATCGTTCGACCTTCGGTTGAATACTGTTCAAAAATCCCTCATGCTTGACAATTTCAAGCTCTGTGACTTTCAACAATTTCCATGAAAAGAAAGCAACCGGCTTCGGCCCCTCATCTGGAGCAAGGAAAACCTTTTTCATTCTGAAGTAACGCAAATACTCTTCATCTATGTATTCTTTGCTGAACGACATTCTGACCGCGCCGTAAGAACACCAGAGGTCTTTCTCGGCTATTGAAGTCATTATTTTCTCAAATGTCTGAGTTTGTTCAAGAGCGCCAATGTCAATAAGTTTACTTTGATTGCGTGTAAGCTTTTGTTTTGAAAACAGATAACATATGCCCCAGGCAAGCACTGTGTGATCTTTTGTCTGGTAAATATTTCCGCCGTTTAAAAGATTATTATGATTCGAACTTGGCTCTATCTGGTTTATAGAACACATTCTGAAGTAAGAATCGACAAAAAGGCCTTTGTTGACCCTTTCCCCACTAAACACAAGGCCAGTTTGTATCTGGGGTTTATAATAACTAGGCACTCGAGTCATGGCTATTTTCCGCTTGAAAGGACATTTGAACTCCAAAAGAATTAAATTATTATCTTTGTCAAGATAATAGCCGTCAGGGCTGCATATAATCTTTCGAAACAATGGATGATCTGTTGCCAGATTGAGGGATACAGAATGGGCAAATACTCTAGCAGAGTGCTTCTGCTCAAAATATTTACGGGCAAGCGGTTCGAACAGATTGCCCCAGGTACAGGCCGTATTGCTATGCATGTCTGATGGCTGTAATTTTTTTAAAAGCAAGCTCTTTGGTGTTTCAAAGGGTGAAACTCCGATCAAGGCTGCAATTTCGGATGCCCCAAGAGTATTTTGTCGATAACTCACCCAGTCGGCGCTCTTTTGTTTTAGACCAGTGTTCCTCGATTTGAGAAAGTTCAAGAACGCTTGTGTTGTCGTCATCATTGATATACGAAGGGAAAGTGTTTATTCAATTGGTAACGCTAGAGCATTGAGAATATCAGAACGAATCTCTAACATTGTTTCCTTTACTGGAGTTGTATCTGAAACCTCCCAAAAATCAGAGGCACCCTTTTCCTGATATAGTCGTAGTAGACGAATAGTTTTCACAAGCGTTTGAACATCTTCATGTGTATTCATATCAGTTCGAACATAGTCATTTGGTAGCTTAGTGATTAGTCTTGTTGGAGGTAAAATAATATTCTTGTAACGGCGGAATACAGCTTTAGTAACCGCGCCTCCAATATCAATCGGCTTTCCCATGATTTCAACCCAGCAATGCCACGATACAAATTCACCATGTTGTTGAAACCCTTCGACCACCTTTGAAACGTATCCTGCTGCTGATAGAACTTCCACTGCAAGTATCGCTGAAGGAAGACACGCTGCATAAATACCTGCATCGAGCAGTATGTTGAAAAGCATGTTAACAATCTCTATCACATTCTCTGATAAGCCTGTTCGTGTAGAAATTGTCTCGTTTGATACCTCAAGACTGGCTATATGGTTGTTACACAAAGCTGCACTTAATTGAGGAGCCACCTCAGTTTTGTTTACATAAAAACGATTCTTTTTAAGACGTTGCCTTAAGAGCGATTTCTTACCACGACCCATCGCGATATACACAGGGTATGCATTTATTCAATTGGGCAGCACCGAGTAGTGTAGAAGAGGGTGCATCCCGCCCCGGCTCCAAAGGCCCGCGAAAACGCTTATTTTGACAACTCCCGAACGCCCATGTTAGCAGCCCCCAGGGCGAATTGCAATGAGCCCTGGGGGCTGCTAACATTGGCGTTCGGGAGTTGTCAAAATAAGCGTTTTCGCGGGCCTTTGGAGCCGGGGCGGGATCACCCTCTTCTACACTACTTCTGTAATGTTCGGCTGCATCAATAACTGCACGTGGAAAGCGTTGTCTGGTAAAATACACTTGTTCTTTCTGCATGAAGTGTTGACAATAGCCCGTAGATTAAAATTAGTAAAATTACCATAAATATATATATTTTTGCATTCGTGTTTGCTCGGGAAGCCTTCGGAAGCGTAAAAACAAGCAATTTTGTGTTCAAGAATTCAGCGCGGATAGAGAATTTCATGAGTTGACACTGCAGGAGGTAAACTAGGTGTATTGTAGATTGTCATATATGACTCAAAATTTTTAAATAGGCTTTCAAAGGAAAGATAATTATGAGGCTTCAAATTCCAACATGGACAATTTTACTCCTTTAAAAGCTAATAACTTTTAATTAAAGTTGAAATTAAAAAAAATCGGAGGCAGATATGACACGATAGATGTTTTGACGGATAATTGATTGGTGAAATCATTTTGCTTTGTGTTCTTCTCGAGGAGCAAACTTGGACACAAAACCACGTTTTTAAAAAAAATAACTTTAGTGGCTTACAGCATTGCCGCAAAGCGAGATCCCTTAAATAAGAAACAATCCTTATGCACTTCCATTATTTGCCAATATCTCTGTTAAATTTTAGCGAAATCGCCTTTCAAACGTTCACAATATAACGTTTTTCAAAGTGACAACCCTGCCAAAATTTTGCCTTATGAATTTATTCATGGTCAGAAATGCCCCGCAACCTTAAGGTCTCTAATGACTCAAAATTGACAAAGTTATTTGGCATGGAAAATTTGTCTGGTGCAAAGGATTCTGGGAAGGTTTTTATTATAATTATAATATATTATTTTAATTATCGTTACAATCGTATTGTTGTCGGAAAGGTTAGTTTTTAATTTTTACTAGGTTGCCATTTCAGTCGAATATCAATCAATGTTCCGTTATCTCCTTAGGTGAGAATAGGGCTGCAGTCGAATTGCTTACTTGCTTGCTTATTTCGAGCGAACTCGAACTCCATTAACTAGCTTCATCCATTCCTTCCGGTTTTCCATGATGCTCTTCAGTTCAGCAATGCTCAAACCAGTATCATTTCGCAGCTGGTCTACATATGTTGTTGCTGGTCGTCCTCTCTTTCTTGCGCCGTGCTTTGGTTCCCAGAGTAGTAGGTCACTTATCACCTCATCCTTTTTTCTCCAACAGTGTCCTATAAACCGCAGCCTCCTGATCATCAGTGTATCTGTGATCTTGGGAAGGTTTCCGTACAGTTCTTTGTTGGTTTTGTGCTCCTTCCAGGAAACTCCAAGAACTGCTCTGAGCATTCTTGTGTACGTACCATCTAGTCTATTCCTCATCTTTCCAGTCATCGTCCAGCATTCAGCACCATAAAGCAGTACGCTTTCAACTGTGGCCCGAAAGAAACCGACTTTAAGATGATTTTGTAGGTTTGATTTCCACACTTTCATCATTTTGTTGAGTGCACTCCAAGCTTGTCCAATTCTTATATTCATGTCCTTTTCACTGGATTGTATCCACGAACCAAGATATTTGAAGTTATCTACTTGTTTTAATTTGTTCCCTCCCAGTGTGACAAGATCTCCTACAGGTTGATTGTACAGCATGAATTCCGTTTTCTTGTAGTTAACATGCAGACCCACTGTTTTCGCAGCAACCTCCAGTCTTAATAAGAGAAGTTGTGCCTCTTCAAGATAGTCAGAAATTAGGGCAAGTTCATCCGCGAAATCAGTGTCGGTGATATATGTTGCTAGGTGACGGGAACTCTGTCGTGGTGTAAGCGTGAACCCAGTGTGTGTTTCTCTGGTAGCTTCTCTAAGGGCATAATCCAGGGCTATGATAAATAGGAAAGGTGCGAGTGTGTCTCCTTGCAGAACTCCCGCAAGAATTTTAAAGAATTCCGTATCACCATCAGGAGTTATCACCTGTGCTTCGGTATCCTTATAGAGTATGTTGATGGCATTCACTATCTTTGTTGGAATTCCATATGCCTTCAAAATCTCCATCAATTTCCCACGATGTATCGAATCAAAGGCTTTACTAAAGTCTACGAAAGTCAATATTGCAGGTAGCTGTTTTTCTTTTATTCCCTCTATGAGCCTACGCAGAGTTAAAATTTGCGGTAGTGTAGATCTACCCGTACGAAATCCATTTTGGTTCACTCTAAGCAGAGGATCCAGATGAGGTCTTATTCGATCTAATAGAATCTTGTTATAGATTTTAGCGGCTGTGACAGTTAGGGATATACCACGATAGTTTCCTGTGTCACCCAAGTCACCTTTCTTTGGTAGGGGTATTATTCCACTTTTAACCCATATATTCGGCCGGTCACCATTGAATGTTTTGTTGCAGATGTCAAGCAATTGTTGATTGCAGTCGAATAGTCGAATATAATTCCGTTTTATTAATCACGGTATAATATAATGAAATGTAGACAATATTTTTCTACCATGTTTTAAAAAACAAAAATAGACAGGGAATCATATACACCACAGAAAGCTCATGTATGTGATCTATTTTATGTAACAGTAGAGAATCTTTTTAACTTCATTTTTTATGTATATATTTTTTGTAGATCGTGTTGTCTGAGAGGATGTAATCAAGTCGATGCCATAACTTGTTGTGTGCAACGTTTTTGTGCTCTCGTGGACCTCAGAAGCAACAGACGGTATGTAAACTTACAACAAGATATATGAAGTATATAATGTAGATTCACTATAAATAACTAAATTCAAACTAAATTTGAATGCAGAGGTCCACGCAAAGCGTTTAAATAAAATGCACTGTGGCCCGTTTCTCAGAAGTCCCGATAGCTTTTTTAAGTGCCTGTGCAATGTTCACGTTAAAGATTCACATTTTGTTGCTTTTGAAAGTTAAGCAATACAATTCTAAGTTTAAGAAACAAGTCTATCTGGTGTTCGAGACAAAAGCTACACTATCATTCTATAGATTCCTATTTTAAAATATAGCTCCGGAACCCAAAAATTATCGAGGTTTTCGAGAAACTGGCCCCGGGTTCGGTCTTGCCGATCTCTAATGTAGAGATGCTCGTGCCAGATGAAATGAAAAAAAAAGTTTAGTTAGCCGAAATATTGGCCATTAAATATATCAGGTCCATTGCCGTAGTGCCAGCCTTGCATTCAGTTTCGTTTCAACATTAAAAGTTAATCATTATCTGATAACTTCTAAGACTACTCAGATATTTAACAACTATTCACCGAAGTGGAGGTGGATAGTGTTTTAGTATATAGTGAAACAGTGAGATAATATAACGAAAATGATGCTTTTTAACTCATTTATTCCTGTCAGCGATTACAATTTTCGCGCGCAAATTGCTGGGAGGTGAATAGCACTTGCTATTCCGAGTTTCAGTAGCCAATCAGAGCGCGCCAACAATGCTATCCACTGTTTCAGTATATACTAAAATAAGATAAAAAGTTATACATTTCGTTCACGATCTCTATTCTCATTGGCTGAGAGCACACAGCTAATTCACGCTGGCATCAGATTGTGACGTCATATCTACAGACAGTGGGATTTATGCATATAGAAGTGACATCATATCTACAGACAGTGGCTGTGTTTTCACGAGGCCATTTTTCTCACTTAACATTCCTTGAAGTGATTTGTTTATCGACAGCGTTAAGCTGCTTAAATAGTTTATGCGTTTTCACGGACAAAGGACCTGGTCGCACTACAGTCAAAAACAAAAATTAGCCCGTGCAAAATGACATAAAACAAAAACATTCCACAAAAAGCGTGTCCCACCGGAGCGGTTTCTTTTGTTTTCCTCGGTTTTTGCACGGGCTAATTTTTGTTTATGACTGTAGCGCGACCAGGCCCAAAGCTTTATTCATTTTTCTTGATATTTGTCCCTTGTTATTCGCGGAATAACAAGAAAGATGGCGGGAAACAGAGACGCTTGCAAATAAATTATTCGGCTTATGTTTATAGATGTGCTATCGCGCTTGTTCTAGGATCGAAGGAGGAGACGGTTTCAGCAAAGGCTCAAGTTGCTTGCTATTCGAATAGGAGAAGAAGAATCGAAGCCTGTTTCTTTCAGTAGAGAAGGTGGAAAATTGAAATTGTAAACATGAGGAAATGGTAGCGTGCCATTGCATTTTTGGCCAATTCAAATATTCGCGGCAAATGCAAATTATATCACTTCTGACATTTCCCGGCTGTTTGCAAATGATGCCCGATATCTTCTCTAAACTCCATTGTCAGTACATTGTACACCTCCATTGCATTAGGTAAAATTATGTATTCTAAGATATTCTATGGCATTGTTTTCTATTGTATTGTCGTTCTTTTGTGTTCTAATATTCTATTGTTTTAACAAAGGAAAATATATCGGGCACGGTATAGCTGTTTGAACGCTGGCCAAATGTGATTGGCCGAAATTAATTGCCGACAAGTTTAAGCGACCTGGTTTGGTGGCTTAAATTTAATGAGAATTCTATTGTAGTTTGCCGACTCGCTTAACTTTAAGCGAGTTGGACAAGCAACTGTTTACACGAGATTTCCGACTGTCACTCGCTCAGCGACTTGAAAAATCGCTCGTGAAAACACAGCCGATGAGAATTATATTGTAGTTCGCCAACTCGCTTAACTTTAAGCGAGTTGGACAAACAACTGTTTACACGAGATTTCCGACTGTCACTCGCTCAGCGACGTGAAAAATCGCCCGTGAAAACACGGCCATTGGCTGTGTTTTCACGAGGCCATTTTTCTCGCTTAACATTCCTTGAAGTGATTTGTTTATCGACAGCGTCAAGCTGCTTAAATAGTTTATGCGTTTTCACGGACAAAGGACCTGGTCGCACTACAGTCAAAAACAAAAATTAGCCCGTGCAAAATGACATAAAAACAAAAACATTCTACAAAAAGCGTGTCCCACCGGAGCGGTTTCTTTTGTTTTCCTCGGTTTTTGCACGGGCTAATTTTTGTTTATGACTGTAGCGCGACCAGGCCCAAAGCTTTATTCATTTTTCTTGATATTTGTCCCTTGTTATTCGCGGAATAACAAGAAAGATGGCGGGAAACAGAGACGCTTGCAAATAAATTATTCGGCTTATGTTTATAGACGTGCTATCGCGCTTGTTCTAGGATCGAAGGAGGAGACGGTTTCAGCAAAGGCTCAAGTTGCTTGCTATTCGAATAGGAGAAGAAGAATCGAAGCCTGTTTCTTTCAGTAGAGAAGGTGGAAAATTGAAATTGTAAACATGAGGAAATGGTAGCGTGCCATTGCATTTTTGGCCAATTCAAATATTCGCGGCAAATGCAAATTATATCACTTCTGACATTTCCCGGCCGTATGATGCCCGATTTAGGGTGTCAGCTCCATTGTACATTGTACACTTCCATTGTATTAGGCAAAATTATGTATTCTAATATATTCTATGGTATTGTATTCTATTGTATTGTCGTTCTTTTGTGTTCTAATATTCTATTGTTTTAACAATAGAATAAGTGTTACCCCTAAATCGCGCATGGTATATTCCCGGCTGTTTGCAAATGATGCCCGATATCTCCTCTAAACTCCATTGTCAGTACATTGTACACCTCCATTGCATTAGGTAAAATTATGTATTCTAAGATATTCTATGGCATTGTTTTCTATTGTATTGTCGTTCTTTTGTGTTCTAATATTCTATTGTTTTAACAAAGGAAAATATATCGGGCACGGTATAGCTGTTTGAACGCTGGCCAAATGTGATTGGCCGAAATTAATTGCCGACAAGTTTAAGCGACCTGGTTTGGTGGCTTAAATTTAATGAGAATTCTATTGTAGTTTGCCGACTCGCTTAACTTTAAGCGAGTTGGACAAGTAACTGTTTTCACGAGATTTCCGACTGTCATTCGCTCAGCGACGTGAAAAATCGCCCGTGAAAACACGGCCAAAGACTCGCTGGCTTAAAATTGCAGCGTGTGAATACAGCTTATTTAGTATGCAAAACACGAGTTTGGCAATCTGAAAGCTCAAAAATTCCCGTGCCGCATACTAAATAAGCTGTATTCACACACTGCAATTTTAAGCCAGTGAGTCTTTGACGTCACTTTCTCTGGCTTCTTTTGAAACTACTGGAACATGCAAATGTAATGGCGGCCGTGAAAATGAGAAAAGTACAGTAGAAAAAAACCGCCTTTCCGTGACCAGATTGAAAAACGGTTTGGACTGGTCAGTAAATACATTATTTTCTTTCGAAAAATGAAATAAAAATCAACTATAAAATTTGATCGCAGGGGCACTTTAAGGGCGCGAAATAAAATTAAAAGTATGGGGTCTTTTTCATTCGTCTTCCAAAGTTTCATTGCCGTATTATTTGCTGACAGCTGGTTTATTTCAGGACCTTATCTTTTATCTACATTCTACATATTTTGTACGCTTTTAAATCAATAAGTTCGTTGTTATGGTAACACCGATGTCAATCAAATCTAATTTTGTGGAAAGTTCATTTCATGTCTAGTAAATGTGTTAAGCAGCTTGCCTGACCGAGCTCAGACAGTGAAGTATCAGCCGTTCAAAGTTGGGATGTTATGTCGCCAAAAAACCCAGTCGACCACCTTAAAGTGCCACTACGACGAAAATGTTTGCATTTCTTTTCCGCTTTAAATTTAGATCATTTAATTCATGTAACAGTGTTGAAATCCAATAAACCAATGTCAATGTCAATGTCAATGCTTTTTTTAACGCAAATGTATCTAATAGGTTTAGACAAATGCGAATTGCTATAAATTAGATTGATACCCAGCCTTACACAGCCCAGAAATAGCTGGCCGAAAACCCACGAAAATCACGTAAACTCCGTCCGCCATTACTCCGTTAATAAATCCTAGCCCACGTTCTACTGGTTTGCGATTTGGTACGCGTGACTTGATTTGTGACGTCAATGACTCAACGCGGTTCCCTCCAGGTCACATACAACAAAGCCAAAAGGCACGTGTTGAGTCATTAACGTCACATAATCTTTAGACCAACTCGATCCAACTCTCAGGGTTCGGTCCCGGTCATTTTTGAATCCAGTAATGGCGGCAAGCCGAATTCGAAATGTAAAGTTAAAATAATGGCACTTCCCGTACGAGGTTTGGCTTGAAACTTCGCAAGGTAAGTAACGAGTACTTATCTTTTCAAACTATGACAGAACAGAAATGTTGTGGCACTTTAAAAAGAAAAGCCTCAAATGTTGAAATGCTGCGTAGAGAAGGTAGGAAATGCAAGATTTTATCGCCACAAAACCTTAAAATAAAATACATTTTATTTACACTTTTAATAAAATACAGTGGCTGTGTACATTTGACTTTACTTCGCAATGAGCATGGAATTATCGAAGTACTTCAGTCAGGCATAAAATAAAGCCCATTATGGTCACTTTGCATACAAAGTAGATTTAATACTAGATTTTGCAACATGGTGCATGTCTCGTTCTGATTGTTAATATTCATGTTGGATTCTAAACGAATCGTTTGTCTAATCAGCTCATGTGATCGTTTGCTTCATGTTAACAGGTGATATTCTAAATCCCCTTAACATCTGTTATCTGATCGTTTGAAGATTTGGAGTATAAAACATCGTCAAAAACAGGCCATCGACTGTGTCTAATAAGCCGTCCAAATTTTGTTACTGACTGTCAGGACTGTGATCTTGTCGATGTACTGATTGTCGTCTAAGCCATCGTCCAAATCTTCTTACTAAATGAGGTCTGATAGACAATCCAAATCTGGTGACTGATTAAGGTCTGATAGATCGTCCAAACCTTGTTACTGATTGAGGTCTGATAGATCGTCGTCCAAATCTTGTCACTGACTGAGCCCTTATAAATCGTCGAAATCTAGTAACTGATTGAGGTCTGATAGATCGTCCAAATCTGGTTACTGGTTGAGTTCTGATAGATCGTCCAAACCAGGTGACTGATTGAGGTCTGTTAGATCGTCCATATCTTATCACTGACTGACGGAGGCATAATAGATCGTCCAAGTCTGGTAACTGATTGAGGTCTGATAGATCGTCCAAATCTGGTAACTGATTGAGGTCTGATATCTCGTCCAAATTTATTTACTGAATGAGGCTTGAAAGATCGTCCAAATCTGGTTACTGACTGAGGCCTAATAGATGGTTCAAATCTTGTTACTGTTTAAGGCCTGATAGATCGCCCAAATCTTGTTACCGATTGAGGTTTGATAGATCGTCCAAATCTGGTGACTGATTGAGGTCTGATGGATCGTCCAAATCTGGTGACTGATTGAGGTCTGATAGATCGTCCAAATCGTGTTACTGATTGAGGTCTGATAGATCGTCCAAATCTGGTGACTGATTGAGGTCTGATAGATCGTCCAAATCTTGTTACTGATTGGGGTCTGATAGATCGTCCAAATTGTGTTACTGATTGAGGTCTGATAGATCGTCCAAATCTGGTGACTGATTGAGGTCTGATGGATCGTCCAAATCTGGTGACTGATTGAGGTCTGATGGATCGTCCAAATCTGGTGACTGATTGAGGTCTGATAGATCGTCCAAATCTTGTTACTGATTGAGGTCTGATAGATCGTCCAAATCGTGTTACTGATTGAGGTCTGATAGATCGTCCAAATCTGGTGACTGATTGAGGTCTGATGAATCGTCCAAATCTGGTGACTGATTGAGGTCTGATGGATCGTCCAAATCTTGTTACTGATTGAGGTCTGATAGTTCGTCCAAATCTTGTCACTGATTGGGGTCTGATAGATCGTCCAAATCTGGTGACTGGTTGAGGTCTGATAGATCGTCCAAATCTTGTCACTGATTGGGGTCTGATAGATCGTCCAAATCTTGTGACTGATTGAGCACTGGAAGATCTTGTTTTCGTTTGGTCTGTTTCCTTCTTCAGTGTTATCCGTAAAAGATGAGATGCTTTAACGGTAGGTAATGACAGTTTACTCTCCACTTCATTAAAACCATGTGAAATGGCCAAGAGTTTCCACAGGAATACGAGTTGGCAGAAAGGGAGCGAAAACATTTGCATGGCTCAGAAAAATGCTGTTCGAAGTTAAGTGTCCAGTAGAAATGACTGTGAGATTGGTGGCTTTCGTTGAATTAACACCAGATCAGTCTCAGGTAATTGCTATTTTTCTTCTGTTCATAAGATTATTTATATGTTTCTAGCAAAGGAATTCAACTTTTTCGCTCGTCAGTAGAACGCGTGTTTTGACGTCATTCAGCCCGTACGTAAGCCACAGACGCAAAAAGTGTAATATGTGACGAAGATGAGACAAAAGAAAAGCCCTGCTTCAGTATCGACAGGAAAGCTCTATTTAGCATTATATATTTGGCGAGAACTTGTCCTCCTTCACCGATCATTCCTCGCGCTGTAATTTCACATTTTTTTGTCTGAATTCTGAGGCATTCATTTCATACCCAATGTAAAAACCGGTTGCTATTGTAACCTTCTGTGGTTCACTTGGCCCTTCTGTGGTTTACTGGCCCTTCTATGACAAACAATTTATTGCTTTGAATGTGGCTTTTTCCCTTGTCGTTGTCACTGCCCGGAAATCACGTTGTGAATTGAAGCGACTTAAGCTTTTATTTACCACACATAAAACAAAAATATAATACAGGAAGAAAAATTACATATAAGAGTAAGTGGCCAAGGAAGCCTAAACAAACACTCAATAAAACAGACATTTTGAGAACGCTTTGATAACGCGACTAACTTGCCTGAGTAATGTTTACCATGGTCAAGTCAGAAAGCAGATCACACAAGACAAACGTCCTGTACAAAACCAATTAGGTTTTTTGGGAACTGAACGTCTTTATCTGTCATAATAGTAAATTAAAATTTTACCTCTACCAATACAAAACCCATTACTAGTGTTTTGATATTTCGAAATAGATTGTTTACTTTTGAGTGATGTTACCCATCTGGGTATATGCTTGATCCAGCCATTTCTGTAAGCTATATATAAGCTATTATTATGGCTTTGACTTGACAAACCGGATGTTATTGCAAATAGCTGTTAGTACAAACCCATCAGTACATAACCGTTCTTGCAAATATTTTTGCTTCTTAGATTATGTATTTGATAATTTTGTCTGGTATTCAAAGCCAACGCACCGTGCCAATCTATAATGTTCGCCAAGCAATTTACCCTTCAATACTTGAATATGGACGTGTAAATGTATACATAGCCTAGGAAAAACCTCGTATTGTAAGATTCAGGCTTGTTGATTGCGAAATAAAGCGGTAGTGGGCCAAGGTATAATGAAATCAAAAAACTATTTTATTATTTGCGCTGGGTCATGTTTAGGCCATTGCGAGATTGACATGAGGAAGTAGCGCGATCGCCGAGTGAATGTTGACCCAAGGTGTTTTATGTTAACAACATCAAGCTTTATTTGCAAGACTATAAATCGATTACAGTATTGCAAAAGCGTATTAAAGATTATATAGAACGTTAACAAATAAAACTAACAAACGAACAAAAATAATCATAATAAACAGATTACAATGCATTAAATCTTACTAGACTGGACTGATAACAATTTTGTTTCGCGGATGAAAACAGGAAGGAATGAACTTTAACAGCTGCATGTTTATAAAATAATCCTTGGAGTTCATCAATTTTATATTCAATTCATTCAGTGACAATTGTTTGAAGTTTTGCAATCGATTATATATTTTATGATAGAAATCATCTGTAATGATGAATAATTAATTATTATTTTTTATTTATTTATTTTTTTGAGTAAACATTTTATTTCACAATACAAAGCTTACACTACTTACAAAACAATATACTTCTTACAGTCGGGTACTTACAATACGATACTTACGCTTATTACAACAACAATACTTACAATACTTACAGAACGATACTCACACTGAAACAATATTTTTTAACATACTTAAACCCTTATAGCTTGTATACCAAAAGAAGGAAAGTTTTAGCTATTGTTCCAAAAGAGGGAGGAAGGGCTCCCATTTTTTGTTGTGGAGAAAAAGGTTTTAATTTGTTCCTTCTCGCAATAAAACGTTCGATTTGATACGTTCTCTTACATTTTTCTAAAAACAGACTAATGGAGAGGGGGGATTTATTAAGCTTAGCACGGTAGATAAAGTATTTACCCTCGAGAATGATGTAGTTAATAAGAACATTGTTGTTAATCGCACGGACAATTCCAAAGAAAATATCCTTTATGTCGAAAGGAGCGGAAATAAGCTTTTGCGATTTTAGGATGTTATTTACTTCATTCCAAAAAAGAGACACAATTCCACACCGGAAGAAGAAATGTTCTATCGTCTCTAACTCTAATTATGACAATAAAACAGAAAATGGATTTCATCTGCGATATTATTGAGACCACAGACAGAACAAAGTCTTTCATCTCTCGAGATTTCGTCATATCTACCAGTTTCAATCTTAAGTTTGTGGTTACTGATCCTTATTTTCACTTAAGTTTTTCTTTTCGGATTATTTCTAGTGAGATCTAAATATATCGAGGGCTTGTAATTGTTTTCAAAAACGTATAAAATTTTAGTTTTCTGGAATGTTGTAAGCTATGTTTCCAATGTGCGATATATTTCTTGTTCATGAGATCTGTATGGTGCTTGATCTTAGCGTCATCAAGTGTATCAGGATTTAATTCAGAAAGATTATAATATTCGAGTATCTTCCTGAGATTAGAATAAAAGTTAGTTACCATTACAGTTGAGATCAATTGACATTAGTAACGACTGTTTAACAAAAGATTTTTGATCTTTACTTAAATTAGTTAAAGTGTTCACTTAATGCTTTCTTGAATAAAAATCTAGATGTGAAAGTTATAGTCAACATTTTTCTTTGGGGTTTATCTTTAACATCCAAGAACTACAGTATGAAGACAGCGTATTGAGACAATTTTGCAATCTTATTTTTGATCGCGATAAAATGATTAAATCATCTGCAAAGTAAGAGAGAGTTTAATTTAGTTCCATTTGGTAGAACAAAAGGTTCAGATAAAGTGTTTTCAAATTGGAATGGTAAGTCGTTGATATACAGATTAAATAGCAATGGGCTCAAAATGCAACCTTGGCGGACACCTCTTGCAAAAGATCGTGTTTGGCTATGTCCAATTTTTATGGAACAAGTAGACAGACTTTTGATCAACTTATAAAAGTTTCCTCCGAAATTAATTTGGAACAACTTATATAGGAGACCATCGTGCCAGATGGAGTCAAAAGCTTTCCTAAAATCCACAAAGCAAGCGTACATCTTTTCATGATGGCTATGAACGTGGTCAGCAGTTCGGTTTTTAGGTTAAAAAGACTCATTTTGAGATTTATGCAGTTTATCGAGGGAGTTGACATGCTCGAGAATTCTTTGATTTAATTTTTCCCAGACAACTCGAAACACAAATCGACTAAATCGACGAAAAACTACTCGAAACAAAATCCCACGGTAATTTGAAGGATGACTTCTTCCGCCAGATTTATATATTGGTGTAATAAGACCGCCGCACCAAGTCTGAAGTGTCGTACCTAAATTAAGAATATTGTTAAAAAGTATTTTTTTGATAGATGAGCATTAGTTCATTTAGACTAGCTTTAATCATTTCGTTTTTCACTTTGTCTGAAAAAGGAGATTTATTGTTTTTCATGTTTTTTTACTGTTGTACGTATTTTAGTTTCGGTAATGGAGTAGTCCAAGGGGCGTGATTGCATTTTGCCGTCTTCTTGATTGTGTAACTCATATAACTTTTCGCTGATCGAAGTTAAGGCTACATTGGAATGAAGCGCTTGGAAATAATGCAGCCAATTTTCCAATTTTGATTTTAAACAATTCTAAAAGAGTTTCTTATCCGCGGAATTGACTACAGTATCTTCTATCTCTTATGGTTCAACAGGGACTTGTATTGCTTTAAGACAGCATGATTTACTTCGCGTAGAGCGGTATTCAAGGGATCTCTGTTGTTTTGGTTTGCTAAATTCCCCAATTCGTGTCTTTTAAAGCGGCATTCAGCATCAAACCATTTTTTGTTTGTAGATGCTTTAGCACGAAAATGCTTTTTAATGGTCTTAATCCTTAAACAGCCTTTTGCAGTTGCGATAAGAATGCTTTCTACCTTTTCCAGCGAGGAGTTGATATTCACGGTTGGTGAGGAATCATTGTATTTTATGTATTGTGTTGAAAACAATAGATAGGTCTTAACATGCCCGCTTTATACCAACTCACTTCAAAACAAAACACAACTGACTCAGATATCCTTTACAGATGGCCCAATTCATACTGGAGACGGATGATCCGTCTGGACGAACTTGAGCAAACATTCGTTAGTTCGTCTGATAATCCGTCTGTGTATAAATACGGGCAAAAAGACGGATTATCCGTCTAGATGAACTATCTGCTTAGTTCGTCTGTCAAGACGAACTTAGCAAAACAACATGCCTTGACCAGGACTCGAACCTGGAATACTGTGGCCACAACGCAGTGTCTTAACCACTAGACCATCAAAGCTGTGGATATTATGGCTGAATAAAAATTCTTACATTTAATTTATAAAAATATTGAACCGTGTCAGTGTGAAAACACAAGCTTACCGCAACATTGCGTTATGCGTTAGCATTTCTTATTCACGGGTTGGCTCTTTGGAGCCTTTGATATATTATTTGCCTTTCAAGTTTCACGATCCTGCATGATTAACAGAAAGCCACTGAATATGGAAATGTGGAATCCAACATCTCAAATCTTTATATAATAAATATCCTTTGTGTCATGTTTGTTTGATTGTTATAAAAATTTCATGGATTTGGCAGAACATTGCGAATTCAAAGTAAATACCAGTTACTATTGTTAAATTTTGTGGTTCGGGTGACCACTTACATCAAGGGTTTAGCGACACAACTGTGTCAAACAAAAGTTGAAAAAAAAAATCCATCTATCTTTATTTATCAAATGTCGAATAAGAGAATAAATTAAACAAAAAAATCATGTTGACTAGTAGTGAATTGCCCGCCTGCCGAGTATTGAGTCTTTATAGCCTTGATTGTGGGGTTTTTCCGTTGTAGTAATCGCTAACCGGAAAGCTCCATCTCAGCTGAAGAGAGTTTATTAATTTACCACACATGAAGCAAAAATAAAATACAAGAATAAAAATTACTTATAAGAGGTAACGGCCGAGGAAGCCTAAACAAACATTCAATAAAAAGACATATTGAGAACGCTTTGACTGACTAGAGTATAATGTTTACCATGATCAAGTTAGAAAGCTGGTCACATAAGAAAAACGTCCTTTACAGAGCCAATAGGCTTTTTTTTCGAAGGCAACTGAATGCCTTTTTCTGTCATGATAATAAATGTAGCTAAAGCAAATGTGACCTCCATCAGAACAGCTTCCATTACTAATGTTTTGATATTTCGAAAGAGATGTTTACTTAATTTTGACTAAAATTACGCTACTCATCTGGGTATATAAAAACAGCTTTGTTTTCGATACAGCCATTTATGAAAGCTGTTACTTTTTCTTTTGACTTGTGTTTAGTGTTAAACCGGATATCTATAAACAGATGTCTTTAAGTATAAACATAAGTGTTATTGTAAATATTTTTACTTTTTAGATTATATTTGTTTTATAGTTTTATCTGCTATTCGAAGCCAAAGCACCGTGCCAACCCATAGTTTTGGCCAAACAATTTACCCTTCAAGACCTGAATATGGAATAGTTTGCTGTGGATCCACTCGCCTGCAGCTCGTGGACTCCACAGCACTTTGACAATGTTTTGACGAATTTTATCATCAGTAAGAGGACAGACGCATAAAAAACGGACGTCAATTTGTTAAATCGACATAACTGGCTAATATCTAAAGAAAACAATGCGCTTTGGGAATGCAGTTTCATCTCATAGCAGTTTGATTCCATCTGAGATCGTGTGTGAAAAAGTGAGGGGGATTGCTTTGGTCGATTGCGAGAAGGAAAGACTTGATTGGTGTGCGTTCAGCTTCTCTTGTTGCCAATTTTGTATGTTATTTGGTCTACGCCTACAAATGTGATGATAATTTGGAAACAGCTTGATAATCTTTTTAATAAAATTTGACAATCTCGAGATTAATCATCAATTTATATGGCCTGCAAGTTTCAAGGACATTGTAAACATGTAAGGCAATAAAATAGGGCCTCCAATGCACCAAATGTTTCCCGCAGACAAGTGAGCGTCCTCATTATTCACGGGTATTGTTTTCAAGTTCCATATGCACGTGCACAACTTTAGCGAAAAATTCATTTGCATCGAACAGAACGCTCGATTCCTTTCAGAAGAATTTTCCGAAATATGCTAATAACTGGCTTGAGAATTGTAACATTACGCACTCAATGTCACGCTATTACGCTGTAATGCAGCCATGCTGAGGGTCTCTTATGTCCAGAAACAAAAAGGTATTATACCACAGAACAACAGAGCAGGATAAAAGTCTAGATCCACGTAATAGCGTGACATCGAGTGCGTAATTATTGCAATTCTCAAGACAGCTATTGGCATGTTTCAAAAAATTCTTCGGAAAGCAATCGAGCGTTCTGTTCGATGCAAATGAGATTTGCATATGAAAATTGATAACAATAACCGTTAACAATGAGGACGCTCACTTGTAAACACAAAACATGCGGGAAAAAATTGGTTCATTGGACGCCCTATTTTATTGCCTTACATGTCGAGCCACCTTAATACGGCTCGTTGATTGCGTTTAACGAAGTAAAGCGGTGGTATTGCTACAAATAAAAAAGAAATTCTCTGCTTTGGGTTATGCTTAGTCCATAGCAGGATTGATATGAGGAAATCGCGCGATCGCTGTGGGAATGTTTTACCTGAATTTTCTGAAATTTTCAATCAGACCGCTTATGGGCGTTAACCCTTCATTAACCCACAATAATGTTACAAACACTGATGTCAAGATACATTCTACAACATCAAAAAGCCAAACACATTTAAATGCTGTATAGAGACGGGAGGAAATGCGAGAGACGATCACCTAAGAACGAACCATGAACTAAAATAAACTTTATTTATTTATTTATTTATTTTTTTTTTAATAAAATACAGTGTCTGTCTACCCTTGACTTAACTTCATAATAAGCATCGGATTATCGAAGTACTTTACGCAGGAATAACATAAATCCGTTACGATTACTTTGCATACAAAGTTGATTTAATACCAGACTTTGCAATAAGACTAACATTTAAAATTAGACTTTGTATTAAACATGAAACATTGGAAGTAAATCCGCAACAATTCCAATACACTTTACTTCTATTTTAATATAACTGAGTGATTTTCTACCTTTGACGTAACTTCACAATAAGTATCGGATTATCTAAGTACTCAAGCAGGCATAAAATAAAGCCCATTGTGGTCAATAATAGTCAATAATGGTTTAATACCAGAACTTGCAACATTATTCATGTCTCGCTTTGATTGTCAATATTTACGTTACATTCTAAAGGAATCGTTTCTTTACTGAGCTCCTACATTTTTCGCTTTTTGTTATCAGCTGATATTCCAAATCCTCTTAATATCTGCGCTCAGATCCTGTTCTTAAATAGAGTATAACACATCTTCAAAACTGGCCATTGATTTGGTCCAATAAAACACCCAAATCTTGTTACAGACTGTGATCTTGTCGATCGTTTAAATCTTGTTAATAATTGTGGTGTAACCTATCGATAGATAGAACGTCCAAATCTAGTTACTGATAGACTTGATTGACTGTCCAAATCTGGTTACTGATAGAAACTTGATAGACCGCCCAAATCTAGTTACTGATAGAGACTTCATAGATCGTCCAAATCTTGTAACTGATTGTGGTCTGATAGATCGTCCAAATCTTGTTACTGATTAAGGCCTGATAGATCCTCCAAATGTGGTAACTGATTGAGGTCTAATAGATCGTCCAAATCCTGTTACTTACTGACATCTAATAGATCGTCCAAATCTGGTAACTGATTGGGGTCTGATAGATCGTCCAAATCTTGTTACTGATTGAGGTTTGATAGATCGTCCGAATCTTGTTACTGATTGAGGTCTGATAGATCGTCCAAATCTTGTTACTGATTGAGGCCTGATAGATCGTCCGAATCTTGTTACTGATTGAGGTCTGATAGATCGTCCGAATCTTGTTACTGATTGAGGTCTGATAGATCGTCCAAACCTGGTGACTGATTGAGGTCTGATGGATCGTCCAAACCTGGTGACTGATTGAGGTCTGATGGATCGTCCAAATCTGGTGACTGATTGAGGTCTGATAGATCGTCCAAATCTGGTGACTGATTGAGGTCTGATGGATCGTCCAAATCTGGTGACTGATTGAGGTCTGATAGATCGTCCAAATCTTGTTACTGATTGAGGTCTGATGGATCGTCCAAATCTTGTTACTGATTGAGGTCTGATAGATCGTCCAAATCTGATGACTGATTGAGGTCTGATAGATCGTCCAAATCTGGTGACTGATTGAGGTCTGATAGATCGTCCAAATCTTGTTACTGATTGAGGTCTGATAGTTCGTCCAAATCTTGTCACTGATTGGGGTCTGATAGATCGTCCAAATCTGGTGACTGATTGAGGTTTGATAAATCGTCCAAATCTAGTTACTGATTGGGGTCTGATAGATCGTCCAAATCTTGTGACTGATTGAGGACTGGAAGATCTTGTTTTCGTTTGGTCTGTTTCCTTCTTCAGTGTTATCCGTAAAAGATGGGATGCTTTAACGGTAGGTAATGACAGTTTACTCTCCACTTCATTAAAACCATGTGAAATGGCCAAGAGTTTCCACAGGAATACGAGTTGACAGAAAGGAAGCGAAAACATTTGCATGGCTCAGAAAAATGCTGTTCGAAGTTAGGTGTCCTGTAGAAATGACTGTGAGATTGGTGGCTTTCGTTGAATTAACACCAGATCAGTCTCAGGTAATTGCTATTTTTCTTCTGTTCATAAGATTATTTATATGTTTCTAGCAAAGGAATTCAACTTTTTCGCTCGTCAGTAGAACGCGTGTTTTGACGTCATTCAGCCCGTACGTAAGCCACAGACGCAAAAAGTGTAATATGTGACGAAGATGAGACAAAAGAAAAGCCCTGCTTCAGTATCGACAGGAAAGCTCTATTTAGCATTATATATTTGGCGAGAACTTTTCCTCCTTCACCGATCATTCCTCGCGCTGTAATTTCACATTTTTTTGTCTGAATTCTGAGGCATTCATTTCATACCCAATGTAAAAACCGGTTGCTATTGTAACCTTCTGTGGTTCACTTGGCCCTTCTGTGGTTTACTGGCCCTTCTATGACAAACAAAATTAGAAAATAAAATTTTCGTCTTTCTTTATTTATCAAAAGTTGAACAGAACAGCATTGAATTGCCCGCCTGCCGAGTATTCTGATTCTGAGTGTTTATTGCTTTGAATGTGGCTTTTTCCCTTGTCGTTGTCACTGCCCGGAAATCTCGTTGTGAATTGAAGCGACTTAAGCTTTTATTTACCACACATAAAACAAAAATATAATACAGGAAGAAAAATTACATATAAGAGTAAGTGGCCAAGGAAGCCTAAACAAACACTCAATAAAACAGACATTTTGAGAACGCTTTGATAACGCGACTAACTTGCCTGAGTAATGTTTACCATGGTCAAGTCAGAAAGCGGATCACATAAGACAAACGTCCTGTACAAAACCAATTAGGTTTTTTGGGAACTGAACGTCTTTATCTGTCATAATAGTAAATAAGCATTTTACCTCTACCAATACAAAACCCATTACTAGTGTTTTGATATTTCGAAATAGATTGTTTACTTTTGAGTGATGTTACCCATATGGGTATATGCTTGATCCAGCCATTTCTGTAAGCTATATATAAGCTATTATTATGTCTTTGACTTGACAAACCGGATGTTATTGCAAATAGCTGTTAGTACAAACCCATCAGTACATAACCGTTCTTGCAAATATTTTTGCTTCTTAGATTATGTATTTGATAGTTTTGTCTGGTATTCAAAGCCAGAGCACCGTCGGTGCCAATCTATAATTTTCGCCAAGCAATTTAGCCTTCAATACTTGAATATGGACGTGTAAATGTATACATAGCCTAGGAAAAACCTCGTATTGTAAGATTCAGGCTTGTTGATTGCGAAATAAAGTGGTAGTGGGCCAAGGTACAATGAAATAAAAAAAAAACTATTTTATTATTTGCGCTGGGTCATGTTTAGGCCACTGCGAGATTGACACGAGGAAGCAGCGCGATCGCCGAGTGAATGTTGACCCAAGGTGTTTTATGTTAACAACATCAAGCTTTATTTGCAAGACTATAAATCGATTATAGTATTGCAAAAGCGTAAGATTATATAGAAAGTTAACAAATAAAACTAACAAAAGAACAAAAATAATCATAATAAACAGATTATAATGCATTAAATCTTACTAGACTGGACTGATAACAATTTTGTATCGCGGATGAAAACAGGAAGGAATGAACTTTAACAGCTGCATGTTTATAAAATAATCCTTGGAATTCATCAATTTTATAATCAATTCATTCAGTGATAATTGTTTGAAATTCTGCAATCGATTATATATTTTATGATAGAATCTGTAATGATGACTAATTATGACAATAAAACAGAAAATGGATTTCATCTTCGATATTATTGAGACCACAGACAGAACAAAGTCTTTCATCTCTCGAGATTTCTTTATATCTACCAGTTTCAATCTTGAGTTTGTGGTTACTGATCCTTAGTTTCACTAAAGTTTTTCTATTCGGATTATTTCTAGTGAGATCTAGATATATCCAGGGCTTGTAATTGTTTTCAAAAACGTATAAAATTTTAGTTTTCTGGAATGTTGTTAGCTATGTTTCCAATGTGCGATATATTTCTTGTTCATGGAATCTGTGTGGTGCTTGATCTTAGCGTCATCAAGTGTATCAAGATTTAATTCAGAAAGATTATAATATTCGAGTATCTTCCTGAGATTAGAATAAAAGTTAGTTAGCATTACAGTTGAGATCAATTGACATTAGTAACGACTGTTTAACAAAAGATTTTTGATCTTTACTTAAATTAGTTAAAGTGTTCACTTAATGCTTTCTTGAATAAAAATCTAGATGTGAAAGTTATAGCAAACCTTTTTCTTTGGGATTTATCTTTAACATCCAAGAACTACAGTATGAAGACAGCGTATTGAGACAATTTTGCAATCCTATTTTTGATCGCGATAAAATGATTAAATCATCTGCAAGGTAAGAGAGAGTTTAATTTAGTTCCATTTGGTAGAACAAAAGGTTCAGATAAAGTGTTTTCAAATTGGAATGGTAAGTCGTTGATATACAGATCAATTAGCAATGGGCTCAAAATGCAACCTTGGCGTACACCTCTTGCATATTGAAAAGATCGTGTTTGGCTATGTCCAATTTTTATGGAACAAGTAGACAGGCTTTTGAATCAACTTATAAAAGTTTCCTCCGAAATTAAATTGGAACAACTTATATAGGAGACCATCGTGCCAGATGGAGTCAAAAGCTTTCCTAAAATCCACAAAGCAAGCGTATATCTTTTCATGATGGCTATGAACGTGGTCAGCTGTTCGGTTTTTAGGTTAAGAAAAATCATTTTGAGATTTATGCAGTTTATCGAGGGAGTTGACATGCTCGAGAATTCTTTGCTTTAATTTTTCCCAGACAACTCGAAACACAAATCGACTAAATCGACGAAAAACTACTCGAAACAAAATCCCACGGTAATTTGAAGGATGACTTTTTCCGCCAGATTCATATATTGGTGTAATAAGACCGCCGCACCAAGTCTGAAGTGTCGTACCTAAATTAAGAATATTGTTAAAAAGTTTTTTTTTGATAGATGAGCATTAGTTCATTTAGATTAGCTTTAATCATTTCGTTTTTCACTTTGTCTGAAAAAGGAGATTTATTGTTTTTCATGTTTTTTTACTGCTGTACGTATTTTAGTTTCGGTAATGGAGTAGTCCAAGGGGCGTGATTGCATTTTGCCGTCTTCTTGATTGTGTAACTCATATAACTTTTCGCTGATCGAAGTTAAGGCTTCATTGGAATGAAGCGCTTGGAAATAATGCAGTCAATTTTCGAATTTTGATTTTAAACAATTCTAAAAGAGTTTCTTATCCGCGGAATTGACTACAGTATCTTCTATCTCTTATGGTTCAACAGGGACTTGTATTGCTTTAAGACAGCATGATTTACTTCGCGTAGAGCGGTATTCAAGGGATCTCTGTTGTTTTGGTTTGCTAAATTCCCCAATTCGTGTCTTTTAAAGCGGCATTCAGCATCAAACCATTTTTTGTTTGTAGATGCTTTAGCACGAAAATGCTTTTTAATGGTCTTAATCCTTAAACAGCGTTTTGCAGTTGCGATAAGAATGCTTTCTACCTTTTCCAGCGAGGAGTTGATATTCCCGGTTGGTGAGGAATCATTGTATTTTATGTATTGTGTTGAAAACAATAGATAGGTCTTAACATGCCCGCTTTATACCAACTCACTTCAAAACAAAACACAACTGACTCAGATATCCTTTGGCCCAATTTATACAGTAATTTATACTGGAGACGGATGATCCGTCTGGACGAACTTGGGCAAACATTCGTTAGTTCGTCTGATAATCCGTCTGTGTATAAACACGGGCAAAAAGACGGATTATCCGTCTAGATGAACTATTTGCTTAGTTCGTCTGTCAAGACGAACTTAGCAGATAGTTCGTCTTAACGGGTAATCCGTCTGTTTGCCCGTGTTTATACACAGACGGATTATCAGACGAACTAGCGAATGTTTGCCCAAGTTCGTCCAGACGGATCATCCGTCTCAAGTATAAATCAGGCCTAAACAACATGCCTTGACCAGGACTCGAACCTGGAATACTGTGGCCACAACGCAGTGTCTTAACCACTAGACATCCAAGCTGTGGATATAATAGCTGAATAAAAATTCTTACATTTAATTTAAAAAAGTATTGAACCGTGTCAGTGTGAAAACATAAGCTTACCGCAATATTGCGTTACGCGTTAGTATTTCTTATTCACGGGTTGGCTCTTTGGAGCCTTTGATATATTATTTGCCTTTCAAGTTTCACGATCCTGCATGATTAACAGAAAGCCACTGAATATGGAAATGTGGAATCGAACATCTCAAATCTTAATATAATAAATATCCTTTGTGTCATGTTTGTTTGATTGTTATAAAAATTTCATGGATTTGGCAGAACATTGCGAATTCAAAGTAAACACCAGTTACTATTGTTAAATTTTGTGGTTCACGTGACCACTTACATCAAGGGTTTAGCGACACAACTGTGTCAAACAAAAGTTGAAAAAAATTAATCCATCTTTCTTTATTTATCAAATGTGGAGTAACGCACAAGAGAATAAATTCAACAAAAAAAATTTGTTGACTGGTAGTGAATTGCCCGCCTGCCGAGTATTGTGTGTTTATTGCCTTGATTGTGGGTTTTTTTTCCGTTGTGGTAATTGCTAACCGGAAAGCTCCATCTCAGCTGAAGAGAGTTTATTAATTTACCACACATGAAGCAAAAATAAAATACAAGAATAAAAATTACTTATAAGAGGTTACGGCCGAGGAAGCCTAAACAAACATTGAATAAAAAGACATATTGAGAACGCTTTGACTGACTAGAGTATAATGTTTACCATGATCAAGTTAGAAAGCTGGTCACATAAGAAAAACGTCCTTTACAGAGCCAATAGGTTTTTTTTCGGAAGCAACTGAATGCCTTTTTCTGTCATGATAATAAATGTAGCTAAAGCAAATGTGACCTCCATCAGAACAGCTTCCATTACTAATGTTTTGATATTTCGAAAGAGATGTTTACTTAATTTTGACTAAAATTACGCTACTCATCTGGGTATATAAAAACAGCTTTGTTTTCGATACAGTCATTTATGAAAGCTGTTACTTTTTCTTTTGACTTGTGTTTAGTGTTAAACCGGATATCTATAAACAGATGTCTATAAGTATAAACATAAGTGTTATTGTAAATATTTTTACTTTTTAGATTATATTTGTTTTATAGTTTTACCTGCTATTCTAAGCCAAAGCACCGTGCCAATCCATAGTTTTGGCCAAACAATTTACCCTTCAAGACCTGAATATGGAATAGTTTGCTGTGGATCCACTCGCCAGCAGCTCCTGGACTCCACAGCACTTTGACAATGTTTTGACGAATTTTATCATCAGTAAGAGGACAGACGCACAAAAAACGGACGTCAATTTGTTAAATCGACATAACTGGCTAATATCTAAAGAAAACGATGCGCTTTGGGAATGCAGTTTCATCTCATAGCAGTTTGATTCCATCTGAGATCGTGTGTGAAAAAGTGAGGGGGATTGCTTTGGTCGATTGCGAGAAGGAAAGACTTGATTGGTGTGCGTTCAGCTTCTCTTGTTGCCAATTTTGTATGTTATTTGGTCTACGCCTACAAATGTGATGATAATTTGGAAACAGCTTGATAATTTTTTTAATAAAATTTGACAATCTCGAGATTAATCATCAATTTATATGGCCTGCAAGTTTCAAGGACATTGTAAACATGTAAGGCAATAAAATAGGGCCTCCAATGTACCAAATTTTTCCCGCAGACAAGTGAGCGTCCTCGTTATTCACGGGTATTGTTTTCAAGTTCCATATGCACGTGCACAACTTTAGCGAAAAATTCATTTGCATCGAACAGAACGCTCGATTCCTTTCAGAAGAATTTTCCGAAATATGCTAATAACTGGCTTGAGAATTGTAACATTACGCACTCAATGTCACGCTATTACGCTGTAATGCAGCCATGCTGAGGATCTCTTTGTCCAGAAACAAAAAGGTATTATTCCACAGAACAACAGAGCAGGATAAAAGTCTAGATCCACTTAATAGCGTGACATCGAGTGCGTAATTATTGCAATTCTCAAGACAGCTATTGGCATGTTTCAAAAAATTCTTCGGAAAGCAATCGAGCGTTCTGTTCGATGCAAATGAGATTTGCATATGAAAATTGATAACAATAACCGTTAATAATGAGGACGCTCACTTGTAAACACAAAATATGCGGGAAAAAATTGGTTCATTGGAGGCCCTATTTTATTGCCTTACATGTCGAGCCACCTTAATACGGCTCGTTGATTGCGTTTTACGAAGTAAAGCGGTGGTGTTGCTACAAATAAAAAAGAAATTCTCTGCTTTGGGTTATGCTTAGTCCATAGCAGGATCGATATGAGGAAATCGCGCGATCGCTGTGGGAATGTTTTACCTGAATTTTCTGAAATTTTCAATCAGACCGCTTATGGGCGTTAACCCTTTATTAACCCACAATAATGTTACAAACACTGATGTCAAGATACATTCTACAACATCAAAAAGCCAAACACATTAAAATGCTGTGTAGAGACGGGAGGAAATGCGAGAGACGATCACCAAAGAACCATGAACTAAATTAAACTATTTCTTTTTTTTAATAAAATACAGTTACTGTCTACCCTTGACTTAACTTCACAATAAGCATCGGATTATCGAAGTACTTTACGCAGGAATAACATAAAGCCAAATATGATTACTTTGCATAAAAAGTTGATTTAATACCAGACGTTGCAATAAGACTAACATTTAAAATTAGACTTTGTATTAAACATCAAACATTGGAAGTAAATCCGCAACAGTTCCAATACATTTTACTTCTAGTTTAATATAACTGAGTGATTTTCTACCTTTGACGTAACTTTTTTTTTTATTCTGACTTTATTGACAAACAAAAAAAATTACAATGTGACATTTAAATTACACTACAATGACGTAACTTCACAATAAGTATCGGATTCTCTAAGTACTCAAGAAGGCATAAAATAAAGCCCATTGTGGTCACTTTGCATACAAAGTTGGTTTAATACCAGAACTTGCAACATTATTCATGTCTCGCTTTGATTGTCAATATTTACGTTGCATTCTAAAGGAATCGTTTCTTTACTGAGCTCCTACATGTTTTGCTTTTTGTTATCAGCTGATATTCCAAATCCTCTTAATATCTGCGCTCAGATCCTGTTCTTAAATAGAGTATAACACATCTTCAAAACTGGCCATTGATTTGGTCCAATAAAACACCCAAATCTTGTTACAGACTGTGATCTTGTCGATCGTTTAAATCTTGTTAATAATTGTGGTGTAACCTATCGATAGATAGAACGTCCAAATCTAGTTACTGATAGACTTGATTGACTGTCCAAATCTGGTTACTGATAGAAACTTGATAGACCGCCCAAATCTAGTTACTGATAGAGACTTCATAGATCGTCCAAATCTTGTAACTGATTGTGGTCTGATAGATCGTCCAAATCTTGTTACTGATTAAGGCCTGATAGATCCTCCAAATGTGGTAACAGATTGAGGTCTAATAGATCGTCCAAATCTGGTGACTGGTTGAGGTCTGATGGATCGTCCAAATCTGGTGACTGATTGAGGTCTGATAGATCGTCCAAATCTTGTTACTGATTGAGGTCTGATAGATCGTCCAAATCTTGTTACTGATTGAGGTCTGATAGATCGTCCAAATCTTGTTACTGATTGAGGTGTGATAGATCGTCCGAATCTTGTTACTGATTGAGGTCTGATAGATCGTCCGAATCTTGTTACTGATTGAGGTCTGATAGATCGTCCAAACCTGGTGACCGATTGAGGTCTGATGGATCGTCCAAACCTGGTGACTGATTGAGGTCTGATGGATCGTCCAAATCTTGTTACTGATTGAGGTCTGATAGATCGTCCAAATCTGGTGACTGATTGAGGTCTGATGGATCGTCCAAATCTGGTGACTGATTGAGGTCTGATAGATCGTCCAAATCATGTTACTGATTGAGGTCTGATAGATCGTCCAAATCTTGTCACTGATTGGGGTCTGATAGATCGTCCAAATCTGGTGACTGATTGAGGTCTGATAAATCGTCCAAATCTAGTTACTGTTTGGGGTCTGATAGATCGTCCAAATCTTGTGACTGATTGAGGACTGGAAGATCTTGTTTTCGTTTGGTCTGTTTCCTTCTTCAGTGTTATCCGTAAAAGATGGGATGCTTTAACGGTAGGTAATGACAGTTTACTCTCCACTTCATTAAAACCATGTGAAATGACCAAGAGTTTCCACAGGAATACGAGTTGGCAGAAAGGGAGCGAAAACATTTGCATGGCTCAGAAAAATGCTGTTCGAAGTTAGGTGTCCTGTAGAAATGACTGTGAGATTGGTGGCTTTCGTTGAATTAACACCAGATCAGTCTCAGGTAATTGCTATTTTTCTTCTGTTCATAAGATTATTTATATGTTTCTAGCAAAGGAATTCAACTTTTTCGCTCGTCAGTAGAACGCGCGTTTTGACGTCATTCAGCCCGTACGTAAGCCACAGACGCAAAAAGTGTAATATGTGACGAAGATGAGACAAAAGAAAAGCCCTGCTTCAGTATCGACAGAAAAGCTCTATTTAGCATTATATATTTGGCGAGAACTTGTCCTCCTTCACCGATCATTCCTCGCGCTGTAATTTCACATTTTTTTGTCTGAATTCTGAGGCATTCATTTCATACCCAATGTAAAAACCGGTTGCTATTGTAACCTTCTGTGGTTCACTTGGCCCTTCTGTGGCTTACTGGCCCTTCTATGAGAAACAAAATTAGAAAATAAAATTACCGTCTTTCTTTATTTATCAAAAGTTCAACAGAACAGCATTGAATTGCCCGCCTGCCGAGTATTCTGATTCTGAGTGTTTATTGCTTTGAATGTGGCTTTTTCCCTTGTCGTTGTCACTGCCCGGAAATCTCGTTGTGAATTGAAGCGACTTAAGCTTTTATTTACCACACATAAAACAAAAATATAATACAGGAAGAAAAATAACATATAAGAGTAAGTGGCCAAGGAAGCCTAAACAAACACTCAATAAAACAGACATTTTGAGAACGCTTTGATAACGCGACTAACTTGCCTGAGTAATGTTTACCATGGTCAAGTCAGAAAGCAGATCACATAAGACAAACGTCCTGTACAAAACCAATTAGGTTTTTTGGAACTGAACGTCTTTATCTGTCATAATAGTAAATTAACATTTTACCTCTACCAATACAAAACCCATTACTAGTGTTTTGATATTTCGAAATAGATTGTTTACTTTTGAGTGATGTTACCCATCTGGGTATATGCTTGATCCAGCCATTTCTGTAAGCTATATATAAGCTATTATTATGTCTTTGACTTGACAAACCGGATGTTATTGCAAATAGCTGTTAGTACAAACCCATCAGTACATGACCGTTCTTGCAAATATTTTTGCTTCTTAGATTATGTATTTGATAGTTTTGTCTGGTATTCAAAGCCAGAGCACCGTCGGTGCCAATCTATAATTTTCGCCAAGCAATTTACCCTTCAATACTTGAATATGGACGTGTAAATGTATACATAGCCTAGGAAAAACCTCGTATTGTAAGATTCAGGCTTGTTGATTGCGAAATAAAGTGGTAGTGGGCCAAGGTACATGACATGAGGAAGTAGTGCGATCGCCGAGTGAATGTTGACCCAAGGTGTTTTATGTTAACAACATCAAGCTTTATTTGCAAGACTATAAATCGATTACAGTATTGCAAAAGCGTAAGATTATATAGAAAGTTAACAAATAAAACTAACAAAAGAAAAAAAATAATCATAATAAACAGATTACAATGCATTAAATCTTACTAGACTGAACTGATAACAATTTTGTTTCGCGGATGAAAACAGAAAGGAATGAACTTCAACAGCTGCATGTTTATGAAATAATCCTTGGAGTTCATCAATTTTATAATCAATTCATTCAGTGACAATTGTTTGAAATTTTGCAATCGATTATATATTTTATGATAGAAATCCTCTGTAATGATGAATAATTATTATTTTTTATTTATTTATTTTTTGAGTAAACATTTTATTTCACAATACAAAGCTTACACTACTTACAAAACAATATACTTCTTACAGTCGGGTACTTACAATACGATACTTGCGCTTATTACAACAACAATACTTACAATACTTACAGAACGATATTCACACTGAAACAATATTTTTTAACATACTTAAAACCTTATAGCTTGTATACCAAAAGAAGGAAAGTTTGTTCCAAAAGAGGGAGGAAGGGCTCCCATTTTTTGTTGTGGAGAAAAAGGTTTTTGTTCCTTCTCGCAATAAAACGTTCGATTTGATACGTTCTCTTACATTTTTCTAAAAACAGACTAATGGAGAGGGGGGATTTATTAAGCTTAGCACGGTAGATAAAGTATTTACCCTCGAGAATGATGTAGTTAATAAGAACATTGTTGTTAATCGCACGGACAATTCCAAAGAAAATATCCTTTATGTCGAAAGGAGCGGAAATAAGCTTTTGCGATTTTAGGATGTTATTTACTTCATTCCAAAAAAGAGACACAATTCCACACCGGAAGAAGAAATGTTCTATCGTCTCTAACTCTAATTATGACAATAAAACAGAAAATGGATTTCATCTGCGATATTATTGAGACCACAGACAGAACAAAGTCTTTCATCTCTCGAGATTTCGTCATATCTACCAGTTTCAATCTTGAGTTTGTGGTTACTGATCCTTAGTTTCAATAAAGTTTTTCTATTCGGATTATTTCTAGTGAGATCTAAATATATCGAGGGCTTGTAATTGTTTTCAAAAACGTATAAAATTTTAGTTTTCTGGAATGTTGTAAGCTATGTTTCCAATGTGCGATATATTTCTCGTTCATGAGATCTGTATGGTGCTTGATCTTAGCGTCATCAAGTGTATCAGGATTTAATTCAGAAAGATTATAATATTCGAGTATCTTCCTGAGATTAGAATAAAAGTTAGTTACCATTACAGTTGAGATCAATTGACATTAGTAACGACTGTTTAACAAAAGATTTTTGATCTTTACTTAAATTAGTTAAAGTGTTCACTTAATGCTTTCTTGAATAAAAATCTAGATGTGAAAGTTATAGCAAACCTTTTTCTTTGGGATTTATCTTTAACATCCAAGAACTACAGTATGAAGACAGCGTATTGAGACAATTTTGCAATCCTATTTTTGATCGCGATAAAATGATTAAATCATCTGCAAGGTAAGAGAGAGTTTAATTTAGTTCCATTTGGTAGAACAAAAGGTTCAGATAAAGTGTTTTCAAATTGGAATGGTAAGTCGTTGATATACAGATCAATTAGCAATGGGCTCAAAATGCAACCTTGGCGTACACCTCTTGCATATTGAAAAGATCGTGTTTGGCTATGTCCAATTTTTATGGAACAAGTAGACAGGCTTTTGATCAACTTATAAAAGTTTCCTCCGAAATTAAGTTGGAACAACTTATATAGGAGACCATCGTGCCAGATGGAGTCAAAAGCTTTCCTAAAATCCACAAAGCAAGCGTACATCTTTTCATGATGGCTATGAACGTGGTCAGCTGTTCGGTTTTTAGGTTAAAAAAAATCATTTTGAGATTTATGCAGTTTATCGAGGGAGTTGACATGCTCGAGAATTCTTTGATTAATTTTTCCCAGACAACTCGAAACACAAATCGACTAAATCGACGAAAAACTACTCGAAACAAAATCCCACGGTAATTTGAAGGATGACTTCTTCCGCCAGATTTATATATTGGTGTAATAAGACCGCCGCACCAAGTCTGAAGTGTCGTACCTAAATTAAGAATATTGTTAAAAAGTTTTTTTTTGATAGATGAGCATTAGTTCATTTAGACTAGCTTTAATCATTTCGTTTTTCACTTTGTCTGAAAAAGGAGATTTATTGTTTTTCATGTTTTTTTACTGCTGTACGTATTTTAGTTTCGGTAATGGAGTAGTCCAAGGGGCGTGATTGCATTTTGCCGTCTTCTTGATTGTGTAACTCATATAACTTTTCGCTGATCGAAGTTAAGGCTACATTGGAATGAAGCGCTTGGAAATAATGCAGCCAATTTTCCAATTTTGATTTTAAACAATTCTAAAAGAGTTTCTTATCCGCGGAATTGACTACAGTATCTTCTATCTCTTATGGTTCAACAGGGACTTGTATTGCTTTAAGACAGCATGATTTACTTCGCGTAGAGCGGTATTCAAGGGATCTCTGTTGTTTTGGTTTGCTAAATTCCCCAATTCGTGTCTTTTAAAGCGGCATTCAGCATCAAACCATTTTTTGTTTGTAGATGCTTTAGCACGAAAATGCTTTTTAATGGTCTTAATCCTTAAACAGCGTTTTGCAGTTGCGATAAGAATGCTTTCTACCTTTTCCAGCGAGGAGTTGATATTCCCGGTTGGTGAGGAATCATTGTATTTTATGTATTGTGTTGAAAACAATAGATAGGTCTTAACATGCCCGCTTTATACCAACTCACTTCAAAACAAAACACAACTGACTCAGATATCCTTTGGCCCAATTTATCAACATGCCTTGACCAGAACTCGAACCTGGAATACTGTGGCCACAACGCAGTGTCTTAACCACTAGACCATCAAAGCTGTGGATATTATAGCTGAATAAAAATTCTTACATTTAATTTATAAAAATATTGAACCGTGTCAGTGTGAAAACACAAGCTTACCGCAACATTGCGTTATGCGTTAGCATTTATTATTCACGGGTTGGCTCTTTGGAGCCTTTGATATATTATTTACCTTTCAAGTTTCACGATCCTGCATGATTAACAGAAAGCCACTGAATATGGAAATGTGGAATCCAACATCTCAAATCTTAATATAATAAATATCCTTTGTGTCATGTTTGTTTGATTGTTATAAAAATTTCATGGATTTGGCAGAACATTGCGAATTCAAAGTAAATACCAGTTACTATTGTTAAATTTTGTGGTTCGGGTGACCACTTACATCAAGGGTTTAGCGACACAACTGTGTCAAACAAAAGTTGAAAAAAATTAATCCATCTTTCTTTATTTATCAAATGTGGAGTAACGCAGAAGAGAATAAATTCAACAAAAAAAATATGTTGACTGGTACTGAATTGCCCGCCTGCCGAGTATTGTGTGTTTATTGCCTTGATTGTGGGTTTTTTTCCGTTGTGGTAATTGCTAACCGGAAAGCTCCATCTCAGCTGAAGAGAGTTTATTAATTTACCACACATGAAGCAAAAATAAAATACAAGAATAAAAATTACTTATAAGAGGTAACGGCCGAGGAAGCCTAAACAAACATTGAATAAAAAGACATATTGAGAACGCTTTGACTGACTAGAGTATAATGTTTACCATGATCAAGTTAGAAAGCTGGTCACATAAGAAAAACGTCCTTTACAGAGCCAATAGGTTTTTTTTTCGAAGGCAACTGAATGCCTTTTTCTGTCATGATAATAAATGTAGCTAAAGCAAATGTGACCTCCATCAGAACAGCTTCCATTACTAATGTTTTGATATTTCGAAAGAGATGTTTACTTAATTTTGACTAAAATTACGCTACTCATCTGGGTATATAAAAACAGCTTTGTTTTCGATACAGCCATTTCTGTAAGCTGTTACTTTTTCTTTTGACTTGTGTTTAGTGTTAAACCGGATATCTATAAACAGATATCTACAGATATCTATAAGTATAAACCATCCACAGCTCTGTGACAATGTTTTGACGAATTTTATCATCAATAAGAGGACAGACGCATAAAAAACGGACGTCAATTTGTTAAATCGACATAACTGGCTAATATCTAAAGAAAACGATGCGCTTTGGGAATGCAGTTTCATCTCATAGCAGTTTGATTCCATCTGAGATCGTGTGTGAAAAAGTGAGGGGATTGCTTTGGCCGATTGCGAGAAGGAAAGACTTGATTGGTGTGCGTTCAGCTTCTCTTGTTGCCAATTTTGTATGTAATTTGGTCTACGCCTACAAATGTGATGATAATTTGGAAACAGCTTGACATTTTTTTTTATAAAATTTGACAATCTCGAGATTAATCATCAATTTATATGGCCTGCAAGTTTCAAGGACATTGTAAACAAGTAAGGCAATAAAATAGGGTCTCCAATGTACCAAATTTTTCCCGCAGACAAGCAAGCAAGCGTCCTCATTATTCACGGGTATTGCTTTCAAGTTCCATATGCACGTGCACAACTTTAGCGAAAAATTCATTTGCATCGAACGGAACGCTCGATTGCTTTCCGAAGAATTTTCCGAAATATGCTAATAACTGGCTTGAGAATTGTAACATTACGCACTCAATGTCACGCTATTACGCTGTAATGCAGCCATGCGGAGGGTGTCTATGTCCAGAAACAAAAAGGTATTATTCCACAGAATAACAGAGCAGGATAAAAGTCTAGATCCACGTAATAGCGTGACATCGAGTGCGTAATTATTGCAATTCTCAAGACAGCTATTAGCATGTTTCAAAAAATTCTTCGGAAAGCAATCGAGCGTTCTGTTCGATGCAAATGAGATTTGCATATGAAAATTGACAACAATAACCGTTAATAATGAGGACGCTCACTTGTAAACACAAAATATGCGGGAAAAAATTGGTTCATTGGAGGCCCTATTTTATTGCTTTACATGTCGAGCCACCTTAATACGGCTCGTTGATTGCGTTTAACGAAGTAAAGCGGTGGTATTGCTACAAATAAAAAAGAAATTCTCTGCTTTGGGTTATGCTTAGTCCATAGCAGGATCGATATGAGGAAATCGCGCGATCGCTGTGGGAATGTTTTACCTGAATTTTCTGAAATTTTCAATCAGACCGCTTATGGGCGTTAACCCTTTATTAACCCACAATAATGTTACAAACACTGATGTCACGATACATTCTAAAACATCAAAAAGCCAAACACATTAAAATGCTGTGTAGAGAAGGGAGGAAATGCGAGAGACAATCACCAAAGAACCATGAACTAAATAAACTTTATTTCTTTTTTTTTTAAATAAAATACAGTGACTGTCTACCCTTGACTTAACTTCACAATAAGCATCGGATTATCGAAGTACTTTACGCAGGAATAACAAAGCCCATTACGATTACTTTGCATACAAAGTTGATTTAATACCAGACGTTGCAATAAGACTAACATTTAAAATTAGACTTTGTATTAAACATCAAACATTGGAAGTAAATCCGCAACAATTCCAATACACTTTACTTCTATTTTAATATAACTGAGTGATATTCTACCTTTGACGTAACATCACAATAAGTATCGGATTATCTAAGTACTCAAGCAGGCATAAAATAAAGCCCATTGTGGTCACTTTGCATACAAAGTTGGTTTAATACCAGAACTTGCGACATTATTCATGTCTCGCTTTGATTGTCAATATTTACGTTGCATTCTAAAGGAATCGTTTCTTTACTGAGCTCCTACATCTTTTGCGTTTTGTTATCAGCTGATATTCCAAATCCTCTTAATATCTGCGCTCAGACCCTGTTCTTAAATAGAGTATAACACATCTTCAAAACTGGCCATTGATTTGGTCCAATAAAACACCCAAATCTTGTTACAGACTGTGATCTTGTCGATCGTTTAAATCTTGTTAATAATTGTGGTGTAACCTATCGATAGATAGAACGTCCAAATCTAGTTACTGATAGACTTGATAGACTGTCCAAATCTGGTTACTGATAGAGACTTGATAGACCGCCCAAATCTGGTTACTGATAGAGACTTCATAGATCGTCCAAATCTTGTAACTGATTGTGGTCTGATAGATCGCGCAAATCTTGTTACTGATTAAGACCTGATAGATCCTCCAAATGTGGTAACTGATTGAGGTCTAATAGATCGTCCAAATCCTGTTACTTACTGAGATCTAATAGATCTTCCAAATCTGGTAACTGATTGGGGTCTGATAGATCGTCCAAATCTTGTTACTGATTGAGGTTTGATAGATCGTCCGAATCTTGTTACTGATTGAGGTCTGATAGATCGTCCAAATCTTGTTACTGATTGAGGTTTGATAGATCGTCCGAATCTTGTTACTGATTGAGGTCTGATGGATCGTCCAAATCTGGTGACTGATTGAGGTCTGATAGATCGTCCAAATCTTGTTACTGATTGAGGTCTGATAGATCGTCCAAATCTGGTGACTGATTGAGGTCTGATAGATCGTCCAAATCTGGTGACTGATTGAGGTCTGATAGATCGTCCAAATCTTGTTACTGATTGAGGTCTGATAGTTCGTCCAAATCTTGTCACTGATTGGGGTCTGATAGATCGTCCAAATCTGGTGACTGATTGAGGTCTGATGGATCGTCCAAATCTGGTGACTGATTGAGGTCTGATAGATCGTCCAAATCTTGTTACTGATTGAGGTCTGATAGATCGTCCAAATCTGATGACTGATTGAGGTCTGATAGATCGTCCAAATCTGGTGACTGATTGAGGTCTGATAGATCGTCCAAATCTTGTTACTGATTGAGGTCTGACAGTTCGTCCAAATCTTGACACTGATTGGGGTCTGATAGATCGTCCAAATCTGGTGACTGATTGAGGTCTGATAAATCGTCCAAATCTAGTTACTGATTGGGGTCTGATAGATCGTCCAAATCTTGTGACTGATTGAGGACTGGAAGATGTTGTTTTCGTTTGGTCTGTTTCCTTCTTCAGTGTTATCCGTAAAAGATGGGATGCTTTAACGGTAGGTAATGACAGTTTACTCTCCACTTCATTAAAACCATGTGAAATGGCCAAGAGTTTCCACAGGAATACGAGTTGGCAGAAAGGGAGCGAAAACATTTGCATGGCTCAGAAAAATGCTGTTCGAAGTTAGGTGTCCTGTAGAAATGACTGTGAGATTGGTGGCTTTCGTTGAATTAACACCAGATCAGTCTCAGGTAATTGCTATTTTTCTTCTGTTCATTAGATTATTTATATGTTTCTAGCAAAGGAATTCAACTTTTTCGCTCGTCAGTAGAACGCGTGTTTTGACGTCATTCAGCCCGTACGTAAGCCACAGACGCAAAAATGTGTAATATGTGACGAAGATGAGACAAAAGAAAAGCCCTGCTTCAGTATCGACAGGAAAGCTCTATTTAGCATTATATATTTAGCATTATATATTTGGCGAGAACTTGTCCTCCTTCACCGATCATTCCTCGCGTTGTAATTTCATATTTTTTTGTCTGAATTCTGAGGCATTCATTTCATACCCAATGTAAAAACCGGTTGCTATTGTAACCTTCTGTGGTTCACTTGGCCCTTCTGTGGTTTACTGGCCCTTCTTATGACAAACAAAATTAGAAAATAAAATTACCGTCTTTCTTTATTTATCAAAAGTTGAACAGAACAGCATTGAATTGCCCGCCTGCCGAGTATTCTGATTCTGAGTGTTTATTGCTTTGAATGTGGCTTTTTCCCTTGTCGTTGTCACTGCCCGGAAATCTCGTTGTGAATTGAAGCGACTTAAGCTTTTATTTACCACACATAAAACAAAAATATAATACAGGAAGAAAAATAACATATAAGAGTAAGTGGCCAAGGAAGCCTAAACAAACACTCAATAAAACAGACATTTTGAGAACGCTTTGATAACGCGACTAACTTCCCTGAGTAATGTTTACCATGGTCAAGTCAGAAAGCAGATCACATAAGACAAACGTCCTGTACAAAACCAATTAGGTTTTTTGGGAACTGAACGTCTTTATCTGTCATAATAGTAAATTAACATTTTACCTCTACCAATACAAAACCCATTACTAGTGTTTTGATATTTCGAAATAGATTGTTTACTTTTGAGTGATGTTACCCATCTGGGTATATGCTTGATCCAGCCATTTCTGTAAGCTATATATAAGCTATTATTATGTCTTTGACTTGACAAACCGGATGTTATTGCAAATAGCTGTTAGTACAAACCCATCAGTACATAACCGTTCTTGCAAATATTTTTGCTTCTTAGATTATGTATTTGATAGTTTTGTCTGGTATTCAAAGCCAGAGCACCGTCGGTGCCAATCTATAATTTTCGCCAAGCAATTTACCCTTCAATACTTGAATATGGACGTGTAAATGTATACATAGCCTAGGAAAAACCTCGTATTGTAAGATTCAGGCTTGTTGATTGCGAAATAAAGTGGTAGTGGGCCAAGGTACAATGAAATCAAAAAACTATTTTATTATTTGCGCTGGGTCATGTTTAGGCCACTGCGAGATTGACATGAGGAAGTAGTGCGATCGCCGAGTGAATGTTGACCCAAGGTGTTTTATGTTAACAACATCAAGCTTTATTTGCAAGACTATAAATCGATTACAGTATTGCAAAAGCGTAAGATTATATAGAAAGTTAACAAATAAAACTAACAAAAGAACAAAAATAATCATAATAAACAGATTACAATGCATTAAATCTTACTAGACTGGACTGATAACAATTTTGTTTCGCGGATGAAAACAGGAAGGAATGAACTTCAACAGCTGCATGTTTATGAAATAATCCTTGGAGTTCATCAATTTTATAATCAATTCATTCAGTGACAATTGTTTGAAATTTTGCAATCGATTATATATTTTATGATAGAAATCATCTGTAATGATGAATAATTATTTTTTTTTATTTATTTTTTTTTGAGTAAACATTTTATTTCACAATACAAAGCTTACACTACTTACAAAACAATATACTTCTTACAGTCGGGTACTTACAATACGATACTTACGCTTATTACAACAACAATACTTACAATACTTACAGAACGATACTCACACTGAAACAATATTTTTTAACATACTTAAACCCTTATAGCTTGTATACCAAAAGAAGGAAAGTTTTAGCTATTGTTCCAAAAGAAGGAGGAAGGGCTCCCATTTTTTGTTGTGGAGAAAAAGGTTTTTGTTCCTTCTCGCAATAAAACGTTCGATTTGATACGTTCTCTTACATTTTTCTAAAAACAGACTAATGGAGAGGGGGGATTTATTAAGCTTAGCACGGTAGATAAAGTATTTACCCTCGAGAATGATGTAGTTAATAAGAACATTGTTGTTAATCGCACGGACAATTCCAAAGAAAATATCCTTTATGTCGAAAGGAGCGGAAATAAGCTTTTGCGATTTTAGGATGTTATTTACTTCATTCCAAAAAAGAGACACAATTCCACACCGGAAGAAGAAATGTTCTATCGTCTCTAACTCTAATTATGACAATAAAACAGAAAATGGATTTCATCTGCGATATTATTGAGACCACAGACAGAACAAAGTCTTTCATCTCTCGAGATTTCGTCATATCTACCAGTTTCAATCTTGAGTTTGTGGTTACTGATCCTTATTTTCACTAAAGTTTTTCTATTCGGATTATTTCTAGTGAGATCTAAATATATCGAGGGCTAGTAATTGGTTTCAAAAACGTATAAAATTTTAGTTTTCTGGAATGTTGTAAGCTATGTTTCCAATGTGCGATATATTTCTCGTTCATGAGATCTGTATGGTGCTTGATCGTAGCGTCATCAAGTGTATCAAGATTTAATTCAGAAAGATTATAATATTCGAGTATCTTCCTGAGATTAGAATAAAAGTTAGTTACCATTACAGTTGAGATCAATTGACATTAGTAACGACTGTTTAACAAAAGATTTTTGATCTTTACTTAAATTAGTTAAAGTGTTCACTTAATGCTTTCTTGAATAAAAATCTAGATGTGAAAGTTATAGCAAACCTTTTTCTTTGGGATTTATCTTTAACATCCAAGAACTACAGTATGAAGACAGCGTATTGAGACAATTTTGCAATCCTATTTTTGATCGCGATAAAATGATTAAATCATCTGCAAAGTAAGAGAGAGTTTAATTTAGTTCCATTTGGTAGAATAAAAGGTTCAGATAAAGTGTTTTCAAATTGGAATGGTAAGTCGTTGATATACAGATTAAATAGCAATGGGCTCAAAATGCAACCTTGGCGGACACCTCTTGCAAAAGATCGTGTTTGGCTATGTCCAATTTTTATGGAACAAGTAGACAGGCTTTTGATCAACTTATAAAAGTTTCCTCCGAAATTAATTTGGAACAACTTATATAGGAGACCATCGTGCCAGATGGAGTCAAAAGCTTTCCTAAAATCCACAAAGCAAGCGTACATCTTTTCATGATGGCTATGAACGTGGTCAGCTGTTCGGTTTTTAGGTTAAAAAAAATCATTTTGAGATTTATGCAGTTTATCGAGGGAGTTGACATGCTCGTGAATTCTTTGATTTAATTTTTCCCAGACAACTCGAAACACAAATCGACTAAATCGACGAAAAACTACTCGAAACAAAATCCCACGGTAATTTGAAGGATGACTTTTTCCGCCAGATTTATATATTGGTGTAATAAGACCGCCGCACCAAGTCTGAAGTGTCGTACCTAAATTAAGAATATTATTAAAAAGTTTTTTTTTTGATAGATGAGCATTAGTTCATTTAGACTAGCTTTAATCATTTCGTTTTTCACTTTGTCTGAAAAAGGATTTTTTTAATGTTTTTCAATTTTTTTTACTGCTGTACGTATTTTAGTTTCGGTAATGGAGTAGTCCAAGGGGCGTGACTGCATTTTGCCGTCTTCTTGATTGTGTAACTCATATAACTTTTCGCTGATCGAAGTTAAGGCTTCATTGGAATGAAGCGCTTGGAAATAATGCAGCCAATTTTTCAATTTTGATTTTAAACAATCCTAAAAGAGTTTCTTATCCGCGGAACTGACTACAGTATCTTCTATCTCTTATGGTTCAACAGGGACTTGTATTGCTTTAAGACAGCATGATTTACTTCGCGTAGAGCGGTATTCAAGGGATCTCTGTTGTTTTGGTTTGCTAAATTCCCCAATTCGTGTTTTTTAAAGCGGCATTCAGCATCAAACCATTTTTTGTTTGTAGATGCTTTAGCACGAAAATGCTTTTTAATGGTCTTAATCCTTAAACAGCGTTTTGCAGTTGCGATAAGAATGCTTTCTACCTTTTCCAGCGAGGAGTTGATATTCCCGGTTGGTGAGGAATCATTGTATTTTATGTATTGTGTTGAAAACAATAGATAGGTCTTAACATGCCCGCTTTATACCAACTCACTTCAAAACAAAACACAACTTACTCAGATATCCTTTACAGGACTCGAACCTGGAATACTGTGGCCACAACGCAGTGTCTTAACCACTAGACCATCAAAGCTGTGGATATTATAGCTGAATAAAAATTGTTACATTTAATTTATAAAAATATTGAACCGTGTCAGTGTGAAAACATAAGCTTACCGCAATATTGCGTTACGCGTTAGCATTTCTTATTCACGGGTTGGCTCTTTGGAGCCTTTGATATATTATTTGCCTTTCAAGTTTCACGATCCTGCATGATTAACAGAAAGCCACTGAATATGGAAATGTGGAATCCAACATCTCAAATCTTAATATAATAAATATCCTTTGTGTCATGTTTGTTTGATTGTTATAAAAATTTCATGGATTTGGCAGAACATTGCGAATTCAAAGTAAATACCAGTTACTATTGTTAAATTTTGTGGTTCGGGTGACCACTTACATCAAGGGTTTAGCGACACAACTGTGTCAAACAAAAGTTGAAAAAAATTAATCCATCTTTCTTTATTTATCAAATGTGGAGTAACGCAGAAGAGAATAAATTCAACAAAAAAAATATGTTGACTGGTAGTGAATTGCCCGCCTGCCGAGTATTGTGTTTATTGCCTTGATTGTAGGTTTTTTTCCGTTGTGGTAATTGCTAACCGGAAAGCTCCATCTCAGTTGAAGAGAGTTTATTAATTTACCACACATGAAGCAAAAATAAAATACAAGAATAAAAATTACTTATAAGAGGTAACGGCCGAGGAAGCCTAAACAAACATTGAATAAAAAGACATATTGAGAACGCTTTGACTGACTAGAGTATAATGTTTACCATGATCAAGTTAGAAAGCTGGTCACATAAGAAAAACGTCCTTTACAGAGCCAATAGGTTTTTTTTTCGAAGGCAACTGAATGCCTTTTTCTGTCATGATAATAAATGTAGCTAAAGCAAATGTGACCTCCATCAGAACAGCTTCCATTACTAATGTTTTGATATTTCGAAAGAGATGTTTACTTAATTTTGACTAAAAATACGCTACTCATCTGGGTATATAAAAACAGCTTTGTTTTCGATACAGCCATTTCTGTAAGCTGTTACTTTTTCTTTTGACTTGTGTTTAGTGTTAAACCGGATATCTATAAACAGATATCTACAGATATCTATAAGTATAAACCATCCACAGCACTTTGACAATGTTTTGACGAATTTTATCATCAATAAGAGGACAGACGCATAAAAAACGGACGTCAATTTGTTAAATCGACATAACTGGCTAATATCTAAAGAAAACGATGCGCTTTGGGAATGCAGTTTCATCTCATAGCAGTTTGATTCCATCTGAGATCGTGTGTGAAAAAGTGAGGGGGATTGCTTTGGCCGATTGCGAGAAGGAAAGACTTGATTGGTGTGCGTTCAGCTTCTCTTGTTGCCAATTTTGTATGTAATTTGGTCTACGCCTACAAATGTGATGATAATTTGGAAACAGCTTGACATTTTTTTTTATAAAATTTGACAATCTCGAGATTAATCATCAATTTATATGGCCTGCAAGTTTCAAGGACATTGTAAACAAGTAAGGCAATAAAATAGGGTCTCCAATGTACCAAAATTTTCCCGCAGACAAGCAAGCAAGCGTCCTCATTATTCACGGGTATTGCTTTCAAGTTCCATATGCACGTGCACAACTTTAGCGAAAAATTCATTTGCATCGAACGGAACGCTCGATTGCTTTCCGAAGAATTTTCCGAAATATGCTAATAACTGGCTTGAGAATTGTAACATTACGCACTCAATGTCACGCTATTACGCTGTAATGCAGCCATGCGGAGGGTGTCTATGTCCAGAAACAAAAAGGTATTATTCCACAGAATAACAGAGCAGGATAAAAGTCTAGATCCACGTAATAGCGTGACATCGAGTGCGTAATTATTGCAATTCTCAAGACAGCTATTAGCATGTTTCAAAAAATTCTTCGGAAAGCAATCGAGCGTTCTGTTCGATGCAAATGAGATTTGCATATGAAAATTGACAACAATAACCGTTAAAAATGAGGACGCTCACTTGTAAACACAAAATATGCGGGAAAAAATTGGTTCATTGGAGGCCCTATTTTATTGCTTTACATGTCGAGCCACCTTAATACGGCTCGTTGATTGCGTTTAACGAAGTAAAGCGGTGGTGTTGCTACAAATAAAAAAGAAATTCTCTGCTTTGGGTTATGCTTAGTCCATAGCAGGATCGATATGAGGAAATCGCGCGATCGCTGTGGGAATGTTTTACCTGAATTTTCTGAAATTTTCAATCAGACCGCTTATGGGCGTTAACCCTTTATTAACCCACAATAATGTTACAAACACTGATGTCACGATACATTCTACAACATCAAAAAGCCAAACATATTAAAATGCTGTGTAGAGAAGGGAGGAAATGCGAGAGACAATCACCAAAGAACAATGAACTAAAATAAACTTTATTTCTTTTTTTTTTTAATAAAATACAGTGACTGTCTACCCTTGACTTAACTTCACAATAAGCATCGGATTATCGAAGTACTTTACGCAGGAATAACAAAGCCCATTACGATTACTTTGCATACAAAGTTGATTTAATACCAGACGTTGCAATAAGACTAACATTTAAAATTAGACTTTGTATTAAACATCAAACATTGGAAGTAAATCCGCAACAATTCCAATACACTTTACTTCTATTTTAATATAACTGAGTGATTTTCTACCTTTGACGTAACTTCACAATAAGTATCGGATTATCTAAGTACTCAAGCAGGCATAAAATAAAGCCCATTGTGGTCACTTTGCGTACAAAGTTGGTTTAATACCAGAACTTGCAACATTATTCATGTCTCGCTTTGATTGTCAATATTTACGTTGCATTCTAAAGGAATCGTTTCTTTACTGAGCTCCTACATCTTTTGCTTTTTGTTGTCAGCTGATATTCCAAATCCTCTTAATATCTGCGCTTAGATCCTGTTCTTAAATAGAGTATAACACATCTTCAAAACTGGCCATTGATTTGGTCCAATAAAACACCCAAATCTTGTTACAGACTGTGATCTTGTCGATCGTTTAAATCTTGTTAATAATTGTGGTGTAACCTATCGATAGATAGAACGTCCAAATCTAGTTACTGATAGACTTGATTGACTGTCCAAATCTGGTTACTGATAGAAACTTGATAGACCGCCCAAATCTAGTTACTGATAGAGACTTCATAGATCGTCCAAATCTTGTAACTGATTGTGGTCTGATAGATCGTCCAAATCTGGTGACTGATTGAGGTCTGATAGATCGTCCAAATCTTGTTACTGATTAAGGCCTGATAGATCCTCTAAATGTGGTAACTGATTGAGGTCTAATAGATCGTCCAAATCCTCTTACTTACTGAGATCTAATAGATCGTCCAAATCTGGTAACTGATTGGGGTCTGATAGATCGTCCGAATCTTGTTACTGATTGAGGTCTGATAGATCGTCCAAATCTAGTGACTGATTGAGGTCTGATGGATCGTCCAAATCTGGTGACTGATTGAGGTCTGATAGATCGTCCAAATCGTGTTACTGATTGAGGTCTGATAGATCGTCCAAATCGTGTTACTGATTGAGGTCTGATAGATCGTCCAAATCTTGTTACTGATTGAGGTCTGATAGATCGTCCAAATCTGGTGACTGATTGAGGTCTGATAGATCGTCCAAATCTGGTGACTGATTGAGGTCTGATAGATCGTCCAAATCTTGTTACTGATTGAGGTCTGATAGGCCGTCCAAATCTGGTGACTGATTGAGGTCTGATAGATCGTCCAAATCGTGTTACTGATTGAGGTCTGATAGATCGTCCAAATCTGGTGACTGATTGAGGTCTGATAAATCGTCCAAATCTAGTTACTGATTGGGGTCTGATGGATCGTCCAAATCTTGTGACTGATTGAGGACTGGAAGATCTTGTTTTCGTTTGGTCTGTTTCCTTCTTCAGTGTTATCCGTAAAAGATGGGATGCTTTAACGGTAGGTAATGACAGTTTACTCTCCACTTCATTAAAACCATGTGAAATGGCCAAGAGTTTCCTCAGGAATACGAGTTGACAGAAAGGAAGCGAAAACATTTGCATGGCTCAGAAAAATGCTGTTTGAAGTTAGGTGTCCTGTAGAAATGACTGTGAGATTGGTGGATTTCGTTGAATTAACACCAGATCAGTCTCAGGTAATTGCTATTTTTCTTCTGTTCATAAGATTATTTATATGTTTCTAGCAAAGGAATTCAACTTTTTCGCTCGTCAGTAGAACGCGTGTTTTGACGTCATTCAGCCCGTACGTAAGCCACAGACTCAAAAAGTGTAATATGTGACGAAGATGAGACAAAAGAAAAGCCCTGCTTCAGTATCGATAGGAAAGCTCTATTTAGCATTTTATTTATATATTTGGCGAGAACTTGTCCTCCTTCACCGATCATTCCTCGCGCTGTAATTTCACATTTTTTTGTCTGAATTCTGAGACATTCATTTCATACCCAATGTAAAAACCGGTTGCTATTGTAACATTCTGTGGTTCACTTGGCCCTTCTGTGGTTTACTGGCCCTTCTATGACAAACAAAATTAGAAAATAAAATTACCGTCTTTCTTTATTTATCAAAAGTTCAACAGAACAGCATTGAATTGCCCGCCTGCCGAGTATTCTGATTCTGAGTGTTTATTGCTTTGAATGTGGCTTTTTCCCTTGTCGTTGTCACTGCCCGGAAATCTCGTTGTGAATTGAAGCGACTTAAGCTTTTATTTACCACACATAAAACAAAAATATAATACAGGAAGAAAAATTACATATAAGAGTAAGTGGCCAAGGAAGCCTAAACAAACACTCAATAAAACAGACATTTTGAGAACGCTTTGATAAGGCGACTAACTTGCCTGAGTAATGTTTACCATGGTCAAGTCAGAAAGCAGATCACATAAGACAAACGTCCTGTACAAAACCAATTAGGTTTTTTGGGAACTGAACGTCTTTATCTGTCATAATAGTAAATTAACATTTTACCTCTACCAATACAAAACCCATTACTAGTGTTTTGATATTTCGAAATAGATTGTTTACTTTTGAGTGATGTTACCCATCTGGGTATATGCTTGATCCAGCCATTTCTGTAAGCTATATATAAGCTATTATTATGTCTTTGACTTGACAAACCGGATGTTATTGCAAATAGCTGTTAGTACAAACCCATCAGTACATAACCGTTCTTGCAAATATGTTTGCTTCTTAGATTATGTATTTGATAGTTTTGTCTCGTATTCAAAGCCAGAGCACCGTCGGTGCCAATCTATAATTTTCGCCAAGCAATTTAGCCTTCAATACTTGAATATGGACGTGTAAATGCATACATAGCCTAGGAAAAACCTCGTATTGTAAGATTCAGGCTTGTTGATTGCGAAATAAAGTGGTAGTGGGCCAAGGTACATGACATGAGGAAGTAGTGCGATCGCCGAGTGAATGTTGACCCAAGGTGTTTTATGTTAACAACATCAAGCTTTATTTGCAAGACTATAAATCGATTACAGTATTGCAAAAGCGTATTAAAGATTATATAGAACGTTAACAAATAAAACTAACAAAAGAACAAAAATAATCATAATAAACAGATTACAATGCATTAAATCTTACTAGACTGAACTGATAACAATTTTGTTTCGCGGATGAAAACAGAAAGGAATGAACTTCAACAGCTGCATGTTTATGAAATAATCCTTGGAGTTCATCAATTTTATAATCAATTCATTCAGTGACAATTGTTTGAAATTTTGCAATCGATTATATATTTTATGATAAAAATCATCTGTAATGATGAATAATTATTATTTTTTATTTATTTATTTTTTGAGTAAACATTTTATTTCACAATACAAAGCTTACACTACTTACAAAACAATATACTTCTTACAGTCGGGTACTTACAATACGATACTTACGCTTATTACAACAACAATACTTACAATACTTACAGAACGATACTCACACTGAAACAATATTTTTTAACATACTTAAAACCTTATAGCATGATACCAAAAGAAGGAAAGTTTGTTCCAAAAGAGGGAGGAAGGGCTCCCATTTTTTGTTGTGGAGAAAAAGGTTTTTGTTCCTTCTCGCAACAAAACGTTCGATTTGATACGTTCTCTTACATTTTTCTAAAAACAGACTAATGGAGAGGGGGGATTTATTAAGCTTAGCACGGTAGATAAAGTATTTACCCTCGAGAATGATGTAGTTAATAAGAACATTGTTGTTAATCGCACGGACAATTCCAAAGAAAATATCCTTTATGTCGAAAGGAGCGGAAATAAGCTTTTGCGATTTTAGGATGTTATTTACTTCATTCCAAAAAAGAGACACAATTCCACACCGGAAGAAGAAATGTTCTATCGTCTCTAACTCTAATTATGACAATAAAACAGAAAATGGATTTCATCTGCGATATTATTGAGACCACAGACAGAACAAAGTCTTTCATCTCTCGAGATTTCGTCATATCTACCAGTTTCAATCTTGAGTTTGTGGTTACTGATCTTTAGTTTCACTAAAGTTTTTCTATTCGGATTATTTCTAGTGAGATCTAAATATATCGAGGGCTTGTAATTGTTTTCAAAAACGTATAAAATTTTAGTTTTCTGGAATGTTGTATGCTATGTTTCCAATGTGCGATATATTTCTCGTTCATGAGATCTGTATGGTGCTTGATCTTAGCGTCATCAAGTGTATCAGGATTTAATTCAGAAAGATTATAATATTCGAGTATCTTCCTGAGATTAGAATAAAAGTTAGTTACCATTACAGTTGAGATCAATTGACATTAGTAACGACTGTTTAACAAAAGATTTTTGATCTTTACTTAAATTAGTTAAAGTGTTCACTTAATGCTTTCTTGAATAAAAATCTAGATGTGAAAGTTATAGCAAACCTTTTTCTTTGGGATTTATCTTTAACATCCAAGAACTACAGTATGAAGACAGCGTATTGAGACAATTTTGCAATCCTATTTTTGATCGCGATAAAATGATTAAATCATCTGCAAAGTAAGAGAGAGTTTAATTTAGTTCCATTTGGTAGAACAAAAGGTTCAGATAAAGTGTTTTCAAATTGGAATGGTAAGTCGTTGATATACAGATCAATTAGCAATGGGCTCAAAATGCAACCTTGGCGTACACCTCTTGCATATTGAAAAGATCGTGTTTGGCTATGTCCAATTTTTATGGAACAAGTAGACAGGCTTTTGATCAACTTATAAAAGTTTCCTCCGAAATTGATTTGGAACAACTTATATAGGAGACCATCGTGCCAGATGGAGTCAAAAGCTTTCCTAAAATCCACAAAGCAAGCGTACATCTTTTCATGATGGCTATGAACGTGGTCAGCTGTTCGGTTTTTAGGTTAAAAAAAATCATTTTGAGATTTATGCAGTTTATCGAGGGAGTTGACATGCTCGAGAATTCTTTGATTTAATTTTTCCCAGACAACTCGAAACACAAATCGACTAAATCGACGAAAAACTACTCGAAACAAAATCCCACGGTAATTTGTATATATATAATTTATATATTGGTGTAATAAGACCGCCGCACCAAGTCTGAAGTGTCGTACCTAAATTAAGAATATTGTTAAAAAGTTTTTTTTTTGATAGATGAGCATTAGTTCATTTAGACTAGCTTTAATCATTTCGTTTTTCACTTTGTCTGAAAAAGGAGATTTATTGTTTTTCATGTTTTTTTACTGCTGTACGTATTTTAGTTTCGGTAATGGAGTAGTCCAAGGGGCGTGATTGCATTTTGCCGTCTTCTTGATTGTGTAACTCATATAACTTTTCGCTGATCGAAGTTAAGGCTACATTGGAATGAAGCGCTTGGAAATAATGCAGCCAATTTTCCAATTTTGATTTTAAACAATTCTAAAAGAGTTTCTTATCCGCGGAATTGACTACAGTATCTTCTATCTCTTATAGTTCAACAGGGACTTGTATTGCTTTAAGACAGCATGATTCACTTCGCGTAGAGCGGTATTCAAGGGATCTCTGTTGTTTTGGTTTGCTAAATTCCCCAATTCGTGTCTTTTAAAGCGGCATTCAGCATCAAACCATTTTTTGTTTGTAGATGCTTTAGCACGAAAATGCTTTTTAATGGTCTTAATCCTTAAACAGCGTTTTGCAGTTGCGATAAGAATGCTTTCTACCTTTTCCAGCGAGGAGTTGATATTCCCGGTTGGTGAGGAATCATTGTATTTTATGTATTGTGTTGAAAACAATAGATAGGTCTTAACATGCCCGCTTTATACCAACTCACTTCAAAACAAAACACAACTGACTCAGATATCCTTTGGCCCAATTTATCAACATGCCTTGACCAGGACTCGAACCTGGAATACTGTGGCCACAACGCAGTGTCTTAACCACTAGACCATCAAAGCTGTGGATATTATAGCTGAATAAAAATTGTTACATTTAATTTATAAAAATATTGAACCGTGTCAGTGTGAAAACATAAGCTTAACGCAACATTGCGTTATGCGTTAGCATTTATTATTCACGGGTTGGCTCTTTGGAGCCTTTGATATATTATTTACCTTTCAAGTTTCACGATCCTGCATGATTTAACAGAAAGCCACTGAATATGGAAATGTGGAATCCAACATCTCAAATCTTAATATAATAAATATCCTTTGTGTCATGTTTGTTTGATTGTTATAAAAATTTCATGGATTTGGCAGAACATTGCGAATTCAAAGTAAATACCAGTTACTATTGTTAAATTTTGTGGTTCGGGTGACCACTTACATCAAGGGTTTAGCGACACAACTGTGTCCAACAAAAGTTGAAAAAAAAAATCCATCTATCTTTATTTATCAAATGTCGAATAAGAGAATAAATTCAACAAAAAAATCATGTTGACTAGTAGTGAATTGCCCGCCTGCCGAGTATTGAGTGTTTATAGCCTTGATTGTGGGGTTTTTCCGTTGTAGTAATCGCTAACCGGAAAGCTCCATCTCAACTGAAGAGAGTTTATTAATTTACCACACATGAAGCAAAAATAAAATACAAGAATAAAAATTACTTATAAGAGGTTACGGCCGAGGAAGCCTAAACAAACATTCAATAAAAAGACATATTGAGAACGTTTTGACTGACTAGAGTATAATGTTTACCATGATCAAGTTAGAAAGCTGGTCACATAAGAAAAACGTCCTTTACAGAGCCAATAGGTTTTTTTTCGGAGGCAACTGAATGCCTTTTCTGTCATGATAATAAATGTAGCTAAAGCAAATGTGACCTCCATCAGAACAGCTTCCATTACTAATGTTTTGATATTTCGAAAGAGATGTTTACTTAATTTTGACTAAAATTACGCTACTCATCTGGGTATATAAAAACAGCTTTGTTTTCGATACAGCCATTTATGAAAGCTGTTACTTTTTCTTTTGACTTGTGTTTAGTGTTAAACCGGATATCTATAAACAGATGTCTATAAGTATAAACATAAGTGTTATTGTAAATATTTTTACTTTTTAGATTATATTTGTTTTATAGTTTTATCTGCTATTCGAAGCCAAACCACCGTGCCAATCCATAGTTTTGGCCAAACAATTTACCCTTCAAGACCTGAATATGGAATAGTTTGCTGTGGATCCACTCGCCTGCAGCTCGTGGACTCCACAGCACTTTGACAATGTTTTGACGAATTTTATCATCAGTAAGAGGACAGACGCATAAAAAACGGACGTCAATTTGTTAAATCGACATAACTGGCTAAGATCTAAAGAAAACGATGCGCTTTGGAAATGCAGTTTCATCTCATAGCAGTTTGATTCCATCTGAGATCGTGTGTGAAAAAGTGAGGGGGATTGCTTTGGTCGATTGCAAGAAGGAAACTCAAGCATGTTAAGGCATGGTTCAGATCCTAATTTGCATAAAATCTGAAAACGATCGTAAGTTTGAGGTGATTTACCTAAACAGGCTCAAACTTAGCAGCAGCATAAAACTTGATAACCTTAAACCACTGTTTACTTTAAATGTCGAATATTTGCATCACGTGACCTGTTATCATTGTTTTATTGCACAAAAAGAAAATTGAAAATGGGGTGCCGAGATGGCATATGATGGATATAAATTGGACCGTTAATGTGTTTGTATGGTTCTCCCTTATATGTATCTGGTCGGAATGCTTGACTATGATTTACAGTTAAAGGGTTATTTCGTAAAAGAGGTCACGTGACATATTTTGACTCTTGATATCTTGTTAATAAAATAAAAAAGTTGTCCATTCCGGGCACGGATAGTCTTTATGCATAAAGGCAAAAAAATGCGTATGATTTTCTCTTAGCCAAAGTTAACCATCCTTACCCCATTTGAAGTTTCCTTTCTGTCCAAATTATGACGTCATAAGACACGTGACCACAATAATTAAACCTTAAGGAATTTAAGGACGCTAAATCCAGTTTGATGTATACTTTTTGTGATTGTTAGGGCTAAAAAAGCATTACTTACAAAAGGAAAATGAATTTACTTCGCGGGGGGTCTACACAAGGGACGAACCATGCCTTAACATGCTTGAGAAGACTTGATTGGTGTGCGTTCAGCTTCTCTTGTTGCCAATTTTGTATGTTATTTGGTCTACGCCTACAAATGTGATGATAATTTGGAAACAGCTTGATAATCTTTTTAATAAAATTTGACAATCTCGAGATTAATCATCAATTTATATGGCCTGCAAGTTTCAAGGACATTGTAAACATGTAAGGCAATAAAATAGGGCCTCCAATGCACCAAATGTTTCCCGCAGACAAGTGAGCGTCCTCATTATTCACGGGTATTGTTTTCAAGTTCCATATGCACGTGCACAACTTTAGCGAAAAATTCATTTGCATCGAACAGAAACGCTCGATTGCTTTCCGAAGAATTTTCCGAAATATGCTAATAACTGGCTTGAGAATTGTAACATTACGCACTCAATGTCACGCTATTACGCTGTAATGCAGCCATGCTGAGGGTCTCTTATGTCCAGAAACAAAAAGGTATTATTCCACAGAACAACAGAGCAGGATAAAAGTCTAGATCCACGTAATAGCGTGACATCGAGTGCGTAATTATTGCAATTCTCAAGACAGCTATTGGCATGTTTCAAAAACTTCTTCGGAAAGCAACCGAGCGTTCTGTTCGATGCAAATGAGATTTGCATATGAAAATTCATAACAATAACCGTTAATAATGAGGACGCTCACTTGTAAACACAAAATATGCGGGAAAAAATTGGTTCATTGGAGGCCCTATTTTATTGCCTTACATGTCGAGCCACCTTAATACGGCTCGTTGATTGCGTTTAACGAAGTAAAGCGGTGGTGTTGCTACAAATAAAAAAGAAATTCTCTGCTTTGGGTTATGCTTAGTCCATAGCAGGATCGATATGAGGAAATCGCGCGATCGCTGTGGGAATGTTTTACCTGAATTTTCTGAAATTTTCAATCAGACCGCTTATGGGCGTTAACCCTTTATTAACCCACAATAATGTTACAAACACTGATGTCAAGATACATTCTACAACATCAAAAAGCCAAACACATTAAAATGCTGTGTAGAGACGGGAGGAAATGCGAGAGACGATCACCAAAGAACCATGAACTAAATTAAACTATTTCTTTTTTTTTTAATAAAATACAGTGACTGTCTACCCTTGACTTAACTTCACAATAAGCATCGGATTATCGAAGTACTTTACGCAGGAATAACATAAAGTCAAATACGATTACTTTGCATAAAAAGTTGATTTAATACCAGACGTTGCAATAAGACTAACATTTAAAATTAGACTTTGTATTAAACATCAAACATTGGAAGTAAATCCGCAACAGTTCCAATACACTTTACTTCTAGTTTAATATAACTGAGTGATTTTCTACCTTTGACGTAACTTCACAATAAGTATCGGATTATCTAAGTACTCAAGCAGGCATAAAATAAAGCCCATTGTGGTCACTTTGCATACAAAGTTGGTTTAATACCAGAACTTGCAACATTATTCATGTCTCGCTTTGATTGTCAATATTTACGTTGCATTCTAAAGGAATCGTTTCTTTACTGAGCTCCTACATGTTTTGCTTTTTGTTATCAGCTGATATTCCAAATCCTCTTAATATCTGCGCTCAGATCCTGTTCTTAAATAGAGTATAACACATCTTCAAAACTGGCCATTGATTTGGTCCAATAAAACACCCAAATCTTGTTACAGACTGTGATCTTGTCGATCGTTTAAATCTTGTTAATAATTGTGGTGTAACCTATCGATAGATAGAACGTCCAAATCTAGTTACTGATAGACTTGATTGACTGTCCAAATCTGGTTACTGATAGAAACTTGATAGACCGCCCAAATCTAGTTACTGATAGAGACTTCATAGATCGTCCAAATCTTGTAACTGATTGTGGTCTGATAGATCGTCCAAATCTTGTTACTGATTAAGGCCTGATAGATCCTCCAAATGTGGTAACTGATTGAGGTCTAATAGATCGTCCAAATCCTGTTACTTACTGAGATCTAATAGATCGTCCAAATCTGGTAACTGATTGGGGTCTGATAGATCGTCCAAATCTTGTTACTGATTGAGGTTTGATAGATCGTCCGAATCTTGTTACTGATTGAGGTCTGATAGATCGTCCAAATCTTGTTACTGATTGAGGTGTGATAGATCGTCCGAATCTTGTTACTGATTGAGGTCTGATAGATCGTCCGAATCTTGTTACTGATTGAGGTCTGATAGATCGTCCAAACCTGGTGACTGATTGAGGTCTGATGGATCGTCCAAACCTGGTGACTGATTGAGGTCTGATGGATCGTCCAAATCTTGTTACTGATTGAGGTCTGATAGATCGTCCAAATCTGGTGACTGATTGAGGTCTGATGGATCGTCCAAATCTGGTGACTGATTGAGGTCTGATAGATCGTCCAAATCTTGTTACTGATTGAGGTCTGATAGATCGTCCAAATCTTGTTACTGATTGAGGTCTGATAGATCGTCCAAATCTGATGACTGATTGAGGTCTGATAGATCGTCCAAATCTGGTGACTGATTGAGGTCTGATAGATCGTCCAAATCTTGTTACTGATTGAGGTCTGATAGTTCGTCCAAATCTTGTCACTGATTGGGGTCTGATAGATCGTCCAAATCTGGTGACTGATTGAGGTTTGATAAATCGTCCAAATCTAGTTACTGATTGGGGTCTGATAGATCGTCCAAATCTTGTGACTGATTGAGGACTGGAAGATCTTGTTTTCGTTTGGTCTGTTTCCTTCTTCAGTGTTATCCGTAAAAGATGGGATGCTTTAACGGTAGGTAATGACAGTTTACTCTCCACTTCATTAAAACCATGTGAAATGGCCAAGAGTTTCCACAGGAATACGAGTTGACAGAAAGGAAGCGAAAACATTTGCATGGCTCAGAAAAATGCTGTTCGAAGTTAGGTGTCCTGTAGAAATGACTGTGAGATTGGTGGCTTTCGTTGAATTAACACCAGATCAGTCTCAGGTAATTGCTATTTTTCTTCTGTTCATAAGATTATTTATATGTTTCTAGCAAAGGAATTCAACTTTTTCGCTCGTCAGTAGAACGCGTGTTTTGACGTCATTCAGCCCGTACGTAAGCCACAGACGCAAAAAGTGTAATATGTGACGAAGATGAGACAAAAGAAAAGCCCTGCTTCAGTATGGACAGGAAAGCTCTATTTAGCATTATATATTTGGCGAGAACTTGTCCTCCTTCACCGATCATTCCTCGCGCTGTAATTTCACATTTTTTTGTCTGAATTCTGAGGCATTCATTTCATACCCAATGTAAAAACCGGTTGCTATTGTAACCTTCTGTGGTTCACTTGGTCCCTTCTGTGGTTTACTGGCCCTCCTACGACAAACAAAATTAGAAAATAAAATTTTCGTCTTTCTTTATTTATCAAAAGTTCAACAGAACAGCATTGAATTGCCCGCCTGCCGAGTATTCTGATTCTGAGTGTTTATTGCTTTGAATGTGGCTTTTTCCCTTGTCGTTGTCACTGCCCGGAAATCTCGTTGTGAATTGAAGCGACTTAAGCTTTTATTTACCACACATAAAACAAAAATATAATACAGGAAGAAAAATTACATATAAGAGTAAGTGGCCAAGGAAGCCTAAAGAAACACTCAATAAAACAGACATTTTGAGAACGCTTTGATAACGCGACTAATGTTTACCATGGTCAAGTCAGAAAGCAGATCACATAAGACAAACGTCCTGTACAAAACCAATTAGGTTTTTTGGGAACTGAACGTCTTTATCTGTCATAACAGTAAATTAACATTTTACCTCTACCAATACAAAACCCATTACTAGTGTTTTGATATTTCGAAATAGATTGTTTACTTTTGAGTGATGTTACCCATCTGGGTATATGCTTGATCCAGCCATTTCTGTAAGCTATATATAAGCTATTATTATGTCTTTGACTTGACAAACCGGATGTTATTGCAAATAGCTGTTAGTACAAACCCATCAGTACATAACCGTTCTTGCAAATATTTTTGCTTCTTAGATTATGTATTTGATAGTTTTGTCTGGTATTCAAAGCCAGACGCACCGTCGGTGCCAATCTATAATTTTCGCCAAGCAATTTACCCTTCAATACTTGAATATGGACGTGTAAATGTATACATAGCCTAGGAAAAACCTCGTATTGTAAGATTCAGGCTTGTTGATTGCGAAATAAAGTGGTAGTGGGCCAAGGTACAATGAAATCAAAAAACTATTTTATTATTTGCGCTGGGTCATGTTTAGGCCACTGCGAGATTGACATGAGGAAGTAGTGCGATCGCCGAGTGAATGTTGACCCAAGGTGTTTTATGTTAACAACATCAAGCTTTATTTGCAAGACTATAAATCGATTACAGTATTGCAAAAGCGTATTAAAGATTATATAGAACGTTAACAACTAAAACTAACAAACGAACAAAAATAATCATAATAAACAGATTACAATGCATTAAATCCTTCTAGACTGGACTGATAACAATTTTGTTTCGCGGATGAAAACAGGAAGGAATGAACTTTAACAGCTGCATGTTTATAAAATAATCCTTGGAGTTCATCAATTATATATTCAATTCATTCAGTGACAATTGTTTGAAGTTCTGCAATCGATTATATATTTTATGATAGAAATCATCTGTAATGATGAATAATTATGACAATAAAACAGAAAATGGATTTCATCTTCGATATTATTGGGATCACAGACAGAACAAAGTCTTTCATCTCTCGAGATTTCGTCATATCTACCAGTTTCAATCTTAAGTTTGTGGTTACTGATCCTTATTTTTACTAAAGTTTTTCTATTCGGATTATTTCTAGTGAGATCTAGATATATCGAGGGCTTGTAATTGTTTTCAAAAACGTATAAAATTTTAGTTTTCTGGAATGTTGTAAGCTATGTTTCCAATGTGCGATATATTTCTTGTTCATGAGATCTGTATTGTGCTTGATCTTAGCGTCATCAAGTGTATCAGGATTTAATTCAGAAAGATTATAATATTCGAGTATCTTCCTGAGATTAGAATAAAAGTTAGTTACCATTACAGTTGAGATCAATTGACATTAGTAACGACTGTTTAACAAAAGATTTTTGATCTTTACTTAAATTAGTTAAAGTGTTCACTTAATGCTTTCTTGAATAAAAATCTAGATGTGAAAGTTATAGCAAACCTTTTTCTTTGGGATTTATATCTTTAACATCCAAGAACTACAGTATGAAGACAGCGTATTGAGACAATTTTGCAATCCTATTTTTGATCGCGATAAAATGATTAAATTATCTGCAAAGTAAGAGAGAGTTTAATTTAGTTCCATTTGGTAGAACAAAAGGTTCAGATAAAGTGTTTTCAAATTGGAATGGTAAGTCGTTGATATACAGATCAATTAGCAATGGGCTCAAAATGCAACCTTGGCGGACACCTCTTGCAAAAGATCGTGTTTGGCTATGTCCAATTTTTATGGAACAAGTAGACAGGCTTTTGATCAACTTATAAAAGTTTCCTCCGAAATTAATTTGGAACAACTTATATAGGAGACCATCGTGCCAGATGGAGTCAAAAGCTTTCCTAAAATCCACAAAGCAAGCGTACATCTTTTCATGATGGCCATGAACGTGGTCAGCTGTTCGGTTTTTAGGTTAAAAAAAATCATTTTGAGATTTATGCAGTTTATCGAGGGAGTTGACATGCTCGAGAATTCTTTGATTTAATTTTTCCCAGACAACTCGAAACACCAATCGACTAAATCGACGAAAAACTACTCGAAACAAAATCCCACGGTAATTTGAAGGATGACTTCTTCCGCCAGATTTATATATTGGTGTAATAAGACCGCCGCACCAAGTCTGAAGTGTCGTACCTAAATTAAGAATATTGTTAAAAAGTATTTTTTTTGATAGATGAGCATTAGTTCATTTAGACTAGCTTTAATCATTTCGTTTTTCACTTTGTCTGAAAAAGGAGATTTATTGTTTTTCATGTTTTTTTACTGCTGTACGTATTTTAGTTTTCGGTAATGGAGTAGTCCAAGGGGCGTGATTGCATTTTGCCGTCTTCTTGATTGTGTAACTCATATAACTTTTCGCTGATCGAAGTTAAGGCTACATTGGAATGAAGCGCTTGGAAATAATGCAGCTAATTTTCCAATTTTGATTTTAAACAATTCTAAAAGAGTTTCTTATCCGCGGAATTGACTACAGTATCTTCTATCTCTTATAGTTCAACAGGGACTTGTATTGCTTTAAGACAGCATGATTTACTTCGCGTAGAGCGGTATTCAAGGGATCTCTGTTGTTTTGGTTTGCTAAATTCCCCAATTCGTGTCTTTTAAAGCGGCATTCAGCATCAAACCATTTTTTTGTTTGTAGATGCTTTAGCACGAAAATGCTTTTTAATGGTCTTAATCCTTAAACAGCGTTTTGCAGTTGCGATAAGAATGCTTTCTACCTTTTCCAGCGAGGAGTTGATATTCCCTGGTTGGTGAGGAATCATTGTATTTTATGTATTGTGTTGAAAACAATAGATAGGTCTTAACATGCCCGCTTTATACCAACTCACTTCAAAACAAAACACAACTGACTCAGATATCCTTTGGCCCAATTTATCAACATGCCTTGACCAGGACTCGAACCTGGAATACTGTGGCCACAACGCAGTGTCTTAACCACTAGACCATCAAAGCTGTGGATATTATAGCTGAATAAAAATTGTTACATTTAATTTATAAAAATATTGAACCGTGTCAGTGTGAAAACATATTAAGCTTAACGCAACATTGCGTTATGCGTTAGCATTTATTATTCACGGGTTGGCTCTTTGGAGCCTTTGATATATTATTTACCTTTCAAGTTTCACGATCCTGCATGATTAACAGAAAGCCACTGAATATGGAAATGTGGAATCCAACATCTCAAATCTTAATATAATAAATATCCTTTGTGTCATGTTTGTTTGATTGTTATAAAAATTTCATGGATTTGGCAGAACATTGCGAATTCAAAGTAAACACCAGTTACTATTGTTAAATTTTGTGGTTCGGGTGACCACTTACATCAAGGGTTAAGCGACACAACTGTGTTCAACAAAAGTTGAAAAAAAAAAAATCCATCTATCTTTATTTATCAAATGTCGAATAAGAGAATAAATTCAACAAAAAAATCATGTTGACTAGTAGTGAATTGCCCGCCTGCCGAGTATTGTGTGTTTATAGCCTTGATTGTGGGGTTTTTTCCGTTGTAGTAATCGCTAACCGGAAAGCTCCATCTCAACTGAAGAGAGTTTATTAATTTACCACACATGAAGCAAAAATAAAATACAAGAATAAAAATTACTTATAAGAGGTTACGGCCGAGGAAGCCTAAACAAACATTCAATAAAAAGACATATTGAGAACGTTTTGACTGACTAGAGTATAATGTTTACCATGATCAAGTTAGAAAGCTGGTCACATAAGAAAAACGTCCTTTACAGAGCCAATAGGTTTTTTTTCGGAGGCAACTGAATGCCTTTTCTGTCATGATAATAAATGTAGCTAAAGCAAATGTGACCTCCATCAGAACAGCTTCCATTACTAATGTTTTGATATTTCGAAAGAGATGTTTACTTAATTTTGACTAAAATTACGCTACTCATCTGGGTATATAAAAACAGCTTTGTTTTCGATACAGCCATTTATGAAAGCTGTTACTTTTTCTTTTGACTTGTGTTTAGTGTTAAACCGGATATCTATAAACAGATGTCTATAAGTATAAACATAAGTGTTATTGTAAATATTTTTACTTTTTAGATTATATTTGTTTTATAGTTTTATCTGCTATTCGAAGCCAAACCACCGTGCCAATCCATAGTTTTGGACCATCCACAGCACTTTGACAATGTTTTGACGAATTTTATCATCAATAAGAGGACAGACGCATAAAAAACGGACGTCAATTTGTTAAATCGACAAAACTGGCTAATATCTAAAGAAAACGATGCGCTTTGGGAATGCAGTTTCATCTCATAGCAGTTTGATTCCATCTGAGGTCGTGTGTGAAAAAGTGAGGGGGGATTGCTTTGGCCGATTGCGAGAAGGAAAGACTTGATTGGTGTGCGTTCAGCTTCTCTTGTTGCCAATTTTGTATGTAATTTGGTCTACGCCTACAAATGTGATGATAATTTGGAAACAGCTTGATATTTTTTTTTATAAAATTTGACAATCTCGAGATTAATCATCAATTTATATGGCCTGCAAGTTTCAAGGACATTGTAAACAAGTAAGGAAATAAAATAGGGTCTCCAATGTACCAAATTTTTCCCGCAGACAAGCAAGCAAGCGTACTCATTATTCACGGGTATTGTTTTCAAGTTCCATATGCACGTGCACAACTTTAGCGAAAAATTCATTTGCATCGAACGGAACGCTCGATTGCTTTCCGAAGAATTTTCCGAAATATGCTAATAACTGGCTTGAGAATTGTAACATTACGCACTCAATGTCACGCTATTACGCTGTAATGCAGCCATGCTGAGGATCTCTTATGTCCAGAAACAAAAAGGTATTATTCCACAGAACAACAGAGCAGGATAAAAGTCTAGATCCACGTAATAGCGTGACATCGAGTGCGTAATTATTGCAATTCTCAAGACAGCTATTGGCATGTTTCAAAAATTCTTCGGAAAGCAATCGAGCGTTCTGTTCGATGCAAATGAGATTTGCATATGAAAATTGATAACAATAACCGTTAATAATGAGGACGCTCACTTGTAAACACAAAATATGCAGGAAAAAATTGGTTCATTGGAGGCCCTATTTTATTGCCTTACATGTCGAGCCACCTTAATACGGCTCGCTGATTGCGTTTAACGAAGTAAAGCGGTGGTGTTGCTACAAATAAAAAAGAAATTCTCTGCTTTGGGTTATGCTTAGTCCATAGCAGGATTGATATGAGGAAATCGCGCGATCGCTGTGGGAATGTTTTACCTGAATTTTCTGAAATTTTCAATCAGACCGCTTATGGGCGTTAACCCTTTATTAACCCACAATAATGTTACAAACACTGATGTCAAGATACATTCTACAACATCAAAAAACCAAACATATTAAAATGCTGTGTAGAGACGGGAGGAAATGCGAGAGACGATCACCAAAGAACCATGAACTAAATTAAACTATTTCTTTTTTTTTAATAAAATACAGTGACTGTCTACCCTTGACTTAACTTCACAATAAGCATCGGATTATCGAAGTACTTTACGCAGGAATAACATAAAGCCAAATACGATTACTTTGCATAAAAAGTTGATTTAATACCAGACGTTGCAATAAGACTAACATTTAAAATTAGACTTTGTATTAAACATCAAACATTGGAAGTAAATCCGCAACAGTTTCCAATACACTTTACTTCTAGTTTAATATAACTGAGTGATTTTCTACCTTTGACGTAACTTTTTTTTTTTATTCTGACGTTATTGACAAACAAAAAAAATTACAATGTGACATTTAAATTACACTACAATGACGTAACTTCACAATAAGTATCGGATTCTCTAAGTACTCAAGAAGGCATAAAATAAAGCCCATTGTGGTCACTTTGCATACAAAGTTGGTTTAATACCAGAACTTGCAACATTATTCATGTCTCGCTTTGATTGTCAATATTTACGTTGCATTCTAAAGGAATCGTTTCTTTACTGAGCTCCTACATGTTTTGCTTTTTGTTATCAGCTGATATTCCAAATCCTCTTAATATCTGCGCTCAGATCCTGTTCTTAAATAGAGTATAACACATCTTCAAAACTGGCCATTGATTTGGTCCAATAAAACACCCAAATCTTGTTACAGACTGTGATCTTGTCGATCGTTTAAATCTTGTTAATAATTGTGGTGTAACCTATCGATAGATAGAACGTCCAAATCTAGTTACTGATAGACTTGATTGACTGTCCAAATCTGGTTACTGATAGAAACTTGATAGACCGCCCAAATCTAGTTACTGATAGAGACTTCATAGATCGTCCAAATCTTGTAACTGATTGTGGTCTGATAGATCGTCCAAATCTTGTTACTGATTAAGGCCTGATAGATCCTCCAAATGTGGTAACTGATTGAGGTCTAATAGATCGTCCAAATCCTGTTACTTACTGAGATCTAATAGATCGTCCAAATCTGGTAACTGATTGGGGTCTGATAGATCGTCCAAATCTTGTTACTGATTGAGGTTTGATAGATCGTCCGAATCTTGTTACTGATTGAGGTCTGATAGATCGTCCAAATCTTGTTACTGATTGAGGTGTGATAGATCGTCCGAATCTTGTTACTGATTGAGGTCTGATAGATCGTCCGAATCTTGTTACTGATTGAGGTCTGATAGATCGTCCAAACCTGGTGACCGATTGAGGTCTGATGGATCGTCCAAACCTGGTGACTGATTGAGGTCTGATGGATCGTCCAAATCTTGTTACTGATTGAGGTCTGATAGATCGTCCAAATCTGGTGACTGATTGAGGTCTGATGGATCGTCCAAATCTGGTGACTGATTGAGGTCTGATAGATCGTCCAAATCTGTTACTGATTGAGGTCTGATAGATCGTCCAAATCTTGTCACTGATTGGGTCTGATAGATCGTCCAAATCTGGTGACTGATTGAGGTCTGATAAATCGTCCAAATCTAGTTACTGTTTGGGGTCTGATAGATCGTCCAAATCTTGTGACTGATTGAGGACTGGAAGATCTTGTTTTCGTTTGGTCTGTTTCCTTCTTCAGTGTTATCCGTAAAAGATGGGATGCTTTAACGGTAGGTAATGACAGTTTACTCTCCACTTCATTAAAACCATGTGAAATGACCAAGAGTTTCCACAGGAATACGAGTTGGCAGAAAGGGAGCGAAAACATTTGCATGGCTCAGAAAAATGCTGTTCGAAGTTAGGTGTCCTGTAGAAATGACTGTGAGATTGGTGGCTTTCGTTGAATTAACACCAGATCAGTCTCAGGTAATTGCTATTTTTCTTCTGTTCATAAGATTATTTATATGTTTCTAGCAAAGGAATTCAACTTTTTCGCTCGTCAGTAGAACGCGCGTTTTGACGTCATTCAGCCCGTACGTAAGCCACAGACGCAAAAAGTGTAATATGTGACGAAGATGAGACAAAAGAAAAGCCCTGCTTCAGTATCGACAGAAAAGCTCTATTTAGCATTATATATTTGGCGAGAACTTGTCCTCCTTCACCGATCATTCCTCGCGCTGTAATTTCACATTTTTTTGTCTGAATTCTGAGGCATTCATTTCATACCCAATGTAAAAACCGGTTGCTATTGTAACCTTCTGTGGTTCACTTGGCCCTTCTGTGGCTTACTGGCCCTTCTATGAGAAACAAAATTAGAAATAAAAATTACCGTCTTTCTTTATTTATCAAAAGTTCAACAGAACAGCATTGAATTGCCCGCCTGCCGAGTATTCTGATTCTGAGTGTTTATTGCTTTGAATGTGGCTTTTTCCCTTGTCGTTGTCACTGCCCGGAAATCTCGTTGTGAATTGAAGCGACTTAAGCTTTTATTTACCACACATAAAACAAAAATATAATACAGGAAGAAAAATATACATATAAGAGTAAGTGGCCAAGGAAGCCTAAACAAACACTCAATAAAACAGACATTTTGAGAACGCTTTGATAACGCGACTAACTTGCCTGAGTAATGTTTACCATGGTCAAGTCAGAAAGCAGATCACATAAGACAAACGTCCTGTACAAAACCAATTAGGTTTTTTGGAACTGAACGTCTTTATCTGTCATAATAGTAAATTAACATTTTACCTCTACCAATACAAAACCCATTACTAGTGTTTTGATATTTCGAAATAGATTGTTTACTTTTGAGTGATGTTACCCATCTGGGTATATGCTTGATCCAGCCATTTCTGTAAGCTATATATAAGCTATTATTATGCTTTGACTTGACAAACCGGATGTTATTGCAAATAGCTGTTAGTACAAACCCATCAGTACATGACCGTTCTTGCAAATATTTTTGCTTCTTAGATTATGTATTTGATAGTTTTGTCTGGTATTCAAAGCCAGAGCACCGTCGGTGCCAATCTATAATTTTCGCCAAGCAATTTACCCTTCAATACTTGATATATATTAACATATATAACATATTTAACCCTCTCGTATATGCAAACTATTAATTCTAATATGGACGTGTAAATGTATACATAGCCTAAAAAAACCTCGTATTGTAAGATTCAGGCTTGTTGTTGCGAAATAAAGTGGTAGTGGGCCAAGGTACATGACATGAGGAAGTAGTGCGATCGCCGAGTGAATGTTGACCCAAGGTGTTTTATGTTAACAACATCAAGCTTTATTTGCAAGACTATAAATCGATTACAGTATTGCAAAAGCGTAAGATTATATAGAAAGTTAACAAATAAAACTAACAAAAGAACAAAAATAATCATAATAAACAGATTACAATGCATTAAATCTTACTAGACTGACTGATAACAATTTTGTTTCGCGGATGAAAACAGGAAAGGAATGAACTTCAACAGCTGCATGTTTATGAAATAATCCTTGGAGTTCATCAATTTTATATCAATTCATTCAGTGACAATTGTTTGAAATTTTGCAATCGATTATATATTTTATGATAGAAATCATCTGTAATGATGAATAATTATTTATTTTTTATTTATTTTTTTTTGAGTAAACATTTTATTTCACAATACAAAGCTTACACTACTTACAAAACAATATACTTCTTACAGTCGGGTACTTACAATACGATACTTACGCTTATTACAACAACAATACTTACAATACTTACAGAACGATACTCACACTGAAACAATATTTTTTAACATACTTAAACCCTTATAGCTTGTATACCAAAAGAAGGAAAGCTATTGTTCCAAAAGAGGGAGGAAGGGCTCCCATTTTTTGTTGTGGAGAAAAAGGTTTTTGTTCCTTCTCGCAATAAAACGTTCGATTTGATACGTTCTCTTACATTTTTCTAAAAACAGACTAATGGAGAGGGGGGATTTATTAAGCTTAGCACGGTAGATAAAGTATTTACCCTCGAGAATGATGTAGTTAATAAGAACATTGTTGTTAATCGCACGGACAATTCCAAAGAAAATATCCTTTATGTCGAAAGGAGCGGAAATAAGCTTTTGCGATTTTAGGATGTTATTTACTTCATTCCAAAAAAGAGACACAATTCCACACCGGAAGAAGAAATGTTCTATCGTCTCTAACT